>JAJOZX010004141.1:0-172500 GCA_023014485.1 Bathynomus jamesi
ACTATTATAACTATTATTGCCAGTGTAGATTAGCAGTGAAATACAATTTTACATTTTTTGCCTTTGTTTTTATATCTATAAAAAAATGTAATTTTAATTTCTATAGGTCAAATTGTGAGCTTAAGTGTGAAAAAATAGGTAGAATTGACGCACAACTTATGAATATGGTGTTCACTTATATGTTAGTTACATGAAAAATACTAACAAACAAACTTTTTTTTGCTGATTCTAATAGCCAATGCCTATGCCTTCATTTTTTACATTTTAAAAAAAAATTCTCATTTGATACCCCAGAGGTCAAATCGTGACCTCAAATTTTGGTTACAGTGTAACTTTTTTATTTTTCAACCTAGAGTTCTAAAACTTGCATATTTGGATTCCTTGTCGTTTTCTGATTCTAAATATATATACTTTTATATAATTGTGACCATTATTACCCAGGTTATGGGTCGCCAAATGTTAGTGACCTCGCAAGCGACCTCAAATTTCCCGAGGTCATATCTCTTGAACCGTTGGTCAGATTGACCTTATAATTTCAGAAATGGATTCAGGGCCCACAAACTCCCTATAAACCAAATTTCAGCAAAATCTGAGAGATGAGGGTGTTAGGCACTGGTTGATCTGACAGAGAATGACCCAATAAATAGATACTTTATCAAACTAATTTGATAATTTTAATTAAACTTCATAATACTATAGCTACCATGATACATACATGAGGCTGATGATGGTTTCTGAAATATTTTTGAACTTCAACCACATGTTTTATAACAGTTTGAGGTGTAACTACTTTTTCCAGCAAATTAAGATAGTGGGCTGAGCAGCCCTATGCAATGATGTGGTCCACTTGTTCATCCTCTTTCATCAATTCCTTCATTTGTTTCATTTTAGCCTCATTGTCTGTGCATATTGCAAAACCTGTTGTAGAACACAAATTTTTATTGTAACATTTTATACCAATTTACAGATTGAGTACAAGAATAAGTTCCATCAGAGACTTGGTTATGTTCTAAAAAAATCCAAAATTTACATATAAAACATTTAAAATTAGTTAAAGTAAAACAGATTAAATTATATATTTCATTATATACTATATCTAGGAACCAAATCTCTGACTGTACAATAAATTCAGTACCAGTATTACAATATTTTTGCAATATTTTATTTCAAATTATTTTGTAAGGATATCAATGATTGTTTTCAGTTTCAAGAATAATATGAAGAAATTTTTTTATATAATTAATAGTATTAATTACAATTTAATTATTGATAACTATCGTATTTTACACAAGTTCCTGTTCCCAGATGTATATTAAAACTTATTTTTTTAATAATCAAAGACAAAATAAAATTGTGCAATCTATGTAAAAGCTCACCTTTTTGTTGTACTTTTCTTTGATTTCTTCCACTGCTGAGACTAATATAGGGTTATTCTTCACAGATGACCATCCATCCATGCATAATGTCAATGTGCAATTGGCTGCACTCAACTGTTCTTTCAGACTATTCTCTACATCATTGTAAACTTCATCCAACAAATGCCCTCCTAGATTCTTGCATGATGGAGTCTTATAAACCTGGTCTTCCAATATTCATCATTTCTTTAAAATATTTCTCTTCAGCAGTCAGGAAAGAAAGATTGCTAGCATAAAGAAATCTTGCAATTGCTTTGTCTATTGCTTCTTGCTGTGCTGGAGTTGTTACAATTGAAAAATCTCTTATTTTTGGCTGTACAGTTCTGTGGTGGCTATGTACCCATTCTTGAACTGACTTTGCTTTCTTTTTCTGTGGTGTTTTGAATGCTAGTACTGAAGCAGTTGATGTTGTACTTGTGTTTGTTTCATCGTCAGAAAGCATCAATTCTTCATGTGCTTCATCTGAATGGCTTGATGACACAGAAGGCTTAGGTGAAGAATTTTCATAGCCTAATGATGTAACTCGTTTAGGGCATTTGTTTAAATGGGCTTTTATCCATTCAATTTTACCACTTATTTCAGTGTTACAATACTTACATATAACTTTATTTGTTCCTTCTACACTTAACACTTCATTCCATTCACCCTTACTTTTTCTTCCTGCACCTGCTACATGTAGCATTTTTCTTTGTAAGTAATATGTTCAATTTTATATTGTAACTAGACCTATAGTCTATTCATTAATTATAATAAAGATTTTTTTAATTAATATAATTATATATATATATATATATATATATATAAAGAAATAAAGAACGACGCTTGTATAGAAGAACGTTCCGCACAAGATGAGGAGGAAGAACGAACAAATGAAAAATGAGGTAACCACCCGGGAATCGAACCCGGGATCTTCCGATTGCCAGTCAGATATGCTAACCACTACACCATGGGCCTCGGTGTAGTGGTTAGTATATCTGACTGGCAATCGGAAGATCCCGGGTTTGATTCCTGGGTGGTTACCTCATTTTTCATTTGTTCGTTCTTCCTCCTCATCCTGTGCGGAATGTTCTTCTATACAAGCGTCGTTCTTTACATTAATTATACTGTGTTGTTTGCAGTTAAAATGTATATATGTGTGACATGCAGAAGGTGCCCCCTCAGGGCATTGGTTTCTGCTCATATGTAGGAGAATTACGACTTCTGATTAATCGAGGCCCATGGTGTACTGGTTAGCATATCTGACCAGCAATTGGAAGATCCCAGGTTTGATTCCCGGGTGGTTACCTCATTTTTCATTTGTTCATTCTTCCTCCTCATCTTGTGCGGAATGTTCTTCTATACAAGCATCGTTCTTTACATTAATTATACTGTGTGTTGTTTGCAGTTAAAATGTGTGTGTATATATATATATAGTTATGATGAATAAAACCACGAAGGAAAGGAAACACAGAATGGTGCTCAAGCGCTTTTGTCTAATGACATCCTCAGGAACAGTGTTCCTGAGGATGTCATTAGACGAAAGCGCTTGAGCACCATTCTGTGTTTCCTTTCCTTTGTGGTTTTATTCATCATATATATATATATATATATAATACACTATAATTATATATGTGTGTATATAATACACTATAAAATTATTTTACATTCAATCTTACACACAAAAATATTAATAATTATAGCTGACAGCTATCAAATAAAATTTACTGTAGTGTACAGTATTTAAGTAATAGTTACAATCAAGTGTGTCAAGTGCTGATGCCTGACACTATGTTAACAAACTCTTTTTCTCACTACTGGGAACCACCTGAATACTATATATTGCATTATTTGATCCTTACTGACTAACCCTGAAGTATGAACAGAGCACAACATGTTCAAACAAGTTACAGATCACTCCCATGAATTGTCACCCTTTGGTAATTGGGTGGAAGTCTGTTTGAACATGTCTGCTGTCAGGGGTTGTTGAGTTTGCTAAACGAGTTGTGTGTTTATCTAAAATACAGTACATGAGTCATGAAATATTTTATAAATTAAATACAGGTGTATTTTATTGTGTCAACTGTATTCCTTTTATAAATGTTTTTATCATCTTATACCTCTAAACCATTTAGCAGGTATAAAAAGATAAATAACATTAATTATTATTGTATTGGAGACTTATAACAACATACTTTTGAAAAAAAACCAATTTTCCCCCAATTTTGTCCAGGTTTTATTGAAAAAACCTGGGTGGGCTGGTTTTTTTCAATAAAGTGGGCAATTATGCTAACCCTGACTCAAATGTTTCATCTTGACTATCCGTGTTTTTGCTGATTTCTAAAGCAGAGAGTTTTTGTATAGGTCTCTTTAATTTTCCTCCTGAAGTCTTTACCAGTGCAGACCTAACTAAATTGTCTTTGCCAAAAAAACAACTCTTCAATTATGCCAAGCTTCCAGCATTGCCTTGGTCTTTCATCCCCAATCATTACCACTTCTCCCACCTTGATACAATTTGCATTGGAGCCCTTTACATTGCCTGATGGGTAAAATTGAGTTCTGGCAAGTATTCTATCTGCCACCTCTTCCATAACTGATCTGTAACTCTTCAAGGTACTTGAACCTTCTGGTTAACTCTTCTTGAGTGCTCTGGATAGGCTGTAAGTCTCCTGGCAAACTGGGGCTTGATGTTAATTGTTTACCACAAAGAAAATGATTTGGTGTCAATGGCTCTGCATCCTGCATACTGTAACATGGGGCTATTGCGCCCACTTTTTTTAGTTTTTTTATGGTTAATGAAAGACATGAGGCAAATTTTTTGGATTTTATTTAATGATCAAGTAGAGCATTGTCAAGGCTGTGCCTGGTATAAAAAAAAATAGAAATATATTTTAAACTTTTCTATTAAGACAATATCTAAGACTATGGCGCATTTGCCCCATGGAATGGGGCAAATGTGCCGAGTCACCTTCTTTTAAAAAAAATCAGATACCACAAAGCCAATAAAGCAAAAAATGATTTATTACTTTAGTACAATAATTACAGACGTATTGTCTGCCTAACGTAGAGAGATGTTGCCAAACACATTGCGACAAAAAAAACTTTTTTTTATTGAATGTTGGCTTCTGAAGTTTTTGAACAATGTTAACAGCTTCAGTTTCAAAGAGGTCTTGATTGTTGGGTGATGCAAATACGATAAACTCATTGTTAGATAGTTCATAGTTATGCCTGAAATATTCAATGTTCCAAATCTTAGGAGAAACACATTCCAGAAGTTTGCCAACATAGTGGAAAATCATTTTCTTTGATGTAAATCTAACTAGGACATAGTCTCCTTCTTGAAGCTGGGATTCTGGCTCTTCCGTGCCACATTCCAGATCAACCTCGTGAATTGGTGCATCATCATCAGACAAGGAAAGGTCATCAGCATCAGAGGATGAAGATGATGGTACTTGGGTGAATGATTTCCTCTTTTTTGTTATTCCAGCTGTTGATGCATGCTGGTTGATATCTTCGAGGGTCACACTTTTTTCAGGTGATACTAGGAGTCTTCTTCCCCGAGAAAGAGCACCTGCCTTTGTAGCAGCTGACTTTCTAAGCTCTGTGAGGGGGGCAATCACCAAGGGACTAACCAAGTCTGTTGCAGGCTCCATATGAGGTCGTTCGATTTTGTCTAGTATGCGCTGTTTGTTGAGTGGATAGATGCCAGTAGTTTGAAAGGCTTTTTTTCACCATCTGGGTTGTACTGGTATGAGTATCCTGCATTACAGTAAAAAGATTCAGCAGAAGATGAGGAAACCACTGTTTGGGCAAGATAGCATAATGCTTACCTGCACCAATCTTCCACTGGGTAAGAACAGTCCTCCAAGCTTTCTTCATAGGGCCATATATGCCGACATCAAGTGGTTGAAGATGTGTGCTGTTGGGTGGGAGGAATATAAACTTTATATTGTTCTTCTCACACTCTTCGATAATATCTGCAGAAAGATGAGAAGATAGGTTGTCCCCAATTAAAATTCTTGGCAAGTCATTTTACAAATGCTTGTAGTATGGTAGAGCTACTTTTGTAAACCAGTCTTTGAAACAATGAGTATCGAACCAGCCTGACTTACTTCTATTATACCGAGCATTAACTGACCCACCTCTTAACCAATTGTCCATTAAATGCTCAGCACGGTAAACTACATAGGGATCTAAAAGTCTACCAGAAGCACTACAAGCAAACATCACAGACACTGATGTTTTAGATGTGTTCATCACTCATTCAGCATGTTTGATGCCTTTTCTGTACAGCATAGTTTTAGACTTTGGATCATCTGAAAGATTAGTTTCATCATAGTTCACAGTATTTTCAGAAGGCACTGCATTTACACCACTAGTTGCAAGATTATCAAAAAAATATTTAATAGTTTCAGTACTTATAGCAGCTCATTTACAAGAAATGTTTTGGCACATGCGCTTTGTGAGTAGTTAGTTGTGAATGGCGTTTCACAAAACTTCTCCTCCATTCAACACCTGGCAAATTGTCTTTGAATTGGGGTACACATCAGCCAGATTTGTCAAGGAATGACTTTACAAAAATATGGAGCTCTACAGGGCCGGATTTAGGAGTGGGCCAAGTGGGCAGCTGCCCATGGGCCTCCACATATTGACAAGCCATTATCAAAATAGAAAAAACCTGATAGATGATCAACAAAAAAACACGCGCATCCAATATCACTGTAGTACATAAACTTTTACCAATTACTATTTGTTGTGTACTGATTATTATTTTGTTTTTATTACTCTTTTAGGCCTACTCTCACTATAATGGAATACCCGAGTAACCCGAGGCTTTCATTTTTTGCAGAAATGAGTGGAATGGACAGACACAAGAGTGCACGATGTTTTGAAAGTGTATGTATGTTAATTATATTATGAATCTTATGGATGACTTCAATTATGTCTTCCCCTAAGGTAGGGGGGCCTCCACATGGAGGCTGCCCAGGGCCTCCACACGTCTAAATCCGGCTCTGGAGCTCTAGGTCATCAAATGCATAGCCATAATCACCTAGAATGGAGGTCTGGACAACCAGAAGTATCGAGAAATAGTAAAAAATCCAGCATGTATGGGTGTTTTCATTATGTTCTCTATTCGGAAGCTCATCTGGGTTATCAAACCAAGAGGAACCAGTTGAGATAGGCCTTATTTTCGAAATGTAATTTTAGCCCAACATGTAATTCCATTTTCGAAAGACCCCGAGTGTGTTTTGGATGTTGAACAGGCAACCTTTCTTCACGACAAAGCCCCCTGTATGAAAGCACTTGCGACTCAACAACTGCTTAAGGACAATAACATTGATTTTTTTGGAAATAATGAATGGCCTGGCAATTCTCCCGATCTTAATGTCTGTGAACATGTCGGATCCATCATGAAGGATCAGGTGGAGTCCTTAATGCTGGAACAACCCATTCAGAATCGGTATTCAACAGAAATTATGACTGCAAAGATCAACGAAGTCCTTGAAGAAATGAGTCATGATACCGATCTCTTTGAGATACTTCTGGGATCATACCCCCGTCGATTAATGGCTGTCAGAGCTGCAAATGGGGGCAACACCCGATATTAAAACAAGTGTTTTTTATTCAAAATTAAACGCTCTTTCGCGTGATTTTGTCTGTTTTTTTCTATTCCTTTCAGTTTCTTCTGTACAGGGGGGGGGGGGGGGGGAATCATTTCCTGACACCCTTTATATAGCTGAGTACTGTACACTTGTATTAAGGGAAGTAATACAACAAAGCTACTTAAATTTAAGGTTTTGTACTGAAAATGGTGGTTACTGCTAGTTTATCTGTACTAACTGCATAATTTAAATTACTAGGAAGTGCTTAAAGAGCAGTAGAACACGGTTCTACATGATTTACTTAGGTAGATCCAAGTATTGAGCCTACAAGCTGGTCCATCTGTTGTGTTAACTGCAAATGTAGTAATAATCTAGGTATATATTGTCTTTTTTATGAGTAAAACTTATTTAGATAATTTAACATTTGTGAATTAACTTACCAAGTAATAAAATGGAAGTAAAATTACAATTCAATGTTGTAAAAAGAAATTTAAACATTTCAAAATTTTGAAAAAATTAAGAATTTTTCACAAAAAGTACTTTTCTTTGAATAGCCAAAACTATATGGAGTTGAGTTGAGATCTATTCCTTAATATATGTTTTTGTACACATATGTATCTTTCTTTACTAGAAGTATCAACTCCCTGACTAATTTCAGAGACCTTTATATTAAGCCCCAAAGTTGATGTTAATTTTGCAAATTTTATGAAAATATCAACTTTTAGAAATTTTTAAAAATAGAAATAAATCCTTTTTTGGTTATTTTTTTTATTTCACTCATAAATTTACAACCCATAGAGACTATTAGGAGTATTAAAACAGCTGTGATTGATGTAGAACTAAAACTTTTGAAAATGGTAGAGTCGTAAAAGTGGGAGGAATTGATGCAAGCTTCAAAATGGAGCCATGTTTAAGCCCTTGTAACTCAGAAACTATTTGTTCCACAGCCTTTTAGCTTGCAAAATTGAAAAGCCCACAAGAAGTTGTATTGGCATGACAAATTTGAAGCTTCTACTCCTATTAGAAGACACTTTTCAAGGCCTCTCAAAATGAAGGCATTGGCCGATCAAGCCCAACATGGGCATTTTTTGTCGAAGGTGGGGGCCATTTAAGCGACCATAAAATTAAAAGTTTTTGACTGAGAAAGCTAAAATTTTAGATATAAGCTATTGAATGGTGTATGACTCAACCCTGAAAATTTAAGAAAATCAGAGATGGTCACCCGACCAACTTTCTGAAATCTGTATTAGTTGAGCTGGAATGACTCTATATTATTTCATAAACTAAAAGAACTTGGTATTTGTGGAAAAATAGGAAAATGGATCCATGCTTTTCTCTCTGACAGAAAACAAATAACAATTGTAAATGGAGCAAGATCTATAGAAAAAGAAGTGATTAGTGGAGTGCCACAAGGTACAGTAGTGGGACCAATTCTATTCATTATAATGCTAAACAATATAAACTGTAACCTAGGAAGCTCTCTCCTGTCATTCGCAGATGATACCAGAATACTAAGACCAATTACAGAAAAAGAAGACTGTGTAGAGCTACAAAAAGATCTACAAACTATATATGCATGGGCAGATGCAAACAATATGGTATGGCCTTCAATGAAGACAAATTTGAACTAATTAAGTATGGACCAAATAAATAACCTGAAAGAACAATTCAACTACACTGGACCCACAGGAAAAGATATGGTATTATACAAACTGATCATGTAAGGGATCTAGGGATTATATTATCTGAAGATGCAACATTCAACAGGCACATTGACAAAGTAACCTCATCATGCAAACAACTAATAGGATATATACTGAGGGCATTCAGAACTAGGGACAGTATGACCATGCTTACCCTGTGGAGATCATTTGTTCTTCCATGCATTGACTACTGCTCTCGATTATGGTTTCCCCACAAGCAGAATGAAGTGCAAAAAATTAAGGGCCTACAAAGAACCCCTTTACCTCATATATTAAACAACCTGATGGGCAACAGGTGGTAAAAACAAATTAAGCTACTGGGATAGGCTCGAAGGCCTCAACCTTTATTCCATAGAGAGGTTTGAGAGATACATCCTAATCTATACCTGGAAAATTCTAGCAGGGCTTTTAGTTGCCCCCAATACTGAACCAATTGTGCCCACCTTAACAAGAACTGGCAGAATGTGTCAAAAACATCACCTCCCACCAAACAGCCTGAGAAGGATTCAAACCCTTCAATATGATACTATCTCTAGGCAGGGTTCTCGCCTGTTTAACTCCTTGCCTCAGTACCTTAGAGATATAAGTGCAGTCCCAGTAGATACTTTTAAAAAAGACGGACATGTTTTTAGCCAACATACCCGACCAACCCACAGTGCCAGGGTATTCCTCTGCCAGACCAGCCCCAACAAATTCAATAGGGGACTAAATTGTATGGCAGGAGCAAGAGAAAAGAAGGATGGTGACCCCATCATGGCCCTGCCTCAGGAGGCGCTGAGCGGACTTCATGGGGGCAGCGCACCCTTGAGGCAGAAGCGCTTTAAGGTAAATTTAAGGTAAAAGTACAATTTTTTTGTAGGATCTGAGACACTACCAAACAAAAGTAGACCTAGCAATCTACCTTAATCTCTGAAATTTGAAGTCAAATCCAGGACCCAAATTAATAGCACAGAGCTTTACTTAGAGATACCAAACATAAAAATGCATTTTTATTCTTCCATGTTTTTTGCTATGAAAAACCTTTTTTTTTTTAAATTATGCAAAAATAAAAATTTGTCTGCATGGACAAAACAAACATCTTGCAGTCATTTGAAATAGCTTGGCAGAGGCTACTATTTTTCTTTTCCTTGTTTTCAAATTGAAATTATGACCCTTTAATTTTATTTACTTATATTTTTTATTGCTCATCAGTTAACTTGGCATTCATGATACAACATAAAATAAGGTAAGGTGGGGTAAGATTGACACATCTTTGCAATTTCATCTTTATTTTTATCAAAATGCAATAATCTCAGCATATTTTGATTTTATTTTGATCTATAATAATTTAGTTAATTAATCATAGTCATCCCTGCATAAAAATCTTTAAGAAGCAAGCCATTCATAATGTTTTAAAAAGTGACAAAATGTCAATGTTACCCCACGGGTGGGGTAACATTGACGGTATATTGTTTCCCCATTATATGCCACAATTCCCCTTTTCAGGGGTAACATTGACACCCAACTATGTTTTTAAGAAATAGTAACGAACAGTAAGCATAGTCTATTGAATAATCTAGAGGTATAAGTTATGCTTATTCAAAGTCTGGGAGATCAAAGAGTCCTCTATTGCTGACTGGAATAGGATCACCGAGTTTCTTCAGGATATCAGATTCAGGGTAGTCCAGTCAGTCCACTTTTGTAGGCCATTTCCAGTGACATCCACTACGGATCATCACACTGACAGTTGCACAACTCTGAATGAGATGAATCTTCTCAATGACTCCAGGGAATCTCTCATCATCATAGTCAACCTTCACATAGTTACCAATTTTGAGATCTCTGACTTTCACAAATGTCTCTTCTTGATCATCACATGATAAATTCACATCTTCATTTTCTTGGTCATTTTCAGAGTCAGAACTTTGAGCCTTTTTGTTTTGTTGTTTTCCTTTTTGCTTCCCATCTTTTTTATTTTCCTGAATCCTGGCTCTTGCTTCATTCTCAGTTAAACATTCTGCAAATGTTCTTTTCAGTCTAACACATTTTTCTGAATTAGGTGGTCAAACCTTTGCCCAAACATAGTATTCATGCATATGGGGTAACTTTGACATTTTGTCAATGTTACCCCATAAATAAATAGTGAATATTTTCTACATGGGCTTTATTTTATTAAATTTTTAATTTTACATTTTAACTAATAGTCTTACCCAATATATATAACTGATTTATGCAGTTAAGAGTAATGTCCTTACCAAAGTTTTCTAAATTCAAAAAATTGCCATAATAGTTCTCAATAAAAACAAAACTAAAATAAATATAATATTTCACTACTATAGTTTTAAAGCAAGTTTAAAATATATAATAATGATATACATTTTTCCTTAATTTGTTTTTATGTCAATAATGTTCTTATAAAAGGTGTCAGTAAAGTGTAATAATCGTATGTCAATGTTACCCCACTGTCAATGTTACCCCGTGTTACCTTACATACTGACCATATCCTAAGTCTGTAACTTGTGTGAGCACATTAACTGAAGTTAATTTATCTTAAAGACATGGTATTTGCTGTTTTGTGAAGCTCTTGTTTCTAAAATAATTAAACAAAATAAAATAACTTTTGTTTATTATAATAATAATAAATATGCATCTCTATCAAAGAACTTGTTCTGTTTAGTTAAAATCACCAATGCAACTTATTAAAAAAGTTTTGGTTTTAAATTTTACATACAGTAACATAGTAAGATAACATGACCATCAAAATACTGTTGTTATAAACAAAGCTGGGCACTTGCGTTTTTTTTTGCGGTACTGCGCGGTACTGCGGTACTACCGCACTACCAAACCGGTACCGCATAACGCAGTACCGCAAAAAATGCGGTAGCGGTACTGCTGTACTTTCAGCGATCCTTTGCGGTACTGCGTTATGCGGTACCGGTTTGGTAGTGCGGTAGTACCGCAGTACCGCAAAAAAAACCGCAAGTGCCCAGCTTTGGTTATAAAATGTTTTAATTACATATTTTACATTATTTAAAATTTTAAAGCTATTTTATGAAAGAAAAAACGCTTATGGTTTTTGCTCAAAACACTTTATTAAAAATTTTTTTGTTAACATCTCTAGCTTTACCATTAAGCTACCATGGCATGGGTGGTAAAACATGTAAATAGTTGTATGCATACATCAATTAAGATTAAATCTGTTGAATTTGGAATTTTCAACAAGAAAGGAATTAATTCTGAAGTAGACAGCATACAATATATGCTTTACTATTTTAAAAACCCCTCTACCAAAATAACCCACTCCTCTCACTTTTCTGGAGTTGTCCTATATTTAGCTAGGCTTACAGAAAGCAAAGCAAAGTTTAATGCACTAATAGATCTTCATATGTAAAAGAAAATCAGGAATGAATTTGCTTTTCATATGATACCTAGCCTTCATATCTGGTGAAAGTCTGCATAATGAGTGATGAAGCCATGCAATCAAATTCATTTTTGAGACTCAGTGCAAGGGTGAAAATTGTTATAATCAACTCTTAATTCTCAACTTCAATTTCACATGGGGTACTAAGGAAATCATACTGGTAGAAATTTGTTAAGTCTAGAAAGGCCTAAAACTCAGAAAACTTTAGTCATCTAAAAAAATATATATATAAACTACCTGCTATGAATCATTTATAAGATGAATATGAGAATTCAAATCTTTAATTTATAGATAAAGTAAATTTCATTAAATTCTTCAATCCCAAAAATAAAAGTTTTAAAAAATTTTCAGTAATTACATTCAAAATATTTAAAGAAGTCTTTTCATCTTTCTGACTTCCATTCACCTTACCATTTGGCTGTTGTTAGTACTTCACTAGATTTTTCTCAAATAAACCAAGAAAAGGTTCCCTCTTACCAGACATGGGCAGTAAATACTTTAAATGTATTTAAATAATAAATACATTACTTGAAAATAAAATTAATTAAATACTAAATAAAATTCAGGTTTTCAGAAAGTATTTAAATACTAAATACATTACTCCTAAAATGTATTTAAATACATTTCAAATACAATTTAGATACTGTTCAAAAAGCACATAAAATCACTAACATCAGCTTAGAGTCAAATAAAATCTAGAAGTCGCAGAAGTAGATGCTGCAATTGTTTTGTGGTACAGAAGACAAAGACTTCATTTTACTACCATCTTTGGAAGTTATTCGGAAATATTTTCCATCAAAAAGTGGATGCAGGTGTGATTTGCTATTTTTATTTTCACTTCCACCATCAGCAACTTCTATTTTACCACCTTCTTTTCCACCACTTCCACTTGCTGCAGCCATGTTACAAATGTTGTCCTCATCTAATATGATCAATAGGTTAAGTCTAATTGCACAGTTAACGCTGAACTTTACACAACCACATATGACGATGCCTCAGGATAGACTGCTAGCTGCCACACTGCAGCTATGAGTCTGTGACAATCGCCACTAGAGCAGGCTGGAAGTTCCATTTTTCAAGGTGCTTCCAGAAAGTTCCAGCCTGGTGAGCCTGGAACTTTCTGGAAGCACAAGCACCTTGAAAAATGTTTTACTGTGTTCTGTGGTACCAATTGAATACTGGGTGGTTAGTACTGTACATTAGGGTGGGGTGAAAAATTTGTCAACTATTGCTTTACTGGTAATAAGGTGGATTGAAGAGTGATAAAAAAGAATATGAGAATTAAAAAATTTTCAATTCATCCTAAGTACCCTATTTTTTCCCCCAAAATAATGGCTGCCAGCCAGTCATTATACGCTTCATAACTCGAAAAGTATTCTTTTACAAAAACGTTTGCTAAAGCAAAAATTGTTTATTTCACATTTTCTACCTCATAAATGTTTCAGATGTTTAATGAATTTTTTTTATTTTTCAGGTTTTTATTGGATTTGTAATTGGTAATTTCTGATAATTAGTAACAAATATGGCTTCTGTTTCAAACATTAGAGCTACAAGGAGTCAATCAAAACCACATTTTATATTTGGAACCGCACAAAAGCTTCCTCTTACAACATTGCCAACAAATAAACAGGTGGGCCAATACCATGTTCTTTTAAAAGAAGCCACTTCAATGACTTCACATAACTGATATTTTCAACAAAATTACTGAAGATATACTCTGTATTTGGAGAAAAGCTTCAATTCCTGCAATAGCTAACAAATCAGTTTATATCAAATTAAAGTGGTTCATCGGCAAAGCAAACGATCTTAGTAGATCAGAAAGTAGTGTCAAACTGAGAGAAAATTTTAATGACACCTTGGAAGAATTATTTGATATCAGTGCCTGTAAATACCCTTTTATCTCCCATCAAAACTTTGGCTGTCCTGAGAGCTGCAAAGATGTTCACATAAGATGCACCTGTCAAAGAGAATTGGAGGTACCAAAAGAAGAGCTTCTGTTTTTACAGGATCAGCAATCAACACATACAATGAAAATAGGGGGCATTGATAAAGTCATGACAAAAAGAATTCCAAAAATGTAGTCTAGGAAATTGCAGACAGGAGGAGGAATGGTTAAAAGAAGAGAAATGAAGGACTCTCATATTTTAACCAAAATAGAATGTTTTTCAGATGTAGAGAGTACTTCCTCACAATATGAATTAGACCCACATCAGAGTGAATCAGACTATGATTCAGTTGCCATACAAGGTCAAATGAGACTTCCATTGCCTACTGTAGCGATGGAAGCTGAAAGATTTGGAATTTCAGATCAAGCAGCAGCTGCTTTGGCTTCAGCTGCTTTAGTTGATTATGGAGCAATCACTAAAGATAGTACGCATTTGATTGACAAGAACAAAATCTGATGGGAAAGAGAGAAAAAGAGAAAAAGTTTGGTGATGGAGAGTAAAGCTAATCCTGCTGTCATATCTGCTATATTTTTTGATGGAAGAAAGGACAAGACTTTGGTGAAGGTGAAGAAAGGAAACAAATGGTACAGAGACTCCATTAGAGAGGAACACTATGTTTTGGTGTCTGAGCCAGGAAATGAATATTTAACCCATGTAGTTCCTTCTTCTGGTAAAGCTCAAGATACAGCTGATAGTTTGTTCTCCTTCTTTCAAGAGTCAGCTATTAATGAGAGTATTCATCTCATAGGATGTGACAGTACAAATTACCAACACAGGTGTTAAGGGTGGGATCATCCACCTCATATAAGAAAAACTAAAGAAACTGTTACAATGGAGCATTTGTATGCTGCATACAAATGAACTTCCCCTTCGACATTTATTTGAACATTTTGATGGTAAAACAAAAGGTCCAACATGTTTCACTGGAAAAATTGGAGTAGCACTGAAAGAATATGAAAAAATGCCTGCAGTCAATTTCAAACCAATTAGAGAAGGCATTGATTTAACACACATATCAGAAGAGGTTATCGATGATCTTAGCCTCTTAGCCAAGATCAACAGTATTTGTACAAAATTATTGTGGCTATAAGAAGTGGGAATGTCCCAAAAGATTAGGAAAATACAAAACCCGGACCACTGAACCATTCTTGATGGCTGACATTAACAAATCATGTCTACTGCCTATACATTGCAGAGAAAACTCATTCATTAGCTCTTTATTCAATAATTTTCTTCATTGTTACAAATTATGGACCAAGCTGGTTCAATATCAAGAGTAGACCATATATATGGAATGGACCACATCACATATTTGGAGCAATTAAAAGATTTCATCATCTTCCAAAGCATGTTTAGAATGTAGTGAATGAAGCCTTACATTGCTAGAAATGCATATTTTTCTCACTGCGAAAATATTCTGATAGCAATGTTATCAGATATATCAGAACAAAAATGAAACAGAGCAGTTGATTTCATCATGAATATTAGAACAAAGACGGAAAATGTGTCTAAAATAAGAGAATTTAAGGTTCCTGAGATAAATTTCAATGCAAACACACAAGATGATATTATTTACTGGTCAAAAGAATGCTGACTGAACCTCCCCTCACTATGGCACTCACAAATATTGAACTCAATGCACTTAGGGTTAAAAAACTGTGCCTACCCAATTATCCACTTCATTCACAAAGTGTCGAGAGGGCAATAAAACTTGTCATCAATGTGGCCTCATCTGTATATTCCCAAGAATCCTGTGATGGATTTATAAGAGCAAGAATTAGGTCTCATTCATTGCTGCCATGTATGGAAACCAAGAAAGAAATGACCACTTTTTGACACAGGATCTTTTTGGAAGTGTACTGATTATATGTTTCTGCAATTGTGGTAATAAAATGTTAATAATTTCTCTTGTTGATTAGTGTTGTAGATTATAGTTTAAATATTCAAAATTATATAGGGTTCTTAACTATTATCAAAGTAATATACTTTGGTTATCAAAGAATTTTTCATTTATTTAGAAAAAAGTGATTTATTTGTGATATTTATCAAGGTAAATTTTGATAAAATTTAAAATTGAGAAAATAATTTATAAAAGGGTACTTTCTAATGTATTTTTTTTATTTTGAATCATTTTTATTCTATAGTGTCTTTTAAATGGATGCATATTTTTCAAGTTATAAGCATTTATATGTTTGACTAGTGGCCATTTTGTTTTTCTCAAAAATGCGCTAGTAGGGCAAAATTGATTTTTCTTTTATATCACTTCATGTCATCTATAGAACCCAATACAGAAAATTATAGGTGAAGCAAATAAATATTCTACAAAGAATTGCATTTCACCCCACCCTACTGTACATCCTCACAAAATTGAACAGTTCACAAAAAAGTATTTTAAAAATGTATTTAAAAACAGGTATTTACAAATACTAAATACTTTCAAAAGTATTTAAATACATAATTAAATATATTTTCCAAAAAGTATTTATAAATACATGTATTTAAATACATATGGCTCAATTGGCTCATTCTATGACAAATCATGCAAAAATAAAGAGAAAGTGCACCATACCCTCATAGATTTTGCTTAAATTTGGTTTATAGAATGGCCTATGCTATTAAGTACCAAATTTCAAATATCAGCTCAATCAGAGTTATGGTTCAAAAGTTATGCCCCCCCCCTTTGAGGGGGGGGGGGGGGGGGGGGTGAAAACTGTAAATATTCAAAACACCATAACTCAGTGCCTAATTGACATAAAACAGTGATTTAAAGTGTTTATGAAAGGTAATTGCACACAACAAATTAACATAAGTAGAAAAATTGGCTAAAATTAACAGAAAAAAAAGTTACATTTTATTCCATTTGAAGTGGGGTCCTGCCCCCCCCCCCCCCATAAATTACAGATTTTTTTTAAATTTTCATATATACAAAAAATGAGTTTCAACCTTATTCTATCAATATATGAAAAGAAATATATGTGTATTTGCATATAAAATAGGTATTTACAGATTTGAAAATGACTACTTTCATTTAAGAAACAATAATTTCTAACAAACTGTTCAACATTCTCATTGATTTCTGGTATATAGATCGGTGTACTTGTTAAAAATGTAAATAAATGTGTGTTAAACTAGTATTTTAAGAACTAAACATAAAACACTAGTACCTACCATAAAATATCTTCCCCCATTTGATTGTTGGGTAAATTGGTTGAAAACAATCCCATATGGACATTAAAAAAAGTGGCAATCTTACCCAGGATAACTACTGCCTAACTAGAGAGATCTTTATTTTGTTTTCTGTGATGCACAAAGCATTCACTGTATTCTCATTTAATGAATATATTACTTTTCATTTTGAACAGATTTATGTACATATATGCATAGTATTTTAAATAAGTAAAAGTGTTTGATGAAAATGTCTACACATAAAAACTATAACAAGCACTGTTGCAACCCTTTTCAACTGCACAAAAAGCCTATTCTGCAAAACTTGAGGCCACTTCCAAAGCTTGTTGTTGAAAATAGTGACCCTAAATATAATTTCAGTGATGAATCAGAAGTTTGTATAAATTGTCTGAAATTAATTAATAAACATGCAAAACCTGAAGAATTATTCAGACTGCCAGAAGCAATAACTAGTAGTACTGAAAGTACGACTACTTCACCTGACATATCCCCCAAAAAAATTCCAAGAAAATGTATTGAAACAGATAAAGATATTCAATGAGAAGATCTTAATGCAACTTTGGAGCAACTTCATGTTACCCTAGTGAAATTACATAAGTAACTAGCTATTAATGTGTGTACAGATAATACATTTTTATACTGTCAGCTGAAATTTAATTCAGATATAGTTGTCTTATACCTAATACATATACAGTGGACCCCCGATTTGAGTACGCATCGATTTGAGTATTTTTTATTTGAGTATGCTCGTCCATAGGCTCCTATTGACTCGACTTTAGTAGAAAACTCGATTCGAGTATGCTAGCCAGCAATGCCGAACGCGTTTCAGTTTGTCTAGAGCGTTCGTTGCGGGAACATTCGGGGTCCAATGTTTTGAATAGTACAGGTGTTCTTAGGGATTTCTGTTAGAATTTCGTACATTTTGTTTTCTGACTTTGTACTTAGTGTTTATTTATGTTAGTTTCTGTTGATTACAGCATAAAATAGTGAAAATATAGCATAAATTTGGTGATTCATACATGCAGTGACTTTGATACTGTATTTTATATTGTGGCATAGTGACATAGTGTACTGTTATAGTGATGGCTTCTAAACGTACATCTACATCAAAAGACTCACAAAAGAAGAAACGCCTTTTTACAATAGAGATGAAATTTCGTAGGCCAATTTCTATAGAAAAAGTAGGGGTGGGGTGAAATTTTTGGGTTTTGGAACGAATTAATTAATTCCCATAGGTTATTAAGTTCGATTTGAGTACATTTCAAATTGAGTACGCCATGCTGGAACGGATTACGTACTCAAATCGGGGGTCCACTGTATATGAAATTATCTAAAAAATATACTTCAGTTCAGAAATTCAGATTGTTGCCACTAGGTATGTCATACTTATATTTATTAATTAATTGCATTTCAAATATTTTTCAGATGCCTTAAGCAGTGGAAGCAGATCAAAGGCAGTTTCACAAAAATACAAAAAAGCTTCAACCTCCCTCAAGAGGAAGTTAGAAACTGCATTTGCCACTGAAGTTCAAGATGTTGGTACAAGATGTTAGTACAAGATGAACAAATATGCAAGATATTTCAAGAGTACTGCAATGAGTTGGTTGATGAGCAGAAAGCATATGTAAACACAGTTGGTTTTGTTAGCATATGTAGAATTGTATACTTGGAAGTGGAGTGAACAGTGTACAAGTTGAAATGTGGCAGGACTGATGAATAGTTTAGGTAATTGGACTGACTGAGTTTTGTTTCCTTTGAATTAGATTGGATTGATTTAAATGCTGATATAAAAATGTTGTGAATGTAAATGGAATACAAATAAAAATCAAGGATTAAATGTATAATGCTATTGTTTATTCATTTCTTGTGTGTAATCTTAAAGATATATTACCGTACTTGTGATTGTTCCTCTTTTATCTGTCATGTCTAATATTGATTTCTTTTGTAGTATTGGTATCATACCTTCAATAATGACTTTGTTTTATATCAATAATAATAATAATTTAAGATTAATACATACCCTAATTAATAATTCTTATTCATGATTTATGTATTATTAATTAATAACTGCGTTTTAATTTAATTAAGAGCTCAGTAAAGCCAAAAGCTTAATGGGCCAAATTAAATGAAATAAACAGCATCTCAAGAAGCAGATTTGGAGAGGTAAGAAACTAAAAATAATTAATGAGATGACTTTGAACTATTAATGTATGTATGTAAATACCTGTATATAGGTACAGTATCATAGGTTGTCATGTTTGGATATATATGTAGACATTAGCTATATTTCCTAAAGTGTGACATCATCCCATATACTAAATATACTGGTATATGTTCAAATTCATGAAGTACAGTACTTCCTTAATTCTTGAATAATATAAATCATGTACTTACATCCTTAACCCTCGGTTAGTCTTCCGGGGTATTTTTGGACCCCATTAAAATAATAATTGTCTTCAATAGGTGGCAGCACTTATCGTGTTGAGGTTCACAGTACCTTCCTGTTTCCTACAGCTGAGTGTTGAGGTATAGGCATCTTAGTCACCCACCAGCAGCGAAAGGAGTAGTACGTCGATTCTTGTGCTTGGGGTCCAGCTAGACCCCAGAAAACCAAACTCAGGTATGTTTTTTCTTTAAGTACTTTGGTAATATTTTAGTAAATATTTCATATATTCAATCATTTTAATTATATTTTATAATGATTATAAAATATAATATAATAATAATAATATATATATATAATAATAATATATAATAATAATAATATAATAATATATAATAATATAATAATATATAATAATAATATAATAATATATATATTTTTATATTTTAACCCTATATGGACATTTGTAACAGATCTGTAACGCCTCAAAACCTATGAGTTATTCACAGGAAAATAAATTATTTTTACTTAAGTGCCGATATCCTCTGTTCTGTAACGTTTCAAAGATTTTATATCTCGAATTGGCAACTCCTACGGAAGTAAATAGTGCGGATATCCCAACGCTTAGTTAGTATTTCGACGCAGCTGGAAGAGGGTGTATACCAAGAATTTTTTTTCTTCATTTTGTGCTTCATTGAAATAAAGGTACGTTGAATGATTTTTTTTTTAGTTCAATATATGTTCTTAGACAGGATTAGGTAGTAGAATATATTTGTAGTGGAAAATTAGGAGACTTGTTGGACTTCATCGAGATGTAGCATATCTGTTGACTCTGTCATCTAGGCCAATCCTCGAGGCTTATGCCTCAAAGAAGAAAAGCCCATTTAGCTATCTTGTAGGCTTTGCTATGTGTATGTATCATATATATACGGTATATATATATATATATATATAATATTTATGATGATGAATGTACAACAAATGCTTTATTTTTTTAGTCATGGACACCAGTTGTTTTTATGGAAGTGGAACACCCATGGTTGGAGGAGAATGGGGAGAAAGCGATGACGAACGCCTACAGGATGGTGATTCTGAAGATGAATATGTCCCTCAACAGTGCAGCTCTGATGATGATTTGAGTGATGGTGGTGATTCAGGTGATTTCTCGTTATATTTTATTTGACATCACATAAATTTCAGTCTTTGCATTCAATTGAAATTATTTTGCAGCTAATAAACCTCAATGGATTGTTTTCCTTTAGCTTAGTTCTTTATTGCCAAAGGTTCAATGACCTCTCTGGCTTAGGATATCAAGCATTTGACCTTGCCTATGCATTTTTATTTATTATTCCATAAAATTATCAATTATAGCTGTAACATTATTATTACTATCATATATATATATATATATATATGAATAGAAACGACATAAGTATTAAGGAACGTTTCTGCACACGAGGAGGAGAGATAACGAAATAATGAAAAATGAGGCGAACCGCCTGGGCGGTTCGCCTCATTTTTCATTATTTCGTTATCTCTCCTCCTCGTGTGCAGAAACGTTCCTTAATACTTATGTCGTTTCTATTCATTTATATACTGCGCGGTCATTGCAGTTATTTGCATAATATATATATATAATATATATATATATATATATATATATATATAATATATATATATATATATATATGTCTATTGTTCCTCTACCTCGTACAAGATTATACTGGTCACAGAGTCTTAGTATTGGGTACATATGTCAGATTATGAGCCGGGTTAGGTTAGAGCAGATTAAAAGTTACATTCACTTCAATGATAACAGTAAAATGGTTCAACCAGGAGATGATAACTTTGATAAGCTTTTCAAGGTGAGGCCACTTTTATCCCACTTGCGACAAAAATACAATAACATTCCGATGGATCAAATGCTTTGTGTTGATGAGCAAATGATACCGTTCAAAGGGGCATCATCTCTGAAACAGTATATACCAAGTAAACCTCATAAATATGGCTATAAAGTTTTTGTGCTTTGCGATAGCAAAGGTATTATTCATGATTTTGAAATGTATACAGGAATGATTGCCCCACCAGACAACAGTGTAGATTTAGGTGCTAGCTCAAACATAGTACTTAGGTTAGCACAAAATATTCCTTCAAACAAAAACTATCTCTTATATTTCAACAATTGGTTCACATCCATTCCATTAGTATGTGAGTTAGCAAAACGTAGGATATACTGCCTTGGGACTGTTCGAGCCAATAGGCTAAAAGGTTGCCCTATTTTGTCTGATAAAGACTTGAAAAAGAAAGGTAGGGGAGCTTATGATCAGAAAGAGGCTAGCATGGGAGATAGTACTGTAAGGGTAATAAAATGGCTGGATACCAAAGCTGTCCTACTCCTAACAACCTTTGAATCCATAAATCCTATTCAGACAGTCAAAAGATGGGATAAAACAAGCAAAAGCAAAATAGATGTTTCTTGTCCCAATGCAGTGAAGACTTACAATCAGTTTATGGGGGGTGTGGATCTCCTGGACTCACTAATAGGGTTGTATCGAATCAAACTGCGGTCTAAAAAATACTATCATAGGATCTTCTTCCATTTCCTTGATATGACTGTAGTGACATGCTGGTTACTCTATAGAAGAGACTGCACAGACTTAGGTTTACCGAAAAAGAAACAACTGACCCTGCTAGAATTCAAACATTCGATAGCAGATACCTTGAATAGAGAAGGTAAGGTTTCAGAGCAAAGAAAAGAGGTCGTCCATCTTCATCAATGGACATGGACTATGAAAATAAAAAGCGAGCAGGTCATGGTAGTAAACCAATTCCCCCAAAAGCCATTAGGTGTGACATGGTGGACCATTTCCCACTTTATAAGGAAGAAAGGGGATGGTGTAAGCTGCCAGGATGCAAAAGCAGTCCATACATATACTGTCAGAAATGTGAAGCCTATCTTTGCATTGATGGTAAAAAAAATTGTTTCTTGAAATTTCACAGAGTAAACTATTTTCTTTCATACTGTAGTTCGTTTTTCAAACATTTTTTATTACAAAATATTACCTGTTTAGATTATAATTTATACAAGTTACTATTTTCTTTCTCTGTCAATAAAGTTTGTTGAAAAAGTTACTTATTTATATCCTCAGAGTTCATAGTTTACAAATTTGTAATACATAAATTTTGAGTCTTAGATGTCAGATGTTACAGATCTGTAATGTTTCACTAAAACAAGAAATATATATATAAATTTTAAAATAATCCTATTTCTGTTTAAAATGAGCCCATATATATATATATATATGATAAGATAATACTAAAAAAATAAACATAAAAAAAAATAATTCATAATTGTGTCCATATAGGGTTAAAAATTCTTTTACAAAAAAATATATATATTTTTTCAGTTGTCAGCATGGATAGTGACAGAATTTTACAACTACTGGATGAAGCACCGAGTGATGAGATCTTGGGTGAGGTGTCATCGGATGAAGTTGATAATATAGAAGAAAGCGCACATGAATCTCAAATGGAACAAAGTGAAAACACTAGTGAAGGCGAGGACATAAGTGAGACAAGTAGTGAAGAGGAGGATAGGTTGTGTCAACCCCAAGGGAAGAGAGCCAGAACTGACAATGCATGGGTAGGGAAGAATAAAGCTACCATATGGAGCAAGGAAGTCCCTACCAGGACAGTGCGCACTCGTGCTCATAATCTGTATAGTGGTGTTCCAGGGCCAATTGGACAAGCCATAGGGAAAGTGTCACCTTCAGATACATTTACATTGTTTATCTCTGATCTTATTTTAGATATCTTGATGGAGAGTACAAATGCTAAGATTGAATCAATTGCACCAAATTATGCTGATAAAAGTAAAACACAGCCTACGTGCAAAGCAGAAATGAAGGCATTTCTGGGACTTGTGATGCTAAGTGGTATGTATAGGGCTAATAGGATGAATCTGGATGATATTTCGTGCACAGATGGTACTGGTATGCCAGTGTTTCTGGCTTCTATGTCACTGGTTAGGTTTAGGTTTTTATTGACCAATCTAAGATTTGATGATAAAAGCAATAGAGATACACAAAGGGCATCAGACAAGTTAACAGCCATAAGAAAGTTATATGATTTGTTTGTTGGAGCTTGCAAAGCTAATTACTGGCCTACAGAATATGTAACAGTGGATGAAATGATGTTGCATTCAGAGGTAGGTGCTCTTTTCGGCAGTATATCCCAAGCAAGCCTGCCAAGTATGGGATAAAGATTTTAGCATTGGCAGATGCATTAACTTTTTATGTGTGCAACATGGAAATTTATGCTGGTAAACAACCTCCTGGTACATATGATGATAGTAATTCCGCAGCATCTTTAGTAATTAGGCTAATTGCTCCTATTTCAGGAACAGGTAGGAATGTTACATTTGATAACTGGTTCACTAGTTGTGACCTTGTTACAGATTTACTCAAGAACCATAATTTGACATCAGTTGGGACTGTAAGGAAGAACAAGGCAGCCATCCCCAGAGTATTTTTGGATGTAAAAGGCAGACTAGTGGAATCTAGTTTATTTGGTTATAGCAATGAAATGACACTGGTCTCATACATTCCAAAGAAGAAAATGAAGAAAAATGTCATCCTACTCAGTAGTATGCATCATCATGATGCAGTTGACCCCACATCAAAGAAACCTAAATTAGTATCATTTTATAACAAAACCAAAGGTGGGGTTGACATGGCTGACCAACTCTGTGCATTGTACAACTGGGCGAGGAACAGTAGGCGGTGGCCATTGACAGTGTTCTTCCAATTGCTGAATATAAGCTGTGTTAATTCCTATGTTATACACAAACATAACAGCACACACCCACTCCCTCAGCATAAATTCATCAAATAATTAGCAATTGACCTTGTAAAAGAACTTATGCAAATGAGAATGGATGCAAAGTGTGTAAAACATGGAGTCAAACAGAATATAGCCAAAGTGTTACCAAAAGCTAGACTATCACAGACTCCTAGTGTAGCTGCAAAAGGTCGCTGCCATTGCTGTAACAGGTCCGATGACAGAAAGAGTAAAATGAAATGCAGTATGTGCATGAAGTTTGTGTGCAAGCAGCACTGTGTAACTATGAATGTGTGTGAAAGATGCAATGAGGATGAGTCACTTGATGATGACTAACTTACACTTACTTTATTAGCATTATTTACTATTATTATACACACTGTGTGGGCCACAATGTAATGTTGGTTTATTCACTTAATAAATGTTAAAACTTTTATATTTTTTTTCCTAAAAAAATAAAAGCAAGTATTTATTCTGTTGGGGTCCAATCAGACCCCAGAAGACTATTGATGGAAAATTTACCTGGAAGACTAACCGAGGGTTAATATTGTACAGTAATTTGGGGTTGTTTTTTTATAGGTACGAAAACCTCATGAATGATTTTGTACAAGACTTCAAATTGCACATCATGGATTTGTTTGGTGCAACCAGATACATGGTTGACAAAGCCAGACATTTGAAACATACATTTGGTATTATGCCACAGATTCCTAACTGAAGATATAATCTCTGAAATAAAGGAATTCTACGAAGATGATGAAGTCAGTCGTTTGTGTGCAGGGAAATCTGATTGTGTTAGCATAAGAAATAAAGATGGTGAAAAAGAGTACAAGCAAAAACGTCTATTACTTGGAAATTTAAAAGAATTATATTCAAAATATAAAGAAAACAATGATAATAGCATAGGCTTTTCTACCTTGCCAATCTGAGGCCTAAATAGTGTGTAATTGCTGGAGGCAAAGGAACCCACTCAGTTTACGTTTGCACCCACCACCAGAATCCTAAACTCATGATATCAGCAATTACAGAGAAAAACTTAACCTATTACTTATGGAAAAAGGTGTTTGTGATATAAATCCTTCTACATGCATGTTACATGGATGTCGAGAATGTCCTGGTAGCATAGGCATATTTAATTTCTTAAATAATATACCTTCCTTGACAAGCAGAGATTCTGTCAAATATGTTCAGTGGACTAATACAGATAGATCAACATTGGAAACTCATATAGCTTCTCCAGATGAATTTATTGAACACCTTTCTGAAAATATTTTTTCTCTTACTAGGCACCACTACATTGCAAAAAACCAGAGTCAGTATTTGAAGACTATGAAACAGAATCTTCACTATGATGAAATACTTGTGCTAGGGGATTTTGCAGAAAACTATTCATTCATCACTCAAGATGAACCACAAAGTTTTCACTGGACAAATGACCAGGTGACCCTCCATCCATTTGTGGTGTATCACATGAAGGATGAGGAATTAATTCATACTAGTTTCTGTATTATTAGCGATTGTCTTGAGCACTCAACATCAGCAGTTCACACTTTTCAGCAATATTTAATGAAGGATATTAAACAGAAATTCCCCAACGTACAAAAAGTAATTTATTTCTCCAATGGGTGTGGAGGCCAATACAAAAACAAATATAATTTCAGCAATCTATGCTATCATGAACAGGATTTTGGTGTGAAGGCTGAGTGGAATTTCTTTGCCACAAGTCATGGGAAAAATGCTTGTGATGGTATTGGAGGAACTATTAAAAGAGTTGTAGCAAAGGCTAGTTTGCAATGTACTGATACTGATCATATTCTAACACCAAGAGCTTTCTATGATTTTTGCACTGAACACTTTAATTCAATTATTTGTTTTTATGTTACAAAGGAGGAGGTTCATGCGGATAAATTCAATCTTTCTAGTAGGTTTAATGAAGCTTTACCTTTCAAAGGTACACAGGGTTTACACAGGTTTGTACCAGAGTCAGAAAACCTAATACAAGCTTATCAGACATCTGATTCTGATAATTGTAAATTGTTTAGAATAAGTACTGGGGTTGAACCAGATAAAGACAGTCAACTAGTTGAAAAAGATGAGTATCAAATTGGCCAGTATGTTGCCTGTAAATATGATGATAAAGTTTGGTTTGGAATTATTTTAGACACTTCAGAAGAATATGGTGATTATAAAATCAGTTTCCTCACCTCATCAGGATCTACCACTCAGTATTATTTTCCAATAAAAAAGGATGTTTGCTGGATAAAACAAAGTGATATGATTTCTATCATGATGACACTAAATATCAAGCCTGGTGTTAAGATCATTTACTTCTTCAATCCAAAGCAAGTTCAAGAACTTAGTGGGAGTTTGGAACCAAAACTAGGATAATCTGTTGAAAATTAACTATATATAAGCTTAGGTAGGTATAGATTATTAGCATTAAAAATTATTGCACCATGTGTAAATTGCAATGTATTAATTACCTAACAGCTTACATGAATTTCTAAAAATTAGTATTTTAAGTAAAAGTAACCATTTTGAAATCTGTAAATACGTACCTATTTTATATGCAAATATGCATACATTTCTTTTCATATATTGATAGAATAAGGTTGAAACTCATTTTTTGTATATATGAAAATTTTAAAAAATCTGTAATTTAGGGGGGGGGGGGGGGGCAAGACCCCTTCAAATGGAATAGTGTAACTTTTTTTCTGTTAATTTTAGCCATTTTTCTACTTATACTAATTTGTTGTGTGCAATTACCTTTCAAAAACACTTTAAATCACTGTTCTATGTTAATTAGGGACTGAGTTATGGTGGTTTGGATATTTAGTTTTCACCCCACCCCCCCAAAAGGGGGTAGCATAACTTTTGAACCATAACTCCGATTGAGCTGATATTTGAAATTTGGTACTTACTAGCATAGGCCATTCTACAAACCAAATTTAAGCAAAATCTATGAGGGTGTGGTTTTGACCAGTGCATGATTTGTCATGGAATGACCCGTATTTAAGTATTTTCAAATACATTACTGCCCATGTCTGCCTCTTACCCATTCATTTAAAAGCCTTCCACCAGTCTTCAGTTTATGTGGATTAATGTTCAGTTTTTTAAGCTTAACCATCGGGTATTTGGAACACTTAATTCTTCTGAACAGAATACACTTAGTCAAGGATGTATAAACTCATTTCTGATTCTGAAGCTTTGAAATTTCCTCTGAATTTGAATCATCAAAATGTTCAGGGCTTTCTTTCTGTCATGAGTTTTCAGATCTCTGACAAATTATTAAAAATTTACACACAAATAGTTGATATAGATCCAGGGGGCTACCTAAAGTATTTGGCACCCCCCATAAATAATTTTAAAATTTAAACACAGAAAAATATATTATGTTTGCAAGTAGATTTTTAAACAGTACAGTACTGTCATAAGCAAATTGGAAATAAGAAAAATGCAGGACATTAAAAACTCAATGAACAGGTAATACTGCATTTTACTTTATACAAAAAACACAGGAAATCCAGTCTCAACGCTCAGCCTATTCTTCAAAGGTAAATAGAGGAGATTCACACACTCTTCTTTCGAGCCTTAATTTCTGCAAATTGATCAATGACCTCATCAAAATTCACCTCCTTTGCATATTAATGTTCAATTGAAAGTAAAGCCAGATTTGTCAATCTTGTCTGACTCATGGTTGAGCAAAAGAAATTTTTTTATCAATTTTAATTTGGAAAAACTTCTTTCACATGAAGAAATAGAGAGAGAGAGAGAGTCAAAAAGAATCTCAAATACAGTGACAAGCTTGGCAAAGATTCACAAAAATTCCATTTCACAATAAACTCCAGAAACTGCAATGCTGTTCATTTCTTTGCCTCTTCAACACTGATTTTGGCAGCTTCCAAATGCCTCCAAAGTCGTCCAATTTCCACACTGATATCTTCATCAGAGAATTCATCGAAAATCTGAGTCTTTGGAATATACTTCCAAAGTTCTTCTTCTGTTGCAACAACCAAAGTGTTTGGCTGGATAACAGCGAAGATTGACAGAATTTGATCCATTGCCTTAGAATGAATCTCCAATTCTTGATGAAAGCAATCAAGACATTCAAACATAGCCCTTTTTACTTCCTCTGGCAATGTGAGACCAGCATCCTTTGCCATCTCTCCTGGCATCCTCCTTCGGAGCTTTACTCTCCCTCTTCTCTCCATAGAAATGTCCATTTCCTCACACTTTGTAGTTGCATAATGAATGGTCCTCTCCACAATGCATTTACCAGGTATTATAACATCAAGACTGCATTTATAAACACTTAAACATCACTATGATACCACATTGTCAAAAATTACTGGACACTGGTATAAGTACCATGATATTGTTATAAACACCAGCACTTTATGCTTTATCATAATTATTTAATGAAACATACCTCATGTATGTGGAGTCACAGTGTCAAGTGAACAAGACTTGGAATGTCAGTTGCAGCCAGCTGGCTATGCTCAACAAACTGATGACTAAAACATCAACAAACGTTCGCCTTTCGATGTAATTTTTATCAAATATTTAATTTTTCATTTGTAAATTTTTTATTGCCAATAAAAATAAACATGTATTTTATAGTGGAAATTAACATTAAGCTGTTGTAATAGTTTGAACATTTTAAATTTTTTTTCTTATTTTGGTGAATTTTTCATTTGGTTTGAAAACTTGTACTGGTACTTCAACTCTCCCGATGGCACCCCCCTCCTGGCTGTCACCCGGGGCAGACCACCCCCCTCACAGCCCCCTTAGTACGCCACTGTATAGATCAAAATAAATACTAAATTATCATTATTTCATAATAGTATGACAAAGTTATATCACAATAAAACTTTAGAAAGTTGCTTCATTACAGAACTGTTTCAGACTCCCAGGTTTTGAGAGAGAGAGAGAGTGACTAATTGGAGTTAAGCCATCTAATATTGCAATATCATGGTCAGTGATACCTAATATACTATAGCTAAAGCTTAAACAATAAATAAAATTATAAAAATGACAAATGGTGAAGCAAAAAATAACTAATGAGAATGTAATGAATGGAGTGAAAACTGAAAAAAGCGAGGTTTAACCTCTTTTGGACGACTGGGTCGAATTTGTACCGTTTCCAATACATGCATTCATAACTTAGCCCTACAAAAACTTCAGTCGTTAAGAGGTTAAAAGGATTATGTATGAAAGTGGATGCCAGCCTCCTGAACATCCGAACAAACTTAAAATCACCATTAGTGAGAGAGCACAGCCCTGCTCCCAGCCTAAAGGTGTGTGTAAAACCTATCATTATTATATGCGAGGAAAAGGGGAAAGGGCTTACGCAATATTGTACCTTATAACATATCTTATTTTACTATGAATTCAAATTTACAAATCTCTAATCAAAATTTCAGAGTATGAGCAATCATAACAGGGGTCACTTTTTGAAAATTAAATTTTTAATGCATCGTGACTGTGATGATATAGTAATTTTGTATTCTCTATAAGTAAACACAATTTTAATTTTTCCCTATTTATATACCTAACTAACAGGTTTATTAGGACTGGTTGATAATTTGCGCCTTACACTTTGAAAACCCACGATACTTACAGAATGTTTTTGTATACTATCTTTATATCTTTTATATTATACACAAAGGGGAAATGGTAGACATGAACTAAAAATTAAATTTATTTACAAAATAAATTATACTGTTCAAAGGTTTATTTATTACCTTAAGTATACTTACTTTTAAACTATCTTGCCTATTTATACATTTAAATTTATACTATTAAATGAGTTTCTTGCAAAAAATAATAAAAAACCCAAGAGATACTACATGACTATGAAATTATAATGAAAAGAAAAAATGATAACCAATGAAATTAATGAAGATAATAACATTTTTAAAAATTTGGTACTTCAAACTACTATAGATTTAAACACACTGAACTACTACTTACATGTTTTGCATCAAAACTGTATCCTACCCTTGGGTCACTTCTTACACGAAACCAGTGGTGTAGTGCTAAATAAAGAAGTGAGGGAACGCATTTTGAAAGTGTTACTCAGATGCAGGGGGGACAATGGCGAGCGCGGCAAGCCCATACAGCTGGGGGTCCGGGGGCACTATAAGCCCCCCCCCCCCCGGGAAATCTTTTGAAATCTGACCAATTTCAGGGATATTTTGAGGTCATATGCACTGGATATCAGGTATATTCCAAGGTTGAAGATGCAGTATTTCCAGTGTCATTAGATATACGACATCCAGTACGATCAATAAAAATAGCTAACAACTGGAATGATTAACTAAAAAAAGTTAACAACTGGTACGCCGTGGTGACTGTTTCACCAGATCTTTATAGGCTAGCACTGCCTCAGTCAAAGCTAAAAGAAATGAAACAGTTAATGATTCTTTCTCATATTTCTTCTATGGGTAGGAATTAAAATTTCAGGACGTTAGAGATTTGTAAGTTCAGATTTATTTGAAATAGTGAGGGAATGCCATTCCGTCTACCAAAAAAAGTAAGGGAAGCTGTGATGAGGCACAGATCAACTTGACGCATTTCATGTAAGAAGTGACCCAAGGGTAGGATAGAGTTTTGACGAAACACACAAGAAGTGACCCAAGGGTAGGATAGAATTTTTTACATGAAACATGTAAGAAGTAGTCCAGTGTTAAAAGTTGTGAAACTACAAAATGTAAAACCAAAATGTATTATTTGGTATGTGAAATACTGACAATAATGAAATTTACTATTAAATGAATTGTAACCTGAATCTAAGTCAATCAAGGAATTAGTGCAAACAATAGATTTTCTAAATTATGTCTAAACAGATTTTCTTTAAATAGTTTGAAAATTAATATGCTAAAAAGAAATTTTAAAAAATAAGTTTGAAGTCACAAATATAATCAGGATTAAACTTCAACTAGAAAAATAAAGATGTAAAACCTAATTGAAAAAAATCTCTACAAAATCAAATTGATAAGATTAAACAAAGCAATGGAAATAATTGAATACAAAATTTTAACTAGAAAAGAAATACGGGCGTCCCCTGTTATACGATCGTTCGGTTTACGATTTCCCGCGTTAACGATTTTAAAAAAGTACCCCCATCTTTCGATTTATTTCGCGTTAATGATCTCCAACTTGAAAGCATGTCTCAGAAAAGGCCAAGTGCTGGTGCTTTGGGTATTGCTAAGAAGCCTCGCAAGAGTTTGAGCTTGGAGGTTAAGCTTGACATTGTCAAGCATCACAAGAATGGACAAGGGGCTAATTCGATAGCGAAGATTCTTGGACTGGCTCAGTCCACTGTGTCGACAGTGATCAAGAATTCCGACAAGATCCTGGCAGCTGGCGAGAATGTGTCGTCATTATCTGCCAAGAGGATAACGAAGAGCCAGGATTCAACTATCCAAGAGATGGAGAGGCTTCTCAATCTGTGGATAGAGGATCAGAACAGGCGCAGGATGCCTCTCTCCACTGTCCTTATCTGCGCCAAGGCAAAGAATCTGCAAATTTTGGGGGTCTTCCAGAATGTTTGGGAACGTATCCCTATTTTTCCCATAAGGCCTTCAGTTTGATATACGATGGGGTTTTTAGGGATGCATCCCAATCGTATAACGGGGGACGCCTATAATAAAATTTCTATTAACACACTATTCCTCAAATATGAACTGACCAACTCTCCAACTCTGTATTTCAATAGCTTTTTTCATTTACATAAACTTGTTTCATGTTGTTGTCTTTCTTTTGACAAGGTAACAAGTGTACCATACATACACATGTATATACAAAGTCTTACAGAAGTACTTTACAAGTTCTGTTTATACTTAATTATACACAAAAAGCAGGGCTGTGGAGTCGGAGTCGGAAGCAATTTTGGTGGTGCTGGAGTCGGAGTCGGTAAAAATGTACCGACTCCGACTCCGACCCCAACCTCAATATAAATTTTAATAAAATATGTTTTTGTGTGTGATATCACTGGCAGCTATGGTGGTTAAACCACTTAAATAATAAACACAATGTTTTCCATTTCAGACACTAATGCCATTAATTCATTTTTTCTTTTCAGATAATATTTTTTATTTTTAATGCTTATTTAATTTTGAGTTCTTTCTAAATGTCATAAGTTTTTAACTTTCAAGTCTAAAACCCCTTTCACAATGGCAAAGACACTTCCAACAAAGTCTGCAGTTTTTTAATATTTTACAATAACCACAGATGGGAAACATTTCGTGTGTCAGTGTATGATAGATGATGATGATGATGATGAAAAATTATGTGAAGCAAAAATCAGTGGTTTTACTGGCTCTGATAAAAATGCACCAACCAGAGCATCAAATTTGAAAAGACATTTGCAGTGTTTCCATCCCAAAATTTTAGAAGTTGTCATTGAGAAAGATAGTAATAAAAACCTTCCAACTACTTCAAAGTTAACAAAATATCAGAAATCTACTGAACGACAAGCACCACTTACAAGATTCTTGACTACAGACAAAGTTACTGTAACAATGACCACAGATGATGATGCTTCACGTGGTGGTGATGAAATGCCTCTTGTGTAATTATCATCATAGCAGATTTAGAATTAATATACCTTCGGAGTCGGAGTCGGATAGACAAAAAATTGAGGAGTCAGAGTCGTTTTTTTATGTGCCGACTCCACAGTCCTGACAAAAAGTTATACAAAAAATCCCCACTGTTCGTGGGTTCACATATCACACTTTTGCATATTCATACTCAGTGGCGTAGCTAGAGTTTGTGCCGCCCCCCTGAAACACAACACACACATACACATAACAAAAAGTGAAAACGACGTATAGAAAAAAACCTGTGAAAAATATTAGGACAACATGTTTACTTCTGAAGTGAAAAAATTAACTACAACATTCTACATAGTTATTTTTCTTGTTTTTCTGTTAGCAAAATCTTCGATGACATTGTCGAAGTCTATTTCATCTGTCAATTGTTGTTCTATAGACAGTATGGTAAGATTTCTCAACCGCAAGGTGCTCATAGTAGATCTTAGGTAATTCTTTATCAGTTTTAGTTTAGAAAAACTCCTCTCGCAGTTGCAGCTAGCAACACTAACAGCAATTGTGAGAAAAATCTGCAGCAGTATTACAATATTTGGAACCGAGTTACGAAGATTATACTTTTGAATAAACTGCAAAAGTTCAAGGGGGCCTTTCTTCCACATCTCTGTTTCGTCTTGCGTAGCAGCAACAGCAATAAAATGCTGAAGTCCTTTTCTCTCAACGAGGAACTCTTCCTTATCAATGTCTCAGAATTCGCTTTGCGATTGGCCACTTCCTGATCCGCCCATCGGGAAGCATTTTACCTCAACTTTCTGAAGTATTTCTTCTCGAATTCCTTCTCAGCCGAATCCTGGGATTACCATTATCATTTTACAACTAATACCAGCATATTAGTTTTGATATTGATTATTTATAAATATTAAACGTATATTTATAGATTATAGCATATTTACAGAACTTTATGGGTTATTTCCCTTTTTAATGAAATAAATGCATTTATACCAATGCTATTATTAATTAAGCACAACTAATCGCTTAAATAGGTATGATGGTCAATAAGGCCATCTTCAAGGGAACACAATCCTTACCATTGTCGGAAATTAACGAAGTAAGCAGTGTTTTCGTGGAAAAATAAAATTGTGTCTGGCATCTTGTATCCTTCTACTGTCCCGACATAAAAAAAACCTTTTTTTTTCATTGCAGTAGACCAAAAGTGCCACCCCTCAAAAAGTGCCACCCGGGGCAGACCACCCCCTCCGCCCCCCTATAGCTACGCTAGTGTTCATACTTAAGGTTTTGTACACACACCCCTTCTATCATAGCCACAGTCCTGTTCATTCATGGTTTTCCATTGCTAGCTGGCAAAGATCCTGGGTTTTCTACCACCTTGAACATTCTCAAACAACCTCTGCTCAGTCAGTAAGATTTGCCCAACTGATTGACTTTCATTATTCATTAATGTCATTCAAATACAGAGGTGATGATAATTCACAGGATTGGATTAGGGGTTTCATAGGCCCTGGGCACTTTTCTATTGTAGGCCCCTAAATTTGCCGATGCACCATCTATTTATGCGCCTTATTTTAACTTAGACCCAAATTGTTCCCTTGTGAATGTGCTTGTTCTCTTAGCACTATAGCTAACTAAATTAATTATAAAACATAACAAACAAACATCATACCAGCTCCATGCGTGCTGCCACCTGTGGATAACACAGCAACTAATGGGTTTGTTGACACAGGCTGAGAGACTACAAAGTAAGTAGCTCCATAATTTGAGGTTAGTCCAGCTGTTTTATTACGATTTTTGAATGTTGTATTTAACCCTTTAAGGACTGAAGATGCCAATTGCTAACGTTTCAAATACACGCATTCATAACTTAACCCTACAAAAAATTCAGGACTTAAAGGGTTAACAAATATATTCAGTTATTCATTATGAAAATAAACTTAAAGTGGAGTTTATTTATTCCTTTGTGATTTTTATTAGATCTTAGTTGGTTTCAGGCCAGTCGGGTGTGGCAGGTGTCTGACAATAGAGTTACATTCCTTTGCTGAATAGTTTGACGATCATCATCGTGTTGTTGTGGTTGCTGTTGTAAATCACAACTTTGAGAAAATTATGTGATTCTCTGGAGTTTCCAAATTCATATTGCTTGTCACACTGGTGAAAAGTGCACTCTCTCTTTTATTCTTACTATCTAAACTTGCTTCTTGTTGTGCCTTTCATTCATTCTTCCTGTTTTTTCAACTGTTTCATAGCCACTTTATCAACAGTCCCAATTACCATACATCTAGATGTATGCTGGTCTGCTAAAAATAGATGCTCATTTATGGGTATGGTACCTTTTTTCCGATTACACATATGCACATATTAAAATTATTTGATATAGCAGCTTGTAAATGTAATGAATGTTGTGCGTTTTCTTTGAATGTATTTACTCTCTTGGTACTTTGATTTTTTTTCTCTTCATGATGCCTAAGAAAATTCTTGTACTTTTCATGATAACTTCTAATTCTGGCACATATTTGCTTGTTAGAAGTTGTGGGTATTGATGCCTTCTACCATATTTCTACTATAACTGCTGCCACAATTTTTGAGATCTCTGCAATTGTTGCTTGTTTGATAAAATCTCCATCTGCATTATATTCCAGTCTATTTTTCATACTCAGATAATGGCGGATAATATCACAATACAATGGTAATTGATGTTTATCAAGTGGATGCAGATTACCAAAGATAGGACAACTTGGATCATTTGATCGTGTTAGAGGTTTCGTCGACATTTTACAACTGTCATGATTAGTGAAACTATTTTTTCTGAAAGGCAATAAATACAATTAGCTTACAAGAATAAAATACATTTTATTTAATTATATAATTAATATTTACACATAACAGTGCATACCCAATTTAATACAAAAATACATAAATGCAAAAAACTTCACTTTTTTCTATGTGAAGGTCAAAATATGATAATAAAAACCCACTCTAATAGACAGAGTTTATTTCCACAACAGTTTCGATACCCACTGGCATCCTCTTCAGGTGGATACAGAAAAAACGAATGAACCAAAAACAAGAGGGAAAACAGTCCAGGGACCATTAAGAAATTCGCACCTAGGTTAGATCCCATTCTCCCAACACTGGAAGGGCATTTTTATTAAAGGGACCTGCTTATAAGTACATTCGCACAAATTTAAAACTATCTTCTTGTTCTATACATACAGATTCTATTATTTTTTTACATAATTATTACATTTATTAAATTTATTACATTTAATATTGCATTATTATTTATTACAGAAATTATAAATTTATTATTACATTGTTGTTTATTATACAGAAATTATAAACCAAAAAAAGAATGAAAAAGGCGAGAAGGAAACAATCCAGAAACCATTAAGAAATTCGCACCTAGGCTAGATTCCATTCTCCCGACCCCAGAAGGGCATTTTTATTAAAGGGTCCCACTTATAAGTGCATTTGCACAAATTGAAACTATCTTCTTGTTCTATCCATACAGATTCTATTATTTTGACATAATTACTACATTTATTATTGCATTTACATTTTTTAACATTTATTATTATTACCTTTACACTAATTATTACATTTATTGCATTTATATTTATTTCCATATTTATTACTTCCATTATTACATTTACATTTATTATTCCATTTACATTTTACCAAAAAAAAAAAAAAAAAAACCTGAATGAACCAAAAGTGAGTAAGGAAACAATCCAGAGACCTTTAAGAAATTCACACTTAGGTTAGAACCCGTTCACCCGACGCCGTAAGGGATTTTTTGACCAAGAATCTCATTAGAGGGTCCAGCTTATAAGTACCTTCGAACAAATTAAAATTATCCACGTGTTCTATCCATACAGATTCTATTATTTTTCATTTGACATAATTATTGCATTTATAAAGTAACTTACTTGATTCCCAATCTATAGCATGATCATTTTGGCTGGCGTGATAAAAAATTGAATTCTTAGTATTACAACTTCTGAAGGCATATTTGTGTTCTTTAATACGGGTTTTAATATTTCTTCCAGTTTCTCCTACATATACTAAGTCACAACTTTTATAGGGAATGCTGTGATTTAGTATACATAGGAGAAACTGGAAGAAATATTGAAACCTGTATTAAAGAAGACAAATATGCCTTCAGAAGTTGTAATACTAATAATGCCATTTTTTATCACGCCAGCGAAAATAATCATGCTATAGATTGGGAATCAATTAAGGTACTTTATAAATGTAATAATTATGTCAAAAGAAAAATAATAGAATCTGTATGTATAGAACAAGGAGATAATTTTAATTTGTACGAAGGTACTTATAAGTTGGACCCTTTAATGAGATTCTTGGTCAAAAAATCCCTTACGGAGTTGGGTGAATGGGTTCTAACCTAAGTATGAATTTCTTAAAGGTCTCTGGATTGTTTCCTTAATCGCTTTTGGTTCATTCAGTTGGTTTTTTTTTTTTTGGTAAAATGTAAATGGAATAATAAATGTAAATGTAATAATGGAAGTAATAAATGTGGAAATAAATATAAATGCAATAAATGTAATAATAAAGGCAATAAAATAAATGTAATAATTAGTGTAAAGGTAATAATAATAATAAATGTTAAAAAAATGTAAATGCAATAATAAATGCAGTAATTATGTCAAAATAATAGAATCTGTATGTATAGAACAAGAAGATAGAACAGGTTAATTTTCAGGAATTTCATGAAGAGTATTTTTTCTGTTTGTCTTCTGAAAGTACATATTTGTTGTTTTGGATATAAATGTTTCATTAAAATTGTTTCATAATTATTTTTTATTAACACAGCCATTTTTTGTATGTGTGTGCTGAGGTGATGTAGTAAGGCGTGAGTTGGTGGATGGAGGGGTGGGGCCTCAAATGGGTATACTGCTTAGGGCCCCCTTATGGCTAGAAATGGCCCTGACTCTGTGACTGAAAAAGTATTTTTGTAGATCAAGTCCACAAGTCTGCTTTCTAATTTTTTTTATGCCCTTGAGTTTTTTCATCAGACTCTAATAAGAAAAAGTTAGTTACATCTAAATTGTCCAAACCTGAAAATTTTGAACATCTGTAGCTATCATATCTCCCCTCATGGCCCTCAAACAACATCTCTCAAAACTAAACATACCCAATTCCTTTAATCATTCCCTGTATTCCAATCTTCTTTGATTAGGAGATAAACTTGGTTGCCCTACATTGCACACCTTCAAGCATATCAATACGTGTCCGGAAATTTCATCACCACAAATTTCATCGTGACAATTTCATCTCCAAGAATTTCATCACCAGGAAATTTCATCGCCAGGAAATTTCATCACTAGGAAAATATAGGGTGTCCCAAAAAAAACTATATACTCTTTATAGCATCATATATTTTATAATTTAAAAAAAATATATATTGTTATAGCAATTGCCAATGAAAGGTAAATTAGTAATCTGTGATCAAAATGTTATAGCGAGTTGTTTGCATATAAAATTTAATTAACTACGCCAAGTGCTCCAAATATTCTCCGGCAGCATGAATGCACTTTTGAATGTGTCGACTAACTGATTCGCAGACATGGACTAATGTGGATGCTGTGATGGTCCCGCACTTTTCCCTAATTGCATCCTTAAGGTGTTCAAGTGTTGCAGGTCTTGTACCATAAACTGCATCCTTCAGGTAGCCCCACAAGTAAAAATCAAGTGGAGTCAAGTCCGGTGAACGTGGAGGATACTCAATGCTTCCTCTTCATCCTATCCAACGGTTAGGCAACGTTTCATCGAGGTACCTTCTGACATCACAATGATAATGAGGGGGGCTCCATCTTGTTGAAAGTAAGTGTCGTCATTTCCAAACAACTTCCAAACTGCAGGTATAATTTCTGTCCACAGCATGTCGAGATATGCGGCACCAGTAACGGTCCCATTAAAGAAAAATGGTCCAACCAAACCCCTGGATGATAAACCACACCATGCTGTTAATCCTGGTAAATTAACATGTTTATCCACATAAACGTGTGAATTATCAAGTGACCAGTACCTGCAGTTGTGTCGATTACAAGGCCTTTGATAAAACAAGGCCAGGCTTAGTCAACGCATTCAAAAGTGCATTCATGCCACCAGAGAACATTTTGAGTGCTTGGTGTAATTAATTAAATTTTGGTTATTTTGCATTATCCTCCCAACACTAATTTTTTTATATAATGTTGGTTTGGTTTTGGTTATGGTACTTTATTTTCCTTCCATTATAAAAGAAATTAGTATTAGGATTAGGTTAGGTTAGGTTAGGTTAAAAACAGCCCACCGCAAGTGTTTTGCTAATGTACTTTATTTTCCTTCCATTATAAAAAAAAATTAGTGTTGGGAGGATAATGCAAAAGTACCTAAATTTTATATGCAAACAACTCACTATAACATTTTGATCACTTAGATTACTAATTTACCTTTCATTGGCAATTGCTATAACAATATAGTTTTGTTTTTTTTAATTATAAAATATATGATGCTATAAAGAGTATATAGTTTTTTTGGGGACACCCTGTACATCACTGCACAATAGAAAATAATTTTAAAAATTTAAAAAAAAAACATTCTAAATATAATATATAGATATATATATTAACAAGATTTGCAGTGAATTAATTTTTCTTAATAATTTTATATTCTTAACTTTTGTTATGCAAATTTGTTTATACAAATAGAAATTATTGTTATTGTTAATTATAAACATATATATAAGTTATACATGCAAAGCTTTAAATGATTATGGGACTGATAATTATAAGATTATGATTAAGTGTCTCATTTTGGCCCTTTTTGACGTAAATGCAGGTGACTGTTTTAAGAAGCTAAGATGGGAGAAAGGTTACCAGATTAAAATGGTTAGTTTTAGCATGCAGGTGCCTGTTTTAAGAGGATAAGATGGGAGAAAGGTTAGGTTAGGTGGTGTGGCAATGTATTTTCCTTGCGATCAAAATTCCTAGTGATTAAAATTCTTTATGATGTAATTTCCCAGTGATGAGATTTCTGTGAATCATATCAATATCATTTCTACAGTGAGGAGACCAAGCTTGAATGTAGTAGTCTAAGAGAGGAATAACATAATTATATAATTCACAGATGACTTCCTTACTCTTGCAACTAACGTTCCTCTTAACCCTGGAATACCTAGTGGGATCCAATTGAACCCTGCTATGCACAATGACTTGATTCACCTATGCAGTCTAAGGTTAATAATACCAAGCATTTTATTTGACTTATTTCTAGCCTCCATGCACTGGTGAGAAAAGTTTAGATTACTACTATAATGCCAAGATCTTTTTCCTGCCTAACATCCTCCAACCACTTTTCTTGCATCTCATAACCAAAGTTTTCATTATTTCTACCAAAATGGAAGACTTTCCATTTTTGAACATTGAATTCCATCTGACATTTACTAGCCCAGGCCACTAACATATCAAGATCTTTTTGAAGCTTATAAGAATTTTCTATAATTGCAATTGGGGGCACTTACTTTTGTATCATCTGCAAATTTAGAAACTTTACTACCTACTCCTTTCTCTAAATCATTTATTTAGATATAAAATAATGAGTAATGGACCACAATGCATAGTTGTATGTTATTGTAGGGCTGCTATAGGTTTAGGCTTTAGTCTAGGCATGAAGTTACTGAAGGTTTAACCCTTTCACTGTGAGTACACAGGTTACACTCAGGATGAACACACGGAAATTTTTGTCTTTGCGCGCAGCAACTTTCATCTTTATATATATAATTTTAATTAATTTAATTATAACTTTAATTATAAAATTAAATTGACTTGCCTTAAAATTAAGATAATCCTAGAATATATAAATAAAGTAGTAGTTTAGAAGTTTAGTTCAGTACAAAAGATTTCAAAACATTTGATGGTACTTGTGGGTTATCTGTCGCCACTTTTTAATTTAATTTTCCAACTTTTTCACAAATACAGATGTGTTATCATATTGCCATTTTTACAAAAATATTGTTTTTACGCCTCGTGAACAGGCTCTCATCGATCTCAACCACTATTCCTTCTAACCTAACCTAACCTAACCTTAGGTTAGGTTAGTGTGTGGTTAGGTTAGGTTAGTAGTGTTAGGTTAGGTTAGAAGGAATAGTGGTTGAGACCGATGAGAGCCTGTTCACGAGGCAAGGCTGCGTAAAAACAATATTTTTGTAAAAATGGCAACATGATAACACACATCTGTATTTGTGAAAAAGTTGGAAAATTAAATTAAAAAGTGGCGACAGATAACCCACAAGTACCCATTTGATGCATAATCCAGGTTTGTCAGAGTAGGTTTTACATTGACAGCAACTTTGTGACACTATTCCATGAAGGTAGCATACACAACATCTTTTTGTGGGTTTGCGACTCTTTTAGGATGTTATTTTTTCTATGAAATGCCTCCCAACTAACCTACGAACAGTCACCTTATCCAGGACTGGCTTCGAAGTAGCTGTCAGTTCTTTTACTATTGCCAAACAGAATTCAAGAAAAGTGACTTTTTTTCTTCTTTACAAAGTTGTATATTCCAAGTGCATCTAGTATTCGTACTTGAATGAAATGTACAGCTAGGTTTTTGTACCCTTTTGTCGATTTCCTGGCCATAGTGTAGTAATGCAGAACTTGATCTGCTCGATCAACAAATCCCAAGTTTTTATTGTAGTCCTCAATACAAACTGGAATGTTTTTTGTATAATGCCTCCTTTGGATTTTATATTCACTTTCTTATCAGTATTTAAATGCATGTTAGAGAGCATGTATACATTTCTTTTATCTTGGTACAAAAGACAGCAAGTCATCAGTCTCAAATGCATGCTCTTTTTCTTTTTCAACTTTTGTGGTGGGCAGCTCTTTAAGTAGCCCTTGGCAATTATTTCTGACGATTCCTGTTGTATATGTCTTGTTTTCCAGTAAGTATTTGTAAAGTTTTGGTGTAGTGTAGTAAATGTCTGTATAAAGATGATGTCCTTTGCCTAAATATCTTTGGATTAACCAAACCACTACACTTTCAGTTTTTTTTTTAAATGGTCCACAGTTTCCATGATCTACAGATCTACAGAAGCTAAGGCTAACAAAGACCCTAAGATCCACTCTAAGGCTAGCCCGAGAGAAAGGAAAGAGTAGGGGGTTAAGAGAAGAGAAGAGAATAAGGGGTTAAGTAAGGAGCAACACCTATCATTCGTGGGTTAACATTCATTCAGAAAAAGAGGGAAAAAGTCTCACCATCATCATCCGCCGGCCACTGCCGACAAGTCAGAAAAATAGTCGGAGAAAATAGGAGAGGGGTGAAAAATGAAAAGAAGTAAAATAAGAACGCTACAAACCATGCAAACACAGTCTTAACTCACTGTCATACCATGCAAACTACAAACATGCAAGGAAAGAGTTACAGACATGCAAGTAAGGAGATAAGAAAAAAAAAAAAAGTAGGTAAAGTTAAACAAAAAGTGGGTTAGTTTACGCTACAAGCTACATCTACATTCGTGTTAGTCTAATTTTTTTTTTTTTATCATTATTATTTATAATTTTTTTTTTTTTTTTAAATAATTTTATTGCTGGCATCACACGCTGGCATGTCACAAGCTGGCATTCATCGTCAACAGACTCATCCTCGAGCACCACCACCAGAGCTCCTGTTGTTAACTTTCTTTTTTAATTTTAAACAACGTTAATATTTTTAAAATGTCTGTCAAGACGGTTCTTAAACATATTAACGCTGGTAGAATGAACGACTGACGCGGGAAGATTATTCCATTTATCAATTACTTTAAACGTAAAGAAGTTTTTAGCGATATTAGTAATGAAACGTCTGCCACGCAACTTGAATCCGTTATTGCGAGTATTACTATTATCGAAAGTGAACAATTTGTCAAAATTTACGTTATCGATGTTATTAACGATTTTGAAAACTTCAATAAGCTCCCCCCTTAATCTCCTAGTTTCGAGTGAATACAGGTCTAACACTTTAATCCTATCTTCATAAGACTTGTTGCGCAATGACGGAATAAGTTTCGTGGCACGACGCTGAACCCTTTCTAACCTATCAATATCCTCACGCAAATACGGGCACCAAAACTGAACGGCATATTCTAAATGAGGCCTGACTAGGGACTTGTAAAGGGGCAATATAATATCCTTCGATTTAAATTCGAAATTACGCGCTATGAAGCCTAACATCCTATTAGCTTTTGCGCAAGACTCCAGGCACTGGTTCCTAACCTTTAAATCCTTAGATACGCGTACGCCTAAATCTACTGCCTCGTCAACGCTAGCTAACTCCCTATCATCCATCGTGTACGCGTAATTATTGTTGCGAGAACCTATATGCAAAACTTTACATTTGTCTACGTTAAATTGCATCTGCCACTTATCTGTCCACTCCATAATCCTATTTACATCGTCTTGAATCCTATTTCTATCGTCCTCGTTAACAGAGATGGGCAAGATCACCAACTTTGGTGATCTTGAAGATCAAGATCAGATCACCAGAAAAATGTGATCTTGAAGATCAAGATCAGATCACCAGAAAAATGTGATCTTGAAGATCCAGATCAAGATCGTGATCTTGAAGATCACTTTTCAAGATCACTTTTTAAGATCACTTTTATATGAATTGAAAAAAGTTGTACTCTTGTAGAGTAAACAAAAACAAATTATTTTGTTAATCACTCCTGAAAAGTATCACTCCTAATACTCCCCTGAGGGCTGAGGCAATACAAGCATCGCATCCTACCCATGTCACCTGATCTAAACCACGGGGATTGACGATTCCCCTTTCAGTTTTTCAGGTGGTAAACTTAAAACTTAGTATTATCATAACTTATCAGCAAAGAAAAAACTATTCAATGACCTACATATAGTTTTTAGTTCTATTTTTCTCAATTCTCATTTCACCAGGTCCATAACCCATATCAATGAATGGTCAGCATATATAAGTAAACATTTTTTACATAGAATTTAATTTTACAGTTTTACTGCAGTACGCAATTACTGACAATATAAGGGTAAAAACCGCAAGTTAAGAGTGTTAATTTAATGTTCAACCGCTGTAAACATTTGCTTTCAGCAAAACCAATTGTTCAAAGTTACCATCCGAGAGACGACTTCGTTTGTGGCTATGAACCATGCCAGCAAACGAAAACAACCGTTCCACTGGTGCAGAGGAAGGTAGCGTGGTGTTATACCTCTTGAAGATCTTCTTTATAGCAGGATACCTATCTAAAGAGTCGAGTGCCTTACTGGTGTCCTGCAAATAATTGAGGACTTCCAAGTCTTCCTTGTTGTTAGGAGCAGAGAATGAGCCGTCCATAGTTTTGAAGAAATCGTCTTCAGATGATGAGTCTGAGTTCACCGAACTATTACCACTGCTGTCAGAATTACAATTTCTTACAGCCATTTGCAGCTTGTCTTTTACTTGAGACTTGATTGCTTCATGATCGCCGAAATTAGGCCCTTGCAACAATGATATCCATCTAAGTTTGAAATACGGATGAGATACTGAGGCCAAAACGGCATCAGTTACCTCGGGGCTCAACGACAAAAAATGACCAAATCTGGCATTGAAGCCAGAGACGACTGCTGCCAGTAATGGCATGCAGTGTCTCAAGCGCAGGTCGTTTGGTTGGATAGGCTCCAATCTTGCGAGGGCATCTTGAGTCACTAGGACTGTTGGAAGAAGACAACCGTAGTAGCATTCTTTCTCTGCCTGTAATTTGTTGAGGGCTGCTGCAATTGGTTTTAGAACAGACAAATATTCTGAAATAAATTCCAATTCATTGTCTTTGAGGATGGGTAGATTCAGTTCTTCAAGAGCTACATTCACGTCGTTCTTATGTTTATATATTTGGCTTAATGAGTCGTACATTGAGTTCCATCGGGTGACGCATGGGTACCTAAATTGGACGCCAGTTATTTCCTGTATTTTTTCTGCTGACTTGGGTTTACCAGCAGCATTCCACAGCGCCGAACATTTTCCCATTGCAGAATGCTTTATCTTCTTTAGTCCAGGTGAATTCAGTCCTTTATCTGCATCAGTTGTTGCTACCAAGTTCAATGTGTGGGAGGCACATCGAATATGGGATGATAGTTTCACTGACTCCTCTCCATGCTCTCCTGAATGTTCAGGAAAGTTGCTGATGATAACCTCTTCATCTGAATCTTTTTCATCATCATCTTCATCTGCATCATCTTCATCAATGTCGTCAGTACGATTCTGAACACGAACACCGAACTCTTTAAAGCATTTCACCATGTTCGATGCATTGTCGGTGACTGTAGATACAACTTTTCTATAAGATAAACCATGCTCCGAGTTGATCCTGTCCAATATTCCAGCAATTTTATCAAAGCTATGTGTTCCACGAAATCTTCGGCATGCCAGTGCAGCTGATCCTCGCGACAAGTCATCATTGATCTGTAATGTAAGAATATAAAATCAATGTTTGTATGAACATTTTTTTAAGCTTAATTTAATAATATTGGTTAGACACGCACCAGCTAAACTGCGCCACCAAACATTGAAGAGAAGAACTATGTGATATAAAGGAGGCAATTCAGCGATGAGTCGCCTACCATACCACCACATCAGTGACCCATCCCATAAGAGCAAAATGTGGAAGAGTCCATATTCACAGCCTGTGAATATGGACTCTTCCACATTTTGCTGTGAATCAGACACAATGACAGATGACAGAATCAGTGAATTAGTGTGAAATTACTGTGAATCACAGCAAAATGAAGACTCACCAAATTAATGAATGAGGAACACATGTCGAATAATTGAAAAGATTATACCATAAGTCTATCAGACTATCAGTCTATCACCAATGGTCAATTTATCAATTATATAAAAATAATACACTAAATCAATAGCATACCCAATGCGCAGTGACTCCCATGAAACTGCGGTGATTAGTTGACCATATGTCGCATGTAACACACACATGGTCAACTGCTGCCAGTTTTGCTTGTATGTCTTCCTTCATTGTACTGGTTGTTGTTGCAAGAGATCTAGCCAGGGTGCGTCTAGATGGCACCTGAACAGCCGGGTTGACGTCTGAAAAAAATATTTAAAAATTAAAACAAATACAATAGATTAGCTATGGAAAAAATATCAAAATATTTAGCTAGGCTAGCGATAGTCTAATGTTCATACAAATAATATGATTAATTATTTTAATCAGATATTAGCTATGGAAAAAATAGCAAAATATTTGAGTTATACTAACATGAAAGAAGATCCTTAAATTCATGTAGTTCAACTAGGCTCAATGGTAGGAGCCCATTAGCCACAAGCGAGAGAATCTTCTTTTCAAGGATATCCTTTGCATATTGGTGGTCCTGGTTTTTGCTTGGAAATGTGGAACATGCTTAGTGTTGACTGCTTGGCAATTTTGGCAGGGCCAGCATTGCTGCCGCTGGCATCTTCTTCTTTAGCTGGACGCTTGCGAGATTTCTTCTCCGATTCATATTCACCCAAAAGATCCGAATGTAGTTTCTGCACAAGAAAATAAATTATTATCATGCGGAGAGACTTCTTGAACACCCTGTATAATATTTATCAGAGTATCAAACTTCTAGTTGAAATTAATACTTAACAAGATTCTAAAATTTTGTTATCTTTAACTAAAATTATTTTCACCATGATCAGTGCATTTTTATCCTATATTAAATTGAAAGCCGAATTTCGTCCTTCAGTAACTAAATAGGAGAAATTACAGACATGGATCAGACAGAGAGAAAGACAGATACACCTGGCGTTTTATTATAGTTGGATATCGGCAGTTTTTAATGTAGTTACTAGTCCATAATCTATTAATATCTGAAGTGCACAATATATTCAAATGGACGTCTATGTAAATGTAGCATTAGTCTTGTATGGCACCAGTCACTTAAAATATGACTTGAACCATTATGTTAATGTGGCTACTTACTACTTAGTTACTAAGTAGTACTAACCCTGAGGTGCCTCAGAAGATTGCTTGTTGAGTCGAGGCCAGCAGACAGAATTGTAGTTTTCTTTGTACACTGCCTACAAATAACTTTGATACTGTTTCCAGTTTTTTCGACAATTTGAAAATATTTTCCGTTCAATAGCACAGATTGATCCTTATTACCAACATTGTTATCTAAATATATTGAATACTGTTCTGGTGACAACCTAGAATATTTGGTTCCCTTGGGAACCTGTTGAAGTTGTAAAATTGCACTCATTATTAAAAAATTCAATCTGTAAAAAATATGTTTAGAATTAATTTATTATGAATACGGACCTATAGGCTATATTTTATGCCTATATATAATAATATATTAATAGAACACTTTTAACATAATTGCACAGTAAATTACACTTTTTACGAGCCTAAATTCCACAGCAACTCACCTTCCATGAGCCCACGCATGACGCAAGTCACCCAACTAACAGAAAACATAAACAGTCGGTGTTGAACAAAGTTGCCACCAGATGTCGCTTGGACAAAAAACAAATGACATTCGCATAGCGGCATATTTAAGAATCTGAAATTAAAAGTGATCTTGAAGTCTAAAGTGATCTTCAAGATCAAGATCACAAGAAATAAAGTGATCTTAGATCAAGATCAAGATCACCATAATAAAAGTGATCTTTAAGATCAAGATCAGATCACGATCTTGATCTTCAAGATCACGATCTGATCTTGAAGATCAAGATCGTGCCCATCTCTGCTCGTTAACAACCTTACCGCCTATTTTAGTATCGTCCGCGAATTTTGAAACGTTACTAGTCAATCCTACATCTATGTCGTTAATGTAAATTACGAATAGCAATGGGCCTAACACTGAACCCTGTGGGACACCGCTACCTACATCTAACCACCCCGATTCACTACCATTAACTACGACCCTCTGTCTCCTAGCACGAAGCCATTCTTCTAACCAGTTAGCTACCTGACCGCGTATACCGTGCGCTTTAACCTTCGCAATTAGTCTCCTATGCGGAACTGTATCGAACGCCTTTTTAAAATCTAAATAAATAACGTCAGCTGCTCTATGCCTATCGTATTCGCGCACTATTTCGTTATAAAATTCTAACAAATTAGTTAAACAAGACCTATGGCGTCGAAACCCATGCTGACTACTATTAATCAAATCTCTACTTTCTAAGTGATCGATGATACGATCCCTAACTACGGATTCCAAAAGTTTACCGACAATTGACGTTAAGCTAATGGGCCTATAATTGCTAGCTACTGCGCGGTCGCCTTTTTTAAAAATAGGCGTGACGTTAGCTAATTTGAAGTCTTCAGGAATAACCGCCGTTTCCAGTGACTGATTAAAATTCTTCGTTAAGGGGCCTAAGATAACGTCTTTCAAATCTTTCAAATGTCTGGGATAAAAAGCGTCAGGGCCTGGAGCCTTGCTAACTTTTAGCCTATCGATATAATGCGCAATCTCAGCCTCGTAAACAGTTATTACATCTAAAATAGTCTCGCTACTAAATGGAACGATATCGTCAACGTCGGGGACATTATTTACGTCTTCTACGGTAAAAACTGTCGCAAAAAAGTTATTGAAAATACCCGCCATCGCCTGAGGGTCAGAAGCCAAAGCGCCATTAACATCCACTAGAGGGCCTATGTTATCTTTTACCGGCTTACGATTATTTACGTATTCAAAAAACTTTTTTGGATTATGTTTACTATCCGCAGCTATAACTATCTCTAAATTACGCTTAGCATTCCTAACTGATCTTTTAACCTGACGCCTAAGCTCGATATATCTATTAAAGTTAGCAGCTGTGCCATTACGCTTATTAAGTCTATACGCTCTATTACGCTCTATTATAAACTCTCCTATTTCCCTACTCCACCACTTCGGCCTACCACGATTTCTAACGCGCTTGGGCCTACGAGGAATAAACTCCCTTTCAATATTCCTAAAACTTTCTTTAAACGCCACCCAACGCAAATTTGTGTCATTACCCATAAATAAGTTATCCCAGTCCACTACTCTCATCCTATCCGCAAAACTACCAAAATTAGCCCTACGAAAATCAAGGACTTCTATTACGTTACTATCCTTAGTGTTTTCTATCAATAACTTAAACCTAAGAATTTGATGATCGCTACATCCTAAACTCTCGCCTACTTCTAAACCTTCGACAATATTCTCGCCGTTCGTCATCACCAAATCTAAGATATTATCACCGCGCGTTGGTTCGGTAACTATCTGTCGTAAAAAGTTGTCGTCCATAAACTCAACCAATCTCAAACCCTCCTCATTACCAGTAAAATTCTCGTAATTAACATTAGGGCAGTTAAAGTCTCCGACAATTATACTATTCCGATTGTTAATAAAATTACCAAGAAGTGAGTAAAATCTAGTATCTGTATCGAGGGGTTCAACGGGAGGTCTATAAACAACAACAAAATTGAAACTAATACTACGCGCCCTAACTTCAACACATATCGCATTAATTGCTGCCGGAAAATCTATCTTAACCTCGATAGCCCTAAGGGAATTACGAATGTACAGCAAAACGCCTCTGCCAAACCTATGTAACCTATCATTAGTAAAGCGTTTAAAACCCGGTATATCAAGTTCCCCCAACAAGTCCCGAGTCACGGTATTCAACCAAGTTTCAGTGATAGCAACTATATCATAGTTGCCGGAATAAATTACCGCCTTAAATTCATTTAATTTATTTCTAATACTACGTGCTGTGTTCTATGGTTACGCCATTTTCATCAAGTTTGAAAATCTTGATTCCAAATCTTGATCATTTAGATTTGATATATTGACAAAAAAGAAGCCTTCCTTTACACAACAACAAAGACTTATCGAGACTTAGTTTTGTTTCGGAGAGAGAGAAGCCACACTAACTCTACGATATGACACCCTGATGGGTACTGGTTTTATCTTATATTAATTAAAGCTGTCGGGCATTCAAGTAGCAAAAATGTTGCCATCAATCACTAGAGAGAAGACTAAAAAGACTAAAGTTACCATAGGAACGGTAAACAAGTGAATATACAAAATGAGAGCTTGTTTGTAGGCAATCGAGTTTATGAATGATGCAGTCATTCATGCATTCCTATCATCAACTTTTGATGAATGACGAGGTCATTCATGCGCAGCAAAAGGGTTAACCTGTGTTGTTTAAGACATGAATATGTGGTTATCCCTGGATCTAGTTTGGAGTAATTTTGAGATTTTTTCCAGATGGGGGTGACTATAGTAATTATATGGAGTTGTTAGGCTCAGTGAAGGGGATAATGAATTTGCTAATAAAAATGATATTGCGACAAGGTTAAATTCAAAGAAATTTAACCTTAATACGCCACTGCACAAGAGCCCAAAAATGCTAGCTCTAAATTAAGTGAATTTTTCACTAACCTTACAATTATGAGATGGATATATATATACATTATACACCTTAACTTAATATATACAAGCAATGCCGCATCAATCAGTTTAGCCATCATATCGCCTTGGGACAACAATGGCTCTTCCTCTTCTAGATTTTCTAACACTCTGTACTTTATTATTACTCCTGGTGATCCATTGACTTAATAAATTATCATCCGCAAATTCCAATAGTCTTGAGCCGTCAGCATCAGGTGTTTTGTTTTCCCAATTTATATTATCCCAATTAAAATCACCAAAAGTCACACTAATCTTATTCACTGATCTGTTTAATTGCTTATACAAGCAGAGCTGGGCAGTATTTAAATACATTTGTATTTAAATACATTTGTGTATTTAGAACTGTATTTATAAATACAGTTTTTCATGTATTTAAATATAGTATTTAAATACTCAAAATATAAAAATGTAAATACTTTTACTGGTTTAATACACGTTCTGTACTAGCACAGTCCGACGCGTCGACAGTGTAGTACAGCATGGTTCATGTTTCAACGTGTCAGTTCAATCAGTTGTGTGCCACTCTTAGTCGAAAGCGGTTGATTTCTTTATCGTGTGCGTGTCATGGCTTCAACAAGCAAATCCGGTGAATCAAACAGTGATATATCTGCAGATAACAATTTAGTGCACCCTCTGTTTGATGGAAAATACTTTAAAATTAAATCTAAAGACGGTAATAAGGTAAAGTGCACCTGCTTGCTGTGTAAACACGAAGTCTCTGCTGCAAGCAATGCTACAACGATTCTGTACACTTATCTGAAGGTAAGTGTTTTTTTAGACATCAAAAAATATCTTGAAATTGACCGAATAATCGTACAAAACGGCTCTGCCTTAAGTGGACCTGTGTAACTAACTCGTTGCAATCAATCCAATTTGCGATGGAAAATTCATTGATGAAAAAGCTTTTAAAATCGTCTGATCTATCGAGTGGTGTATTTATTTCGAAATTCACCGTGTCCCCTAAAGTAGAAATTTATCAAAACATGAATTAGTGAATGCATATGTTAAAATTTGTATGTATTTAAAATGTATTTACAAATGTATTTAAATACAATTGATGTATTTTGTATTTAGTATCTAAATACATTCGTAAAATGTATTTAGTATTTAAATACATTTCTCCCATGTATTTAGTATTTAAATACATTCAATGTATTTATTGCCCAGCTTTGTATACAAGTTTATATTCTTATTAATGCGGTAGTGAGGTGGCCTACATACTAGAAATAGATGCACTACTTTATTATTTAGATTTAGCTCTATTTCCAACATTTCACGAACAAATACAGTATTACTGTTTAACGAGTGCAGGAAGTCACAAGCATACAGAAGAACACCATCTCCTTCCCTTCCGTTCCTATCGGTGGTTTGCTATTAGGGGCTGCTGTTCTTTTTAATTTTAAAACTTATTTGTGAATCCATTTAATTTGTTAGTGCGTATAAGTTATTTATTATTTTTCCTTTGCCCTATTTATGTTGAAATACGTACAACAAAATTTGCCGCCCTCGGTAGGTGCCTACTCTGTCTTTACGTAAATCCGCCTATACAGTGTGTGTATATATATATATGTGTATATATATATATATATATATATATATATATATATATATATATATATATATAAAACGTGTGTTGTTTTTCCCTGTAACTTTTATTCCGTTTAGTCTTCTTACCTGAACGAAGAGGAGTTGTCTCGAAAAGTTTCGTAATTTTATTGTCTTTTAATTTTTAATTTTTCCTTACTTTTAGTTGGGATTTTTAACATACGGGGCTCCAATAAACCTTAGTCCCCCCCCCCCCCCCCCGCCCATGGCCTAAACCATTAAAGGTATAGTGAAACTAAACATACCTTACAAAAGAGAATTTAATCCTTCATTTAATGAGAAACAATTAAAACTTGGTGTTCCCGCCATTGGCTTCCAAGACAGCCTGAATTCGCTTTGGGTAGCTTGCCAAAACTGAGGTGAACAGGGGCGGATCCAGGAATTTAAGCAGAGTGTGGTCCAGTCTTGGTGGGGCTCGTTACTGATATGTCCTCGGTCGAAGGCCGAGGACGCGCGAGCGAAGCGAGCGCCAGGGGGGTGCCCGAGGTGGGGTGTCCCCCCCTCGGTAGGAAATTTTCATATTTGAAGATAGCTTTAGATGGATTTGAAGTATATTCCCGTTATCAAAATCCTGCTTGTTCACACACCCAGGCCAGGTCTGAAATGTCTCAGGATCGGACATAAACTTTTTTTCTTTATTCTTTTTAAGGAAATTAATTTTGTGGCAACCGGGATACATGTACCTTAAGCCATTTTAAGTCTTCAGGTCTTATTTTTCATATATAGGAGCAAACAAACGCAATCGAAAAATCGTTGGTCACCGTGAGCAGGGGGGGGTCCGGACCCCCTCGACTCCCCCCCCCCCTGGATCCGCGCCTGGTGAATAGATCTTGATCGTTACGCAAATTTGCTAAAACAGTTTCAATGTGTTGCGTCATTGAATCCTTCGAAAATCGATTTGCTGCAGGTTCTTGAAACAAGAGACATTCAACCTTGTCCTTTATAACTGATCCAATGTGTTCACAGACGTTCAGGTCAGGAGAATTTCCTGGTCATTCTTCATTTCCAAAGAAATCGATCTCATGGTTCCGCAACAACTGTTGAGTGGCTAATGCCTTAAAGCAGGGGGCCTTATCGTGCAGAAGTGTGACCTGATCGACATCCATAACATTGTTTGGGTTTCTTAGAAAAGGAATGACATGCTGGGATAGAATAATATCGCGAAAATACTGTCCATCCCAACTCTGACCATTTGGCTTCAGCACCCACATGACCTTCTTTGCAGTAAACAAAACAAACACACCAACACAGTCTGGACTTTTTAATAATTCGCGAAGTGTTCATTGTCATCGATTTCATCTGGTGGTGTGGCCCACACGCGATCATTTTGGTAGTTAGGCCGACGTGTTACGTAAACAAAAAATTAATCGGAGACAGCTAAATGCATGAAATCATCCACATCCCAATCTTCAAGATAATGGGCAAACCACATTCTGTCATCGATGTTAAGTTGAGTTTTTCTTGGCTTTGGAAGTTCATGCCAAGGCTTTAAACCTTGCCTATGACGGTACAGTCGAATGATCTCATCACTAACGATCTTTCCTCTTAACACTTCGATCTCTCTAGAAAGTTTAGCACAGCTGTTTTTCCGCTTACGCGTACCGCTTTCAATGATGTCCTTTGTTTCCTGAGAGAGTGGCAAATTTGGGCGCCCACATTTAGTTGTATCCATTTCACATTCATCCAAAGTTTTATTCCAATTTCTTTTGACGAAGTCCTCACTTCTTCGCAACTTTTTGGCAACCCATGAACGTGTTATAAAGGTGGCTCCAGCATCACGAGCTTCCCGAAATGTTATTGCTCGTATGCGATCTATCACACGTTGCCTCTCCGAATCACCAATTAATTGAGAAGCCATTATATTATCACTTTATCAGCTAGGGTAATTTTAATACCTGCAATAAATAAAGAATTTTATATATTTTTATAATCACTAAAAACTATTTCGATATAAGTAAACATGTAAGCTGCAAATGGGGGTGCTAAGGTTTTTTGGAACCCCTTATATAAACCATTAATTAAAAATTCTGAAATATAAACAATTAAACAAAATCATAAGTTGTAAAAACAAACAAATTGAAAAAAGGGAAACTTTGACGCCTGGTAGCACATAGTAAATTTTATTTAAAATTCACCAAATTTGGCATACACTACTTTTTTGTCATAGGGAACAAAAATACAGGTTGAACAATTAAAAAAAACTTTGATTTTTTTGAATCACCCTAATATTACATATATATATATATATATATATATCTATATATATATATATATATATAAAAGCAAACAACCACAGGGAAAAAAGATTACATGTTGTTCTGTAATGCAAACAACCACAGGGAAAAAAGATTACTTGTTTTGTGATTTTACTGCATATATATATATATATATATATATATATATATATATATATATATATATATATATATATATATATATTTGACCTTCGTGAAATGAGGAATCATCGCACTGAACATTTGAAAGATATATATATATATATATATATATATATTATATATATATATATATATATATATAATATATTAGGGTGATTCAAATATGGGGGTAAAAAATTTTTTTTTATATTTTAATGTGTTCAACCCTTTAAATGGTTCATTTCAGCATAAAAATAACTATCCTAAAATATTTCAGCAAATTTTTAATTTTTAAGGGTTGCTACCAGCAATTAAAAATTGACAACGACTCAAATTGTCAAATTTTTCCACACCACCCAGGAGGTACAGTACAAGGCGCATTGCTTTTTTTTAATGTGGAAAGCTCCCCCGTAGGTCCTACCATAACCACAAGCATGCATAATTAAACTAGCATGATATTCGAGACATTAGCTGTCCTTACTTCATCAATGTTTCTTTTTTTCTATCAGGGTAAACAGCCCTGTAGTTTTTCACTACTTGTAGCAAGAATTGTTTTTGATTTTCGTCATGTGTTAGTATTTTATTATATTCATTCATTAATTTTACTCCTCTTTCCGCTATATCATTCACCACTTTCCACTGTTTGATAGATTTCTTAGCGGAGTTAAACTCTTCATCATTATGCCATTCTTTAGCATCTTTGAGTAAAAATTTTGAACTAAATTCTGTTATTGTAAAGAATCTTTGAGTATTTGATGTGACTAAATCTTCTAATTTCTTCGTTAGATTAAGTGCAGGATCTAGAAAACCCCGCTTTGCAGGAAGAGTTTCTTTTGTATTTTGCAAGGCCTTTACCATTTTGTTTTTTGTTTCAGTAGGCACTTCATCATCATAAAAGGCCAAGGCTACCAGTTCTTCTGATAGGTACCAGAGGTGACCTAAGTTTTTTAATAGCAACAAATGCAATTGTGTCATTTATTTGTTTGTAGACTACAAGATTCTGTAATAATTCCAGATCAAGATGACACAGGAGCTGTAAACCATGCCTTTACATATAACCGAGTAGCAAATGACAGATGTCTTTTAGTCCTTTTTTGTCTTTTACTGAAATTTTGAAATGAGATTTGAACAAAAAATTTTAATGAATATGTAATTTTGGCCATCCACCTAGCCCGATGAAGTCCCGCTGGATGTTTAAATTTGATTCCACCTTTTGGTTCACCTCCCAAAAAAATAATTGTTAACTGCAATAGTTCTAGGTAATCGTCTCTTGGTTGGAATGTGTCTAGTTGATTTGCTGCAAATATAATTATGTCATCTTTGATGTCATGAATATTTTCATAGATATCTGGATCTGATAATACTGTTTCGTAGTCCTCCTTATTAATGCTTGACCATTTTTCTCTGAACTTCTTAAAAAGGACTATATCTGGGCCAGAAGATGGTGATAAAGACTGAAACAACAGCTTCCAGCATAATTTCAAATATGTGGTGTCGACATGCCAGCCACAATAAATCGTTGTCGAATTTTTGTTCTAGAAGAATAGCTGCAGCATTTCTAGGACCAGTATTGGCTGCCGTTGTATCGAAACACATGCATTTTATTTGTTCGCAGATGCCCCATTCAAGCGATGTCTGATTGTTGGCATTAAAACTAGAGACGCATTTCTGTCACTCAATTTTGCAACATCAAGACTTCCTAATAATTTATCATCAAACAATTTTCTACGTTTGCCTACCTTACTTTTCCATGTTGAAGGTTGTGCAGCACAGAAACCAGATTCATCACTTTTACTCTCCTTTGATTCTGATTCTGATGATGTACTGGTGAGTATGACAGCCTCTTCATTCTTCTTTCTTTTGATCTCTTCTTCTGCTTTCCTCTTTTCATAATGTTGCTTTTCTGCTGCTCTTTGCTCTTTTTTAGCAACAGCCTTATCAATGGTACCCACTTTTCCATGACGTCCTTTCTCACGTTGCATTTTCAAGAATTTCTTATCATCTTCTATTTTTATAAGCTGCATAGCATTCTCATGAGCAATGTCAAATAAGTTTTCCAGTTTATCTTTCCATTTTTCTTTATTATTTAAATTTTGTGATCTTTTCAATTTGTTTGCTTTGTTTTTCTTAAGCAGCTGCCATTCCTTCAGTATTCCTTGAATTTTATCTACTACATGTACTCTGTTTTGCTGGTATTCCTGTTTTTTTCCAAACTGCTAGCACATCATCTGCAGTAGAGTAGCATGATTCTCTAATGCCTCGCTTTTTAATATTTCTGTAGTGCATGAAGAGGGCCATCATTTCCTTCTCTGATGGTAATACGGATGTTTTAGTATTGCAGAGGGCTGCCCAATTAGCCATACTTCAGTTTCTTTTCTCGTAGAACTTCTCCCAACTGAGCAAATAGGTGATGGTGAGTTAGGCCTAGCTTCCATAATCGATTAATTGGTATCAAAATTACGAGTTCCAAACAACAATTAAAAGCAAGCTAATATATAAACCATTAATTAAAACTTCTGAAATATAAACAATTAAACATAAAATCATAAGTTGTAAAAACAAACAAATTGAAAAAAAGGGAAACTTTGACGCCTGGTAGCACATAGTAAATTTTATTTAAAATTCACCAAATTTGGCATACACTACTTTTTTATCATAGGGAACAAAAATACAGGTTGAACAATTAAAAAAAAAAATTTGATTTTTTTGAATCACCCTAATATATATATATAAAGAACGACGCTTGTGTAGAAGAGCGTTCCGCACAAGATGAGGGAGAACGAACAAATGAAAAATGAGGTACCACCCGGGAATCGAACCCGGGATCATCCGATTGCCGGTCAGATATGCTATCCACTACACCATAGACCTCGATCAATCAGAAGTCGTAATTCTCCTACAAACGAGCAGAAACCAATGCCCTGAGGGGGCACCTTCGCATGCCGTACATATATACATTTTAACTGCAAACAACACACTATAATTAATGTAAAGAACGACGCTTGTGTAGAAGAGCGTTCCGCACAAGATGAGGAGGGAGAACGACTTCTGATTGATTGAGGTCCATGGTGTAGTGGATAGCATATCTGACCGGCAATCGGATGATCCCGGGTTCGATTCCCGGGTGGTACCTCATTTTTCATTTGTTCGTTCTCCCTCCTCATCTTGTGCGGAACGCTCTTCTACACAAGCGTCGTTCTTTACATTAATTATACTGTTGTTTGCAGTTAAAAAAAAAATATATATATATATATATATATATATATATATAGCCCCTACGGCCCCCTTGTTCCCGCGTCTCTCTCTCTCTCTCATATATATATATATATATATATATATATATATGAGAGAGAGAGAGAGACGCGGGAACAAGGGGGGCCGTAGGGGCGGCTGCACTCAACTTTAAAACCTTGGGGGGGGCGACGCCCCTCAAAACTTTTCATTGTAGCCGTACACCATATTGTCCAAATCATTCTACACGAGCAAAGAATTTATATAAATTGCCGTTAGTTTGGTGGTTAGGCACCTATTATAATCTATTACTGAGCAGTACTTCTCTAATTCGTTTTATAATTATTCTCCTTTTCACAACTTACTTGAACATCTGTTGGTTAGGTCGGGGTAGAAAGGGCTTGCATGAATTTTGTGTTTATGTCTCTTGATTTCTGTTTAATTTTTCATGGTAGATTTTAAGTTGTGCTAATAACGCATTTCGACATTTTATGTGGGAGTTCATGAAAGGCAATGTCCGTATTTGATTGGAGTTGAGAATTCCTTGCGAGATATATGCTCTTCCTAATACATGCGATTGTTTAACCATGTGGTATAATCAGGGCCGGATTAAGACCTTTAGAGGCCCTAAGCACTTAAAAGATTTTGGTGCCCCATATATATGTAATTCAAAATATAAACAAAAATAAACCATAAAATAAAATTTTATTTTTTGAAATGAAACAAAACTTACAGTAAGATGGAAAATAATGTTTATTTTTGTATACTTCCACTTCATTTATATTTGAAAAGTTTTCTCCTACTTTTTTTAATTGCAAAGTCTTTGATCAGATCCTCAAAACTAATCTTACGTAACACATCTGCTTCTATACTTAGTAGAGATAAGGCATCCAGCCTGCCTTGTTGCATAGTTGTTCTGTTGGTATTTTTAATATACTTCAACTGAGAAAATGAACGCTCAGCTGAGCAATTTGTGACCATTAATGTTAAAAATATACGAAAGGCAATTTCTACATTTGGGAAGGCACACTCAATATTGTCTTCTACAATTATTTTATAAAGTTCAGCATGACTGAATCTTGTTTTTACATTTTTTTTTGCACTGAACTTATGGCACACATATGAGTGAAACTGCTGAAGCTCAGCAGAGAAATTAGTGTTCAAGTCCTCTGGGTAAGCATCAATCATCTTTTTACAACCCTGAGAATACCTTTCAATTTCAGTAGATGATGAAGTGGTGACATTATGTGGCACATCACTTAGAAAAGAAAATCTCTCTGCTATTTCTTTGTATATCTCTCCTCTTCTTCTCATCTCAGTTTCAAGTTTGTCAACAATTGTGTAAAAGGTGGTGATAAGAAATTTATCTCTGGCATTCAGATATACTTCTGGTGCATCTCCGTCATTGGGTACCTTCTTTCTGATACGTTTGCGAGTTTGAGCTGCCTTGTAATCAACATCTGGTAGCATTTCCTTTGTAGCTGCTTCATATCTTTCAAATTCATCTCGTGAAGTGCACAGTTGGTCAGCTAATGATCCATACAGATCTGCACATGTTTTTAAGTTCACATCCTTATTCTGTAGAACTTTGCTTACTCTATGAAAATTTTGCAAAATCTCATCCCAAAAATTCAACATAAAAACGAATTCTAGCTCTTGCATCTTATTTGCAATATTATTTGCTTCTCTTCTAGTGTCTCCCTTTTGTGACTGGTCTTCAGCTATACATTCTAACGCTTCTAAAATTTTAAGGAAAGATTTCAAAATTGCTGCTGTTGCCATAGCATGTGCCTCCCATCTGGTATCAGAGAGGGATTTTAAGACACTTTCATTTCCAATACAACCTTTAAGAATTTCCCACCTGCTGGTTGAGGCTAAAAAAAAGGTATAGAGCAACTGCACTGTAGAGAAGAAATTAACCGCCTCTTGACAGCAGTCAACAGCACTTCGGCCTACCAGATTTAGTGAATGGGCTGCACAGGGCACATATATAGCAAACTTGTTTGTTTCTAAAATTTTTGCTGCATCCCCTTATAACGCCCAGACATGTTGGCAGCGTTGTCGTAAGATTGACCCCTACATTTTGAAAAGTTTAGCTTACAAACTTCACGTAAGTACTGCAACACCTGATTTGCCATTTCCTCACCAGTATGGCTTTTCATTTTCAGAAAGGTTAAAAAGCGTTCAATAGGCTGTCCATCTTTTAAGTACCTAAGTACAACACTTAACTGATCGATATGTGATAGATCTGGTGTTGAATCAACTGACAAACTAAAATAACCAGAAGATTTTACTTCGTCAACAATGAGTGCGTGGACCTTTTGAGCCATTAGTTGAATGAGTTCCTCACAGGTGGTTTTGGACAGGTAAGAAGGATTTCCTTTGCCAGAATTTCCATATTTCAAAATGTGACCTGCTAAAAATGGATCAAACCGGCTTATGAGCTCAAGCAGCCCTAAAAAATTCCCATTCTGCAATGATCCAAATCTTTCTTCTGTTCCTCGAAAAGACAAGCCACGTTCAAATAACAGCTATGACACGCCTCAAGACATGTTCCCAGTAATCACACTCTTCCTGAATTTGTTTTTCCAACTGTTGTCCCAACCCCGCACCTTGTCTGCGAGTTAAGTATGTTAGCATAGAGTCTCGGTGAGTAGTGCTTTTTTCATGATGATCAATTACAATAGTATTTCGCCAGTCACTGAACCCTTCTCTTATAACAAAATGTGAGACATTTTTAGGAGCAAACAGTTTACAAACATAACAGTAAACTGATCCTGTTGATGGTGAATACAATAACCACTCTCTCTTGTATTTCTCACCATTGGCTTTTGTCCCAACGAAAAGTTTTTGTGAACAGTATCTTGCTGGTTTGCCACTACTGAAATGCCGGTAAGACTTGTCAAATGGCCCATTGTGGTGTTGACAGTCACTGGGTCCACAAGCAATCCAATAAGCCACATCATCAGCAGAGAAATCAAGCCACAACCCTGGATCTTTTGCTATATTTACTTCATCTTCTGCAGACTGATTCATTTCACCACCATCACCATGGTCCACTAAACTTTCATTTTCAGCAATTATTTCAACCCCAGAATGTCTTGTAAAGCAACTTGAATCAACATTTGCAGTAGAGGTATCAAGAGAATTTACAGGCAAAGTGAGATCAGTAGTGAGACATGTGGTAGATGAACCTGCTTGTGACACCTCGGTGATTCCAACGTCATCATATTTTGATTTTGAAGTGATCAAAGTGGTATTTGTGTCCACTTCTGATGACGGAGATTGGTTTTGATTCAGAATCGGTATATCATGTTGACGTTGTGGTCGTGGAACTTGTGTGAAGAAATCAGTCAGCTTTGCAGTCTTGGACTCTAAATCCAAAGTCTTCTCTTGTTTCTCTTTTGATAGTTTTCGCTTTTGTGCACCACTTAACTGAACACGTTTCATCTTGGTTCTTGGGGTCTGTAAAATACAGAAATAAAAAGAATATTTTATTTGTATATTATGTGGCAATCAACACAGTTACACATATCACAATCTTGGCTTTGTTCTTTTATTCTCAGAAAGACAAAATGGGAACCGTACACAACCAAAGTGGCAATTTAAATATAAGTGGCAATTAAATATAACTCAACCGAAATATCAACTCGAAATGTTGAATACAAATCAAATCGAAAGAAGGAACCAAAAGAAGGAACCGAAAGAAGGAACCGAAACCTATAAAATAAAAATACTTAACATTAGAATTAATAATACGCAATCTATAAAAATATCAATATTAACATTTCACTATTAACGAGCCACATTTTATATTTACATTTATTTATTTATTTAAAACACAATATTTAATTATAGGAAATATGAACATTTGCTTAGGGCCTAAATTGTCCTAACTACGTTTGATGTTATATATACATTACAAATTATTCACTCTGGTTATTACAATCTAAATTCTTTTATACTGTTATGACAATAGATAAATAAATTATAAAATAAAGATACGTGTATGATAAAATATTGTTATATATACAAATAAAGTACACTTCATAGACTTACCCTAGAGAAGAAGAGAGAGCAACAGATAAACTTCTTCAACGCTAATTAACTTAGGTCAGTATATCTTATTATTATAATGGCCGTGATAAACATCACTTGATACAACAGCAATATAGAGAGTTTATAGTTTCTTTTATTTTAATATTAATTTATATTACAATTCTATAAACCTAAATCTTTCTGTAAAACAATACCAAATGATTATGTAAAATATATATTTAATATTATATGCACAAATCACACGTTCAGAATAACTTCCTATAGCACACGAAAATATTTAATCTATATGTATTTTTAATATGGCGCTCAAAGATTTGATATAAACAAAATAATAACGCAAAGCGTAAAGTGTGTGATTACAACGAAATATATTTATTCTCTCAAAAGGGTTGTTGTTCACTACAAATTCAAACAATGAAAAAAAATAAATACTATATATGAATATATATAATTCAGTTTTCAACAGCTTATAGGCTATAAGCCGCGATTATAATAGTATAATAAATCCATGGTAAATCCGACAATGGAAAATTTCTGTGGTGCCCCCCTTCCCTTGATGCCCTAAGCACGGGCTTATTTTGCTTAATGGTTAATCCGGCCCTGGATAAGGCCTTACATCTCCTTCTGTGAACTCGAAGTCCATTAATAGGTTTGTGCTGGGATTTGTTCTTGGTTCCCTGAGCAGTTCACTTATTTCTTTCGGGTCATTTGTGTATTCGGCCTCCCCGTCTATCAACGGTCCAATACTCTCCTTACACTGCATTTTCCTTTTCGCAAAAGTGTAGAAGTATTTTGGGTTAGTTTTTATGTTTTCTGCTACCTTGTTTTCCTCCTCGCTTGTCTTATATATGAATGTTTGCTTTAGGTCCATTTCTATTTCGCCAAGTTTCCTCTCTAGTTTGAGTCTCTTTGCATCAGTTCTGCATCTGTGGATATGTTTTACGGTTTGTCTTCGTTGCCTGAATAAAGTCCTGATTTTCCTCTCGAGCTTGCTACGATTTCTTTCGTGTCTCTCTGGAATATGTTGTAGTGCCTTGCACCACAGGATTATTTTTTTATTAGTGAAAATTGCCGCAAGTTGGCACAAGTGAAATATTTTAAGTCTAAATAAATAAATACAAGTTAAACATGTCCAGTGATCAAATTTAATTCTTAAGCATTCAGTGTATAGTAATTTAGTTAAAAATTAAAGTGCAATCATTAAAGAAGTTTAAAGCAAATATAAAAATATATTTTGTGCTTTCTAAACAATGTAAATTTTGGGGGCATGGTGTGACTAGACGTGAGTTTGCTTTTAAGGATTATTTTAGCTTGTTGGTAAAATTGTAAAGTAAAAACAAACTTATGTGCAACGACAACACAAGGGACGCCGTTTCCACATTTTATTATTTAAAAGCACGGCGCCAGCAAGCAAAGTTTCTTCGTGGTATGTTCCTATTTATAATGTTTATTTTTTTTACTATTGCATATCTGTATGCAATACCGCATACTGCAGACATTAACAAGCCTTATGTTGTTTGTGATTAGTACCGAAAGATTCATACTATAAATAGTACTGTAAGATTCATACAATAAATTACCTTTGGCTAAGTTAGGTCTATTTTGGCAAAAGCCAAATTGTAAATTACTCTAGCCTAGCTGAGGCCTGCCGTAGCCTTTGTTTTAGATGATTAACCTCAGCCTACTATATTGAAGAGGCATAGGCCTGCCCATTAATTTTCTTAATATACTTTACTTTATAAACCATTATATTTCATGTTATTTTCTTAGCAGATGGCCTACTAGTCATTTGTGGCCTACATACTTTCTTAGTTTTCCTGTCCAACTTAACACAATCCCATAATAAGGATTAACTGTAATTCACCATCCACAGGTTACTGGGCCTATATAGCATATATATTTTAATTATCAATTTTTGCCATTATTATGTATCATTTTTGTCTGGAATATTACTTACAGTATTCTTGTCTCTCTCTTTGCAGACAAGGTTGTCATTGTGGCTATTAATATTAGTTATCTACCAATATTATTTACATACTATTATTTACAGATTATTATTATTTATATATTATTATTATTTGTATATTATTATTATTATTTACACATTATTAATATTATTTACCTACAAGTATTGTTTACATGTTTATTATTATTATTAGTATTAGTTGCAGACTGTTATATATTAGCTAAACGGTGCCATTATTTAATTCCGCATTTATATGTCAAAGTTGTTACGGGTAAAAATCCCCTTTGCATTTATAAACAATTGTTGCATATAGTTTATTAATTGTTGTCAATAAAATACAAAATTTATGTTGATGATTTTATAATCAATCCTTCCCTTTTTATTAAAATTATTTTTGCGCCGCAGTGCTGGATGCCAATCTAGTATTTGGGCGCTGGTGACCCTGGTAATTAATTATTTACGTAAAGGTCTGTAATAATAAATAAGACCCTTACAATGTTTCAGTATTATAGGTTTGGTTTCCGTCTCTATTATACATAGTATTTCTTGTGGAGTCTTCTCGTGTAGTAGCAATTCCCAATTTACCTCCTTTAAATCTTTATTTACGTTTTCCCAATTTACTTTCCTTGAATTTATGTTTAAGCCTTCAAATATTCCATCTGCCTCTCAAGGATGCGTTTTCGGACCTCTGGGTGCGAACGTCAATTGTATATCGATGAGGTTATGGTCGGAGAACTTTGTGTGCGTTACTTTTTCATTTCTTATTATCTCGTTGTTATTTGTCCAGATTAAATCCAAAAAGTTCTCTTTTCTCGTGGCTTCACCGATTTCCTGGGTAAGGTCGTAATGTTCCATAATATCTATAGTAATAGCATTGTTGCTTGGGTTCTGTCATCTTTAGTAATGTTGCCATGAAACTTCTCAACATATATAACTTCGTCATTTTTCTTCCATGATATGAATGGGAAATTAAAATCTCCGAAAATTAGAATATTTGTTGCTGGAGTTTCAAGTAATTTTAATATGTTTTCTATTTCATTTGTAGCAAATTGGAATTCACTTTCTGTGGTGTTTGGTGGTCTGTTGATGTTCATAATGGTTAGGTTCAGTTCTTTTACTTCTAATATAATAAATTCAACTGTGCTGTTTGATTCTTTACCCTCACTTCACATGTGTAAGTGTTTTTCACGTAGATAAAACACCCAACTCCTCGTCTAGCCACTCTATCTGCTCTGTATATGTTGTAGTCCAGCAATGCTATTTCAGTATTCTCGATGCAGTTTTCACATCCTTTTTCGCACTTATGTAAGTGTGTTTCCGTTAGGCATATGATATCTATGCTGGTTTCCGAAGCTAAATTTTGCAAGTATTGTAAGTTGCAGTCTGCATGGTCCGTATAGACGCCTTGTATATTGTGTATAATACATTTATCGGGTTTCTAATCTTCGTGTTCGATTCTCCTAAATGATGGTCGTTTCCTGGTCGATGTCGGTTTGTGTTTGGCGTTATTGGTTGGGCCACTGCATTTGGGAGTATTGGGGTTGCGGCCCGTGATACCACTGCTGTTGTTGTATTATTGGTGGGTGGTGTTGAATAGGAGAGTGATGTGCGTAATGTTGTGGTGCATATGTTTGCGGCGTTCTGTCTCTCCTTGTTAGAAAGGCAAGCTGAGCTTTTATTATCCTCATTTCTTCTAAAAAATATGTTTCATTACTCTTACTATTTCTTCTATGTCGAATATGATCTGTTCTTTCCCGTTCTCTTCTTTGCGTACCCTTTATGTGAAAATGCGGGCACTCTATGTTCAGGCATTTTTTCTCAGTAATTGACTGTCTGCATATATATATATATATATATATATATATATATATAATAATATTTTTTTTAGTTTCAAAGTATGACCGCTCATGGCCACCAAAAGAAAGGTGGATAGCAGAGCGAACACAGGACGAAGACTATGGAACAGCTAACAAAAATGAACAATAGACGGGGAGGGGGGGGGAACATACAGAAAAATCATAGCGGAGTCACAGCCGGTAAAGAAGTCGGGAACGAAAGAGGAAGGAGAACAACTCGGTTACCGAAAAGTAGGGACCTTCAGATAGAATAGCGCCAAGCCTATCACAATGCCCGACGCTCACCAAAAAGGGAAAATACTCTGCGCGCAGCGCAGAGTAAAGCGGACACTCCACCAGGAGGTGAGCAACTGTAAGTGGAACGTTACAATTGGGACATCGGGGCACACGATCCCCGGCCATCAAATAGCCATGGGTCAGGTGGGTGTGGCCAATACGGAGGCGGGCCAGAGCCACCTCCTTATGGCGCGACCGATGGAAGGAAGAGGCCCAACATCCCAATTTGGGTTTAATCTTGCAGAGTTTGTTATTTGTAGCGCCATCCCAGCGACTCTGCCACCGGGAGCGCAAAAACCTACGAAAACCAGGGATATAATCGGAAAAGGGGAGGGACACAGGTGAAACCTGTAGTCGGCACGCGGAACGGGCAGCTTGATCGGCAGCCTCATTTCCAGCCACGTTAACATGTGCAGGGACCCAGCAAAACACCACTCCTTGCCACCAGTAGTGACAAGGATATGGCACAGTAACTGGATACGTCGGACCAGCGGGTGGACGGGGTCGAAACACTCCAGGCCATCCAGGGCACTGTGGGAATCCGAATAGATGACAAACGACCCATCCGGATGCTCCCGCACCACCTCCAGAGCGCTCAGAATGGCAAAGAGCTCCGCCGTGAAAACGGAAGCCCCATCAGGGAGCAAGGGCAGACGACTGGGGAACAGCCGCAGCCCCAACGCCGCCCGACGACCTCGAGCCATCTGTGAAGACCGCAACACATGCAGAGTGATACACTATATGCTGAAGGAACAGAGACCAAAGCAAGGCAGAGTCAGAATCGGCCCTGCGAACGGGGCGCAACACCCTACAGCATGTAACAGGGGTGCTCCCCCAAGGTGCAACACCCTCGAAAGAGACCGGTATGACGGATGGAGGAGTGCCCATACCATCGAGGAGGGGGGTCATCTTGTCGGTGAACTACCAGCCCCATCCCGGCAGAACGCCCTCTCAACCACCTGGAACAGAGGAGAGTTGGGAAGACGGAGAATCCGGAGATAGTGCTTGGCAATGAGGAACGACCTCCGATCCTCCAAGGGAGGGGTGTTGCACTCAACCTGCAGACTATCAACTGGAGAGGAGCGGAAGGCGCCAGATGAAATGCGCAGTCCTCTAGAGAGGACCGGGTCCAGTATCCGAAGGGCCGTACGGGAGGCGGAGCCATACACCACACTCCCATAGTCTAATTTTTATTGTACCAGGGACACGTACAAACGGGGGAGTGTCCGCCTATCCGCGCCCCATGTAGTATGAGAAATGTCCCAGCAAATCCAGGGTACGTCTTGTAGTCTCGCGCAGCCTGCGAAGGTGGGGAACCAAGCCCAAACGGCTATCGAAGACCATGCCCAGGAAACGTACTGATTGAACGAGGGCCAGAGGCTGACCCCCGAGTGTAAGATTAAAGGCCGGGACGGCGCCGGAGCCCCGTCTCCTCGACGGAAGGAAGGCCACACACGAAGTCTTCGGGGAAGACAGCGTAAGGCCCACCGACGACGCCCAACGTTCAACCCGATTGACCGCGAGTTGGACTTGCCTCTCCACAAGGGGGGGGGACGTCCCCGCGGCATAGATGGAACAACGCACCGAGGGCGGGAGGGCCCCCGGTAGCGCAGACATGACCAGATTGAAGCAGGAGACGCTCAATACACACCCCTGAGGCACCCCCTCCTCCTGAACATACAGGTCAGATAGGGCCGCCCCATTACAGACGCGGAAAGTGCGACGGCAGAAGTTACGAATAAATGTGGGCAAAAAGCCCACAAAACCAAGACCCTGGAGACGAGGATCCCGATTACAGGAGGCCACAGACTCCGCAACTGCCTCACCCGTAGTAGAACGAGTGGGAAGGTGGAACAGGGGGTTCAGAGGGGGGCTCCCCTGAAGGGGGGGGAGAGACGACGAGACGGGCCCAGCCGAAACCCCCGACTCCCCACCAGAGGTGGGGCAGGGAGAACCAGATGTCCGAGGGCTCGTCACACCAGAGAAGTGCTGACGTGGGAGGGTCCACCGTGGGAACCGAGTCAGTAATCGAGGGTGTCATGGGGCGGTGTACCTCAACCGACACCCGGACATTAGTTTGGGCACCTGGACGTGACGCCCCACCAGCCCTCCGTATAGGGGGGGGGGGTCCCGAGCGGATTAGGAGCGGCGCGCCGCTTCCCCTCCGGTGAAAAAGGGGAAGCAGGGCGAGCAGTGGTCATGAACGGGTCCGGAGGACTCCGATCACGGTGACGCTTCCTCCTCCCCTTCGGGGCATCACCTTCCCCACCCGAGAAACGGGTAGGCAAGGATCCAGACCCCAAGGCCGGAGAGGGAGAAGGGGCACATGTAGGCAGGGAATCAGACGGGATGACTGAAAGTGAGGCAGGGGGACAAGAAGGTCCCGCGGCGCCAGGAGGACCACCAACTCCCGGAACTTCCAGGGGGGGCACCACTCCGGTAGGCGCCGGGGTAACACGGGAGGGGCCCGAGGACCCGCCGGAGCCAAGAGCCGCAGCATAGGACAACCCCCGCCGCGGCTCCCGGTCACGGACCCTATCGCGCACTAAGGAATTCGGTAGTCCTTAAGGACCGCACCTCGAATTCAAACTTGAAAACGGGGCAGGCCCGAGAGGAGGAAGGGTGGGCCCCCGAGCAGTTCGAGCACCGCGGGGGCTTCGTGCATGGGGGAGGGTGCGCAGGCTCACCGCAGCGGACACATAGCTTACCCTCACGGCGGCACGCAGAGCTAACACGGCCGAATCGGTTGCAGCCAAAGCAGCGAACTGGGTCAGGCACATGCGGCCGCACCGAAAACTCGCACGACTAGCGATCACCCAGGCCCCAGAACACCTGGGCCGGAGGCACAAGGGAGTCAAAGGTCAGAAGCAGACGAGCGGACGGGGTAAGAGCACCATCCCGGCGCGACGAAAAGCGGAAGACCTTCGTTACCCACCTGGGGGGCAAGATCCTCCTGCAACTCGCCAACCGGGATTGACAGCAGACGGGAAGCGAAAATGGTGCCCTGACAGCTATTCAGTTGCGGATGGGGAGTCACAGAAACTCTGCAACCCAGAACATCCTGCAACTGTAGAAGGGACTCAGTCACCCCCGAAGAACGGGACTTCAAATGAAGAGACGCTGAAACACCCGTTCCGACTTGCCCGGAAGGGAGCCAGCGGAAGGGCGGAGAACAAGGAACCTGTCAACCGGACAGAAATTGACAGCAGAGACAGGTCCATGTGTGACGGTAACCGAGAGTGGGCGAGAGAACGAGGGCCGCGAAGACCCCGCCCTTCGGCCACCACGAGTCCGGCCACTTGAGCCAGACGCCGCAGAGGACGAGAGGGGGCCATACGGCTTGAAGGTCAATCCAGCGGAGGCAGAGGCCGCTGAACGACCAGAAGTAGTCTTATCCAAATCCAAGGACGGGCCAGAGTCGTCAACAAGAGGGGATTGAAGTTTTGAAATTGTACCCATAAACAATAGTATTACAAGAAAGACAGCCTCGGACCCAAGGCAATGCACAAATCCGCCGCTACATCCTTCAAGGCGCAGGCCCAACGTCCCGGGTAGCACGAACCCCAACCTAACTGTAGCTTTAAAAACAGCAGATTGGCATTCCGGAGATTTGTCCGTTAAGGGCCTAGCAAAGACCCAATCTAGACGCAGCAGCGGTCCGGGCACCCAACCGTCCCCAGAGCACGGCTCAGCCACGGAGCGATACCCCCCAGCGGGTGCACCCGATGACCCCGACTGCAAAATACAAACAGAGGGGGGGGGGATACTACAATTGACAGAGGCCCAAGACCGAGTCAAGACAAGAGAAATTCCGGGATACGGAAAAAAAGGGGAGCAAAAAGAAAAGGAAGGGGGGGGGGGGGAAACGCCACTAGGTAACTCTTCGCCCACACCCCGCGAGGAGTTGAGGAAACCCCAACAACCCACGAGATGTGCGAGCCCCCTCGGCCCGGCAAGCCGGAGTACCTAATCGAGGTGTATATATATATATATATATATAGGCATTATATACCCCTTTCAACTTTTCAACTGTTCGGCGCGATGATTCCTCATTTCACGAAGGTCAAGCTTGTCGCCCCTCCTCTCGAATTGGCCTGGTGAAGGAGTGAGTTGGTTTCTTGTACTGCACCTCACATAGCCAGGTACACCCAGCTCATCGGGGATTGTTCTGAGCCAGGCGTCGTCGTCTTTTGAAAATGTCCACTGTAACCCCATTCGTGTTCCTTAGGTCTTTGGGCAGCTGATTAAACAGATTTGGTCCTCTCACAATAAAACCATTTTTTTTCAGGGTTAAGGATGTTCACTGTCTAGCCTTTAATTTGGGAACACGACAACGTCTTCCTTTTCTACTTTCCACTGCTGTCTGGCGAGTTACAGGTTTCAGAGTAAGACTAGTGACTAGTTTCTCCGTTATTTTCCAAGTGTAAATAATGGTGTATCTCTCTCTCACCTCCTTTCCAGTAAATATAGGTTTAATTCGCGTAACCTTTCCCAGTAATTTAGTTCTTTGCACCCCTTGATGTTGGCTGTGAAGTTTCTCTGAATCACTTCTAGTTGTCTAATGTCTTCTTTTTTATATGGGCATCTTAGGACCGAGTAATATTCCAATTTGGGTATGATCAGTGTTTTCAGTAGAGGAATCATTATATTCCTATCCCTTCGTTTAAAGGTTCTCAGTATTTGCCCAGTTACTCTCTTTGCTCTGTTTACTGCTATCTTATTTTTTCACATTTCGCATCATCAGTCATTACAACTCCTAAGTCTTTTGCTTTAGAATTTCTCAAAAATTCCTGTCCATTTGGGTTATAATATTCCATGGATTTTAGGTCCTCTCTTTTTCCGTACCATAACAGCTGAAATTTCTGTGTTAAACTTCATATTGTTGTCTTCCGTCCACTTGTAGATTCTGTTCATGTCTGTCTGTAGAGATCCTATATCTTCTGGGTTTCTTTTTCTAGCGATCTTTATATCAACGACAATATATATATATATATATATATATATATATATATATATATATATATATATATATAACTGCAAACAACACACAGTATAATTAATGTAAAGAACGACGCTTGTGTAGAAGAGCGTTCCGTACAAGATGAGAAGGGAGAACAAACAAATAAAAAATGAGGTACCTCCCGGGAATCGAACCCGGGATCATCCGATTGCAGGTCAGTAGGGTGGATCACTTTTCACTTTGTTTTAAAAATTATAGCTGGTCAAAGTTTTTCCTATGATTTGGTTCAGTGGAAGTACACTGACACCATTTTTACCAAAATCGATCAATATTTAGGGGTCGCGCATCGACCTTGAAAATTTCAATTTTGAAAATTTTGGCCAAATTGACAATTTTTTACTGAATAAAGATAAATCATCAAATGACCATATTTTCTGAATCCTCTCAGTGAAAGAAAACCTCTCAGATACTTACCAAGTTGATAGGACAAGTGGTTTAGAAGTTATACTCACCTTGAGATAGCATTAAAATTTAAAATACCGTATTTGTCCCCGTACCTCCATATGCTGTCTGCCATTGTCTGCTTTTTAGGGTAAGATAAAACGAATAAGGAAAGATCAAATGTATTTTGTATTAAAACGGTTTACCGATATCACTAAAGGCACTTACTCCGGTGCCCCTAACTAGGTTCAAAAACTGTATGAATCGTGGTTAGAACACACGTCATCTTAAGGCGTGCGCCATGTACTCTCTCTGCTAACTCCCTTTCCCTCTGCGCTACGTCATCTTGGCAAGTGACGACTTCTTGAAGTCACCGAGTTCTTTCCGGCTCTTTTCCACGAGCTGAAGAAGACCCTGCAGCTGTGACTCGTCTTTTGTGACAGTGTTCGCGTAATCTTCTATCAGTTTTATCCCTCTCTCTGCCACGTCGTTGGTAACTTTCAGATGCGAGATGACATTCTTCAGATCACAGTAGTTCTTATCTTGATCCCACTTATTCACCGGCAGAGTGAGCCACGTAGACGCGCACACCTGCAGGCCTGTGAACACGAACCACGATGACTCATCGATCAGGTCCGGAAGGCGCGTCGTGTCATCAACCGAGACGTTGTCATACGTGAAGTCCTCGGGCACAGCGAGGCGGCACAGCTTCTTTGCCATCTCGTGCTTCACAGTGTCTTCCACTTTGTCACTGCAGAGGGCGAAAACGACGGTCTGAGGCCTCAGATACCACAAGTGCCGCCTGATCACTGCCAGTGAAGCCTCTGCAATCTCGCGATCCACAGCCCTGTACTGCAGAAGACGCTGGTACAACACAAGGTCATTCAGCGGGGCATCAGCTGCGACAGGAGCCGCCAGCCAGGCAGGTGCGTAGAGGAGTGCAGTAAATAGTACCACTCTCTGAAGTTTCTGTACCAGCTCGTCGTCGAACTCCAGCTGACCGCTGAACATCAGGAGCTTCGTGTAGTAGATGATCTGAAACGAATACGCACTGTGATGTATAAATACCGATACCACTCCATATAAGTTTGTTTAATGGTAAATTATTTCTTATTTTTTTCTGGTAGGGACTTCAAATGGCTGTTTGCAGAAGGCAATACAATATTTAACTTCTAATTCAAAATACCAACCTTGGCCATCCACCTCGCATGATGGTAGGCTCCTGGGCGCATGAAGTGTGTGCCACGACGTGGCTGGGCCCCGAGTACCAGGAGTGTAATCTCCGCCACTTCTCGGTAGTCTTCTCTGACAAGACCAGAAGCGGTGCCGAGGAACTTGACTGCCTCATCTCGGAGCTCCATCAGCCACGTCACCTCCGCCAAATGCTCGATCTCCAGCTCGCGATAAGTCGAGAGGTCGAGCTTGTCCCACCTGAAAGGGGTTATGAAAATATTGCATGAAAACGACTGAAGTTTCCCTTTTCGACTGCTATTAACATCATTAGTAGAAGGACGCTGATATCTCAATTGCTCTGAAGGCAAAAAATCATTGGAGAAAACAAATGCGCCTTAGACTTGAAATTCACCTTCTCCTCAGATACTGGAACAAAGGTTCAGTTGGTGCTGTGGTTCTTCCAAACGCGGTGATGACCACTGCCCCCACGATGAGCTCCATAACGTGATGGCGACAGCCCAGCTGGAAGAGCGGTTTACCAAGCATGTTCTCCAGCCGGACCACCGCACCCTGCACCCTCCCCGTATTGGAGGAAGTTGTGTCGAAGCACAGTCCAATCACGTTGTTCTCGCATCCCCAGTCTTTGAGAGCACGAAAGGTCGCCTGGGCCTGGGACAGACCGGTGCCGTCAGCAACAGTCGGAACGGCCAGCAACTTTCCTTCTGTGCATTGGGAGCTCCGGAGATGAGAATCGCCTGGCGGTGCTCCAATGATCCAAGAGAGTCCTGAAACGTATGTCATACATGCCAATCCATTATCGTCCACTGGAATATGTCAATCCACTGTCGTCACTGGAACATGTTAATTCACTGTCGTCCACGGTGAGGGCAAAACTGACCTTGATTACTTTACCGTCCCAGTGGACGACAGCATGCCTCGGAGATACGAAGGATTTCTGCACAGCTGTCGACACTTCACAACGATGTGCCACTCTTCCACGGCGAGACGTGTCCTTCGAGATACTGAATTTGTCCAGGTCTGCGGGCGGATCTGCCGAACGTAGGACTGCCGCCACGACACTTGCCACCTATGTGCGAAATTGAAAGGAAATTGACAAGGATGCGTATGGTTTTTATGTGACAAAATAATCACTAAATTTTCCGTCGTTACGTCTATTATATCTTTGTCAAGGAAAGATCATTACTGATATATACACACCTGATTATTGGACATCCGGAAGCGATCAGCCACTTCAATAACAGCCGGTGCATTGAGGATGCGGTGAGGAAGGCTGATTGATACAGTTGATTCTCTCGGCTGTCGGTATGGTGGTTCTAGCTGTGATTCGGAGTTGCTCGATGATCTGCTTTCTATAGATTCATCGTCGCTCTCAGCTTCGGTTCCTAATTTCGTTTTTGAGGTGCCTGGCTCATCACGAGATTGTTGTCTTGAGAGTTGCCGTTTTCTCTTGACAACGAACACTTTATCATTCCCACTCATTGTTGCCTGGCGCAGGCCCCGTTGATCCTCATAAAATTTAATATCTTCTTGTTTGTTGTTGTCTGAGAGCAGTCGACTTTTCTGTATCTCTTCAATAGCATCGGGAGCTCCGATGTCCCAGAGCTTGTTCAGATTTTCTGAAAACTTCTCCCTGCCTTTTCCCGCGTCACTGTCTCTCATCTTGCTCTTCTGCAGCGAGCGCCACTCTTCCCACAGTAACTCCAGTTTTCTTTCGCAGTTACGCCTCGTGATCGTCTTTATACGTGCCATGTTCCAAAATGCCAGAACATTGGCCACCGTGTCTTTTACGGCGGCCTTCCTGTCAGTAGTTTCCTGCTTGGCATAGAAGAAGTACTGGAGAACTTGATGGGTGGTTGGCAATTTGGCACCACCGATCGAGGAAGATGGCTGACCAATTAAGAAGACGTCCGTGGCTGACCTTAGAGAAGGTGGTGCTGTTGTTGCTGCTTTCTCTTTTCCAGAATAAGTAACTTTCAGAGTCTTCCCACTCCTGGTTGTTAACAGTTTATCCATTGTACTAAAGTCTAGACTTATCAAACAAGAATCAATTGACACAGTTGATCTGTAAAAAGCAAACTGTGATTAGTAAAAATATTGGTCATAGACATAGCGTGTGTGTGTAATTGGGATTTTAGGATGCGCCAGCTACTGATGCTATGATTACGTCCATAACGGGGGACAAATACGGTATTTTAAATTTTAATGTTATTTCTAGGTGAGTGTAACTTCTAAACCACTTGTCCGATCAACTTGGTAAGTATCTGAGAGGATTTCTTTCACTGAGAGGATTCAGAAAATATGGTCATTTGATGATTTATCTTTATTCAGTAAAACATTGTCAATTTGGCCAAATTTCCAAAATTGAAATTTTCAAGGTTGATGAGCGACCCCTAAATATTGATCGATTTTGGTAAAAATGGTGTCAGTGTACTTACACTGAACCAAATCATAGGAAAAACTTTGACCAGCTATAATTTTAAAAAAAAAAGTGAAAAGTGATCCACCCTACCGGTCAGATAATGCTATCCACTACACCAAGGACCGGCAATCGGATGATCGCGGGAGGTACCTCATTTTTCATTTGTTCGTTCTCCCTCATCTTGTGCGGAACGCTCTTCTATACAAGCGTCGTTCTTTATTTATATATATATATATATATATATATATAATATATATATATATATATATATATGTGATTTTGGTTTCTTATGTAAAAATGGACATTCGAACATAAAACTATACGAACATAAGTACTGCATGAAGACAATGAATCCATATAATGATGGTATAGGAATTGTTCATTGTTCACTTTTTACAGTATTTCCCCCCCTAAAATGGTATTAATACAATAATATAATACAATTAATACAATACAATTGAGAAAATAACATCGTAAGTAATTCAAGTTAGATGACGACATTCTTTTTTACAATACAAGTTTTATACAGAACGAGTTCAGGTAGTTGAGTACAATGCAGAGTATCCAAATTTTTAACATGACACTCGCTTAGAGGGCTATTATAAAATATAAAAATTCAAAGATTAAAACTTTAATTTTAGACAAACAATTAAGTTAGAGAAAGAATGATATTAAATTTTTTTAAATTTTTTTTATTTTTCTGTGGGGAAAATTACATTCATAATGAATAGGTAAAAGGGAAAAACATAAATTTTAAAGTTCATGGATTTTTCGAGGCTTCCATGATAGTACAATTGATAAACTAATTTTATTGACTATTGTAGGTAAAAAATAGAATTACGTAATTGATGATGTATAGACGGTCTAGTGTGTATTTGGGTGTATTAGGTGCAAAGTGTGTATTTTACAATTTCGAGGGACAGATTAGCTGATAGGATTGTTCAAGTAACTGAATAAATGCATGAGCAAGATATATTAGAAAGCAAAAATGATTAAGACTAAATAGCATAGTTTGCACTTACGTAATGAAATAGTTTTATCAATTGTCAGGCAGGGTCGCCACAATGTTAACCCCTCCGTCTATGGCCCAGGGGTGGTTCGGATCGACGGGGGTTCTAGTTAGGAGGCAAGCAACGGATATTTCTTCTATAACATTCTAATTCTTTTCGGTCGCCACTCTGTTAAACTCTTGGCTACAGACTCGCCAGACTGTTATGCCAATATCTTCTATGGTGCTTGGGTTGTCTCTTAATTTGGGCAAAGGGTCGCCAATTTTTAATTCTTCTCTTTTTATAATACTCTGATACTTTCTCTGATACTAAAATTATCGACTTTTCTGACTAAGTTCTGAAGAGAGCACGGTTCGAAGGAAAAAATAAAAAGTTTCTCTTACGGTAATTTACTTCTTAAAAATATAGAGGTACTGCTCTGAATTTACAGGGGTAGAGGTTCGACCTCTTTCGACCATGGCTCAGGCCGGAATCTAAAAATATTAAGGCAAGGGGCCTCTGCCCCCTCCCCGCAGCAAGGCTGCTAACAAGGGAGTCGTAATGAAGTGCTAATATGAAGAGCAATAATGAAGAAGTGCTTTAGTTTTACAAATACATGTATAATATAAACTTAAATGTTTGGGGGACGACAGTTGAAGGTTAAGTTCCCCCCCTTTTAAACACATGATCAGATGGTTTGAAAAATTTCAACTAAAAATAATAAAAAAAATAGAAATAAAAACTAATCGTATATTTTTGCCGAATCTTCATTTCTGAAGGCGATATCATTTCGTAATAGTACACATAAGTACAAATTAAGTACACGACTGAGTACGTATTAATTTTGGTTCATTACAATTACGATTACAATTATGGATTACTTCACATTCGCTTATGATTGTCCATTACAGTTCTATTAAAGTACATTCTTACATTATAAATTAAATCATTACATTTAATTACAGTTTCAATGAAGTACATTACGTTATATTAAATTAAAGTATTACAGTTAATTACAATTAAACAGTTACTATAACTTTTTTTTTTTTTTTTACAGTGTTTCATATTAATAGACAATTTAGATGTTAGAAATATACTACAAAGTACATGGCACACATGATATAGATTTATATACATAATATGTTATAATATGTTTAACATGTTATAAATTTGAAATCAGAGCGAACGGAGATATTTTATCTTTGAGGCGTTCGAATCTGTCGTCGTGAGCGGAATTCGACCTTAGTAAGCATTTATGAATATCTTGAGGGTGAACGCACTTGAAAAAAAATAAAAAAAAATAATACGAGAATGTATTTTTGCGTTTTCGAACGAACGAGAAAAAATGAATATTTAATAAAATTTATATAGGATAATGATCAAGGGGAATTAATGACGGGGAAAACGTGACGTATGGATGAATATGGTTGAATAATAATGTTTATACTACATAACACCACAACCTTATTACTAAAGAATTTACCATACATTGAATACGGAAGATGTCCAAATACTAAGAACGTGATTCAGTGTACAAAGTATGGGAAACGTAAAGAGAATAAAGTTACTTTATGACGTCATAGTGTATAAGTCATTATTAGAAAAGATGAGAGAAATACAGTAATGAATAAAGAAGTATAAATCGAAATTCTATCCAAAACTCGCTTAGCCGATTTTGGTTTCTTATGTAAAAATGGACATTCGAACATAAAAACTATACGAACATAAGTACTGCATGAAGACAATGAATCCATATAATGATGGTATAGGAATTGTTCATTGTTCACTTTTTACAGTTATATATATATATATATATATATATATATATATATATATATATATATATATATATATATAAACTAATGAATAATTTTTTGATAGTTTCTTTTAATGACCATCTTTAGCAGAGATTTAGTACCTTCTCCAACTGAAAAGACTTGATATGAAAGCATTGCAGCTATAAAGTCACCCCAACATTTACTACTTGGTATATTTGCCTTCAGCGTTTCGTAGATCGATCGGATAGGGCGCCGCTGAGTTGTGGATTCGAAACCCAGTACGTCCTAGACTAGGACGGTTGTCTTTTCTCTATCTTACGTCACGAAGGAGGGGCGAGATGGACACTCCCATTTAATTGACTAACTAAGATAGCCCACGTTCGGAACCCTACCCCATCACTTCCTTAGTGGATATGGCACATTAGGCCTGTTCAAAAATCAATTTTTCTTATTTTCATAGGTTTCTTTACATTTTCCCATGCTTTTTGACCTGAAAAAGCAGAAAATCACAACTATTTTGACCTAGAATGTTCGGAAGCATTGCCGCATGGAGCTTTAAATTTTCTGCCTTGAAATCGGCCAAAGCGCCAATTCCGGGGTCCCTTGAATTATGTTTTGCACTTTAACTTTTGATCTAAACAAGATAGAGCAACAAATTAGGTATCAAATGAAAGAGCATAAAATTAATAAATAATAATAATACTAAATATAATAATTAATAATAATAATATAAAATAATATTACTATCATTTTTCAGGAAACAACAGAAACTCAATCAGAATCTAGAAAACCATCTACAAGTTACAACTTCACAATGGCATTAAGCAAGGAGCTGAGGGAGCTCCGTGGGCGCACAGTTGATATCTCAGAACCTCCACGTACTGTCCACAGGCAGGTGTCAACTGGGCCATCTACCAGATCTCTCACTGAAACTTTCCTGGTTGGATACCCTTCAGCTTTTATCAGTGGTTCCCAGCTTCCCACCAACAGACAGGCGTTCCAGTATTTCCTTAATCTTCAGAATTTACCGGAAAATGCAGGGAGGCCCATGGTTCAAGACCTTGCATATGAAACAGTTGAACCTATCATCCCATTCTGGCAGATGGCTAGGATCAAGACAATGACCAAGTACAACGCAATGAAGCTCTTCATGAAACTACATGAGAAACATCGTGCTCTGGTGAAAAGCAAAGGAAGAGCAAGTAACCCTGGAGGAAAAAGGAGCATTTGTGCTGGAATTAGACAGCCTGTTCGATATAGGAGCTCCAGATGCAATCCAGGAAATACAGAACAACAGACTGTTATCCAGAGAGAAGAAAGATGAGGATATCAGGTTCTACGAAGACCAAAAGACTGAGAGGAAAGGTCATATGTCTGGTCATGACAAGATTTTTGAGAAGATCCCTGCAGCAAGCAGCGAGGAATGAAAGACTGCAGCATAGACAAGAACAAGGTAAAACTAATTACTTTGAACGTTACAAAAAGTTTTAAGTTTTACTCCATTGCGATATTTAGCATGTACTTAACAATTTGCGAAAAATGCTCTGTATGAATTGGTCCACAATTAACCCACCCCTTATATCTCCAGTCTAACTATAGAGTAGATCAAGTCTAGCCTAGAGGGGTCAGCCTAGAGATTCCGGAAATGGTCCAGAGCGGGCAGATAAATTGAGGTCCACAGTAGGATTCCTCACCAAATTAGGTTAGGGCAATCTACCTTCACCTTTGTTAAGCTACGAGTTGATGCTAGGTCTTAGGCCACAATGTAGGCCTAATTTGTCTGACCCAGCTTAATTTAATGTGATTAATTTGCTGGGTTAAAAACACAATTAGTCACTTACTGCTAGTTATTAGAGAGTCTCTTTTCTCCTTCCTGTTTAATTGTCGAGAGCGTACTTGCTGGTGGGGATCTTTCTTCGGTGTCTGTTCTCGTCCCTTCTCCAGTTGTGTCCTCTCGCCCCATTCTTCCTTTTCGTTCCCCTTTGTTCTCCTTTTTGCGGGGCTTTTTCCACCAGCGTGGTCTTGGTTTATTTCGGTTGGTTGATCGGTAATGTGTATCTATTACCGAGCACGCTCTTCTCACACAGTATATAAATACTAGTGTGGAGAATAACTCTGGTGAGCAACCAATTGGTTTCATCCACCCAGTTATTGACATAAAAGGAATTTAATAATTGTTAGATTAACTACCTACCTACTCAGTGAACCATTTTCGTTACCTCCCAACTCCCACTCATCAGTTTTCCATATACTGGGGCCCCGGGAGATAAAAATTTTGGTGTCATTGTCACCAATTTATGTCTGAGTGTAGACTAGCTAACTATTTGACTGTAAATGCCTGTTAATCTGATTAACAGTGCCTATCCTCACCTTCTCATGGAGAAGGTGTAGCATTTAATTAGAAGAGAAAATATACATCCATAGGATGAAACTGTCTATGGTCTTTACCATAAGAAAAGAAAAAGTGAAAGTTAGAAGATAAAATTACAATTCCCCAGCATCTATTTTTTGTTGTAAAAATAGTCGCGCCTTTAATGCTGTTTGTCGCTGAGGTCTTGTGTCTGTCAATGTTGTAGTAGGATGCGTTACCACTCCTACTGTCAAAGGAATAGTTACTGGAAGTTCAGTGTCTCCAGTTGTTACTGTCAGTGGAGAAGGTTCTCCAAAGTCCATTGTTTTGGGTCCAGACTCTAAAGGGTACAAAAGAGAAATGTCTCTTGTTGTGTCACCCGTTGAAGTCCTTAATTTGACCACTCTTGTTACCCCGTCTGCCCCTGGCTGAGTTCTGAAACTCTAGCCAGAGGCCAGTATTGTCTTGGAGTACTGTCATGTATGAGAACAAGGTCCCCTACCTTAATTGTGTCAGACCAATCCTTCTTAGTCATTTGTTTATGTCTCTCCCTTAGACCCATCAAGTACTCAGTTTTCCACTGTTTAATGAAATGAGCTTTAACTCTAGTTAAATGTTGTAACTTAGTCTGGAGCTCATCATGTCGTTGAGTCCAGTTTGGGTCTTCTGAAGAGTCTATATTGGAGTCCGGCAGGAGACTAACTTGTTCTCCCGAATCAAATGATTTGGAGTTAATGGTTCCGGGTCATTAATGTTGTCACTCACATAAGTGAGTGGTCTATTGTTGTTGATGTTCTCAATCTCAGCCAGGAGAGTGAGCAACTCAAATAAGTGTATCTGTTTTTACCAATTGCTTTCTTCAAGCAATTCTTTACTGTTTGTATATTCCTCTCCCAGATAGAACCATACCAAGGAGAGGCAACCGGAATATACTTCCACTTTATGTTTGAATTTTGTATATATAATTGTGTGATTTCATCGCTTAACAAGTCGTGGATGACTTGTTCACCAGCCTTGAAATATGTAGCATTGTCAGTCCAAACTGTCTTGGGTACTGAATGTCGTGCACAGAATCTCTTAAAGACAGCAACAAAAGATTCTGCTGTAAGGTCCTCCACAACATCCAGATAAACAGCTCGTGAGGCAGCACATGTAAACAGTACAATGTACATTTTTTGTTCAGTGTCACCCACCCCTACAGTCAATGCTCCTGTATAGTCAATGCCTACAGTCTCAAAGGGTCTGTTGAGAGTAACTCTCTCCTCTGGCAAAGCAGGAGGATTTGGTTTCCTATAGGGCCTAGCATGAATACGCCTACATGTGACACACTCACTCAGGACTGTTTTAACAGTGATCCTTCCCTTGGGTATCCAATAAGTTTTTCTTAATGTAGTTAGTGTCTGTGGTACCCCCATATGATATACATCATTGTGTGTTTTTCTGATGATTAATGTTGTCAAATAGCTAAATCTAGGTAAAAGGATTGGATTTTTGATTTTGTATGACAGTTTTGATTTGTCTAATCTCCCTTTACACCTTAGAAGGCCTTCCTCATCTCTGAACAAGTTTAGATCCACAACTACTGATGGTACAGGTTCTTTTGTTTGTTTCCCATTAGTTAAGAATTCTAACTCTTTATTGTACTCTTTTTGTTGTGCATGGCCTATCCAGTATTTGGTTGCAACTTCTGTATAATTATGATTGTTTTTATTTAGCTGTTTGTTAATTGTAGTTAAACAGTTGTGAGCAAACCTCAAACAGTAGGCTGTGACCCTGACACGTTTGCTAAAATCAGAATACTGTTCATAATTAGTGATTGGTTCAACCTTTTCATTTGAAAAGATTAAATTTAATATCAAGTTAACTTGTTCCACAGGCCATTGGTCTGTATTACAGAGCCACTTAGGTCCCATGAACCAAGTTTTGTTTGACTTCAACAACTTGTAGGATAAACCTCTGGTCAGAAAGTCTGCTGGATTTTGTTTAGTTGGAACATAGTGAAAGTTTACTTGTAGGCTTTCATTAGCTTCAGCTATTTCTTTTAGCCTATTTCTTACAAAGATATTCTTACTATTAATGCTATCATTCCGTATCCAGGCAAGACAAATCTGACTGTCAAGCCAGATGTGGATATGAGTTATGTTCACATCATGGTAAGCATCCTTAAGCAATGAAATGGTTTTAATGGCTAATGTAGCAGCCAATAGTTCTAATTGAGGTATGGTTCGGGTAGGTTTGAGAGGTGCAACTTTCCCTTTTGCATAAATTAGATGACTTTCTGTAGGGCTTACAAGATACGCACAGCACCCATAAGCTTGTGTGCTTGCATCAGCAAACACATGAAGTCTCTGGGGCTTATCCCTAAACCCACAGCACCTTTGAATTTTAATGTTCTGCACTTTTGTTAAATCAGCAGCTAACTTCTTCCAAGATTTTTGATTTTCATTTGTTATTGGATCATCCCACCCAACATTTGTCCTCCAAATTTCTTGGAGGAGAATCTTTGATTTTATTGTTGAAGGCAGGAATAGACCCATGGGATCAAAAATTTTGGAGGCCTCTGATAATATTTGTCTTTTAGTATTTGCTTCCTCATCAAGTTTAAAACCTTTAGTACAGATTGAATCATGACTGTTAGAAGTTGCATCCAAATACCAGTTCATACCTAAAGTTTTAACTCTGTCTGATGGCTCAGTAAGACCATTATTATCCTTTAAAATCTTTTTGTTTAAATCCTCATCATTTGAAATCCACTCTCTAAGTTCAAAGTTACCTTGTTGAATAATGTTTTGAGTGTGTTCATAGACTTCAGATAATTCAGATTTTGTTGTTGTTGAGCCTATTAGATTGTCTACGTAAAAATGTTCCTTAAGGAAGTTCAATGTTAGAGAGTTATTAAACTGGTTTAAATGATGTCCAATTGTCAATGCTAATAGGCTATATTGAAAAATTTATTGTTTAGCTTGAAGGATATTATTTTTATTTAGGTGTAGTATTAAGGTTAAGTTTACTTTAAATAGACTCGGTAATTATAGAAATAATAATGGCCTATTTAGACACTGTCAACACAGCTACAGACTTTTTCACTGTAGGTTGCAGTGGTTTTCAGATTAAATTTGGTCAGCAGCCAGATTACTAACTATGGTGAAGCTAAATTCATCAAAATTAATTTAGACTTACCAAAAATGAAGTTGCCAGTTGAACGTTACCCTTTCAGTTTCTAACTGATTCATAAGTTTCATTTAGTTTCCAGGTTTTTTTAATTTTCGTTGTTAAGTTTTAGGTTATGGTTTAACACACTGCTAGGTTATTTATTTGTAGGGGCTATTTCCCAGACCTAGGTTTTGCAGGTTAAGTTAGGCTAGGGCTGGATTGCCCTTAAGTTTTTGGTTTTAAAGGTTTAAGGTTTAGAAGGTTTTATTTAAGTTAAGTTAGGGCTATATTGCCTTTAGGTTTTAATAGGGGCTATCACAGCCATTTAATTATTGAGTTAGGGCCGTTGTAGCCCGGTTCGAGTTTCGTCTAGGTACCTAGTTTTTCTCTTACCTTAGTTATTTTCTTTAACTTACTTGCACCTAGTTCTGATCGGCCTCTATTTAGTTAAACATGGGTTTTGATTAATTGCAGTGGTTATTAATTAAGGATACGATTTAATTAAAGGTTGTTAGGTTTGAAGGTTGGCTCAGTTTCCCGGTTTGGGTAACCACGAGCATTTTAATTTTTTGAGAAAAAAGGGCCCGCTTCATGCGGTCAAAATTTTCAAGACTGGCCAAAGCTCCGTTTGTCTTTGTCCCAGAAACTTTTTTTTTCCTTCTTTTTGTTAATTAGGGAAACCCAACTTCACTAGTTGGTTAGAAACGAGGGTTTTTATTTTTATTTGGTTTATATTTTATTTGGAAATATATGCGGTTATTTCTAACCACTTTTTTCAACATTCCCCCCAAGGGGAAAAATTTACCCAGAATTGTATTCTTGGGAAATTTTATTTATTTATTTTGATGAATGAAAATGACATGCTCTACAGAAAAGTTCCTTTTAGGTGAAATATGAAAATGAAAGCGTCTTTTCTGTAGAACGTTAGTCCTAAGTTATTGCTAAATTGTGCAATCTGGTGTTGAAGGTGGCTTGATTGTCTGAAATCAAAACCTTTGGAAGGGAGTAGTTTAAGGACAAATGGTAAAGTTCTCTTAAAAAGGTTTTTTTAGGTTAGGTAGGGTAGGTAGGTTAGGTATTTTAGGTTAAGTAGGGTAGGTAGGTTAGGTATTTTAGGTTAAGTAGGGTAGGTAGGTTAGGTATTTTAGGTTAAGTAGGGTAGGTAGGTTAGGTATTTTAGGTTAAGTAGGGTAGGTAGGTTAGGTATTTTAGGTTAAGTAGGGTAGGTAGGTTAGGTATTTTAGTAAGTAGGGTAGGTAGGTTAGGTATTTTAGGTTAAGTAGGGTAGGTAGGTTAGGTATTTTAGGTTAAGTAGGGTAGGTAGGTTAGGTATTTTAGGTTAAGTAGGGTAGGTAGGGTAGGTAGGTTAGGTATTTTAGGTTAAGTAGGTAGGTAGGTTAGGTATTTTAGGTTAAGTAGGGTAGGTAGGTTTGGTAGGGTAGGTAGGTTAGGTATTTTAGGTTAAGTAGGGTAGGTAGGTTTGGTAGGGTAGGTAGGTTAGGTATTTTAGGTTAAGTAGGGTAGGTAGGTTAGGTATTTTAGGTTAAGTAGGGTAGGTAGGTTAGGTATTTTAGGTTAAGTAGGGTAGGTAGGTTTGGTAGGGTAGGTAGGTTAGGTATTTTAGGTTAAGTAGGGTAGGTAGGTTAGGTATTTTAGGTTAAGTAGGGTAGGTAGGTTTGGTAGGGTAGGTAGGTTGGTTTGGTAAGGTAGGTAGGGTAGGTTAGGTTGGTTTGGTAAGGTAGGTAGGGTAGGTTAGGTTGGTTTGGTAAGGTAGGTAGGGTAGGTTAGGTTGGTTTGGTAGGTTTGGTAGGGTAGGTTAGGTTGGTTTGGTAGGTTAGGTTGGTTTGGTAGGTTAGGTAGGTTAGGTTGGTTTGGTAGGGTAGGTTGGTTTGGTAGGGTAGGTAGGGTAGGTTGGTTAGGTTGGTTTGGTAGGGTAGGTAGGGTAGGTTGGTTTGGTAGGGTAGGTAGGGTAGGTTAGGTTGGTTTGTGTTGTTGGTTCAGCCAGGTTAGGCTAGGTTTGCTTAGGTTGTTTTAGGTTCAGCCAGGTTAGGCTAGGTTTGTTTTTTAGGTTCAGCCAGGTTAGGCTAGGTTTGTTTTTAGGTTCAGCCAGGTTAGGCTAGGTTTGTTTTTTAGGTTCAGCCAGGTTAGGCTAGGTTTGTTTTTTAGGTTCAGCCAGGTTAGGCTAGGTTTGTGTTTTAGTTTGTTTTAGGTTCAGCCAGGTTAGGCTAGGTTTGTTTTTTAGGTTCAGCCAGGTTAGGCTAGGTTTGTTTTTTAGGTTTAGCCAGGTTAGGCTAGGTTTGTTTAGGTTCAGCCAGGTTAGGCTAGGTTTGTTTAGGTTCAGCCAGGTTAGGCTAGGTTTGTGTTTTAGGTTCAGCCAGGTTAGGCTAGGTTTGTTTTTTAGGTTCAGCCAGGTTAGGCTAGGTTTGTTTTTTTAGGTTTAGCCAGGTTAGGCTAGGTTTGTTTAGGTTCAGCCAGGTTAGGCTAGGTTTGTGTTTTAGGTTCAGCCAGGTTAGGCTAGGTTTGTTTTTTAGGTTCAGCCAGGTTAGGCTAGGTTTGTTTTTTTAGGTTTAGCCAGGTTAGGCTAGGTTTGTTTTTTAGGTTTAGCCAGGTTAGGCTAGGTTTGTTTAGGTTGTTTTAGGTTCAGCCAGGTTAGGCTAGGTTTGCTTTTTAGGTTTAGCCAGGTTAGGCTAGGTTTATTTAGGTTGTGTAAAAAATTTAATTCACTGGATTTAAAACTATTGTATCAGAATTAAAACAAAAAAGGGTAACTAACTTCTCGACTTCCCACCCAGGGGCGCCATATTGAAAAATTTATTATTTAGATTGAGAGGATATTATTTTTATTTAGGTGTAGTATTAAGGTTAAGTTTACTTTAAATAGACTCGGTAATTATAGAAATAATAATGGCCTATTTAGACACTGTCAACACAGCTACAGACTTTTTCACTGTAGGTTGCAGTGGTTTTCAGATTAAATTTGGTCAGCAGCCAGATTACTAACTATGGTGAAGCTAAATTCATCAAAATTAATTTAGACTTACCAAAAATGAAGTTGCCAGTTGAACGTTACCCTTTCAGTTTCTAACTGATTCATAAGTTTCATTTAGTTTCCAGGTTTTTTTAATTTTCGTTGTTAAGTTTTAGGTTATGGTTTAACACACTGCTAGGTTATTTATTTGTAGGGGCTATTTCCCAGACCTAGGTTTTGCAGGTTAAGTTAGGCTAGGGCTGGATTGCCCTTAAGTTTTTGGTTTTAAAGGTTTAAGGTTTAGAAGGTTTTATTTAAGTTAAGTTAGGACTATATTGCCTTTAGGTTTTAATAGGGGCTATCACAGCCATTTAATTATTGAATTAGGGCCGTTGTAGCCCGGTTCGAGTTTCGTCTAGGTACCTAGTTTTTCTCTTACCTTAGTTATTTTCTTTAACTTACTTGCACCTAGTTCTGATCGGCCTCTATTTAGTTAAACATGGGTTTTGATTAATTGCAGTGGTTATTAATTAAGGATACGATTTAATTAAAGGTTGTTAGGTTTGAAGGTTGGCTCAGTTTCCCGGTTTGGGTAACCACGAGCATTTTAATTTTTTTGAGAAAAAAGGGCCCGCTTCATGCGGTCAAAAATTTTCAAGACTGGCCAAAGCTCCGTTTGTCTTTGTCCCAGAAACTTTTTTTTCCTTCTTTTTGTTAATTAGGGAAACCCAACTTCACTAGTTGGTTAGAAACGAGGGTTTTTATTTTTATTTGGTTTATATTTTATTTGGAAATATATGCGGTTATTTCTAACCACTTTTTTCAACAGGCTAGGTGAGCAATTGGCTCCAAACAACACAACATTAAATCTATAGGTTATGAACCCTTTATTCAAATCAAATGGATCCTTGAACCATAAGAACCTAAGTTGGTTCTTATCATATTCATTTTTAAGATTTATTCTCAAAAATGCCTTTGGAATGTCACTTTGTACGGCATATTTATCTAACCTGAACCTCAGTAAGATCTTCACAAGGTCAGAAATGAGATTAGGACCCTCAATCAGGCAATCATTCAAACTGTGTTTATCACAGTCTTTGAGGCTACAGTTATATACTACTCTGAGTTTTGTTGTTGGGGCATCTTGTCGATAAACCCCCCTGTGGGTTAAATAATGACAACCATCTTTTTTAAAAGGGTTATTTGTTACTTCTTCAATGAAGCCTTTCTGTAACTGTTCTTTGAAGACATCATTATATGTTTTAATATTATTATCTTGTTTGAGTTTTTTCATTACTTTATATAAATGTCCTTTAGCTACTTTGAGATTGTCTCTTAAAGTTGGACAATTTATTTTCCAAGGTAACTCAATAAAATAACTATTGTCTTTGCACTGAATGGTGTCTTCAAATCTTTCTACCATTAACTGATCTTCTGAAGTTTGATTTGTGTCATGTATACCCACAGATTCTAGCAACCATAAAGTTTGAATTGCCTCATCCAAAGTTTCATTTGATAATGATGAATTAATGTTCTCAGTTGAGATAATATTATTCAAAGTGTTGCTATTCTTACAGGTGTTATGTAGGACTGAGTTGAGGCACAGTATTTGTTGGTCATGAACTGTTTTGGTTTAGGTCTAGGTTGTATTTGGATAGGTCACCCAAAGGGGCTATCCCTGATGGAGTCTGAATAGCTATACCATTACCTATCTCTACTATGCCCTTATGAATAAGATTAATATAATCTGCCCCTATTAACATTTCAATGTTAGCTACTGTGTTGTTTGTGATATGTCTATCAGCTATTTTGTAGTGTTTTCCCAAATGATTTATGGTTTGTTCTAGTTTGGGTATAACCAGTTTGTTTTGTCCTACTTTAGAAATAATAACTGCTTCAATTTCCTCTAATTTATTTTCTAAATGTAGTTCCAGGTCAATTGTCTTATAGCTATTTTTGTCCGAGTTATCCTTAACAAAGGATGCAATATTGAGTTTTTGTTCATTCGGGTTTGGTGTCAAACCCAATTTATTAACTACATTTTGCGAAACAAATGTTTGTTGAGAACAACAGTCTATAAGACATCTCACTGGAGTGGGACCCTCACTATTCACTAAGTCCAAAGTAATAGTTGGTAAAAGAATCTCAGTGTTTCTTGTTACGTTGTTTGAACAAACAGAATGTCCCATGAAAGTGGCATTTTCTTGATTACCTTTGTTTGGTGGAGGTATCTTTTGAGTTTGAGTACTATTGTTTGGACACTTTGGTGAATCACACATTGATGAGACATGTCGTAAACTTTTACAAAACTTACACTTGAATCTTAACCTAGATTTACAGTCTTTCTTATAATGTCCCTGGCCAGTACACTTTTTACATAGGTTCAACTGTTCACATCTTTTAGCTCTTTGGTTAAAGTCTGAATATTTGTCACACCCAGTACTACTGTGTTCATTACTTGCACAAAATTTGCAATGTGGTGTGTAAGTTGAGGCAGCAGTTACATTAAAGTTCTGTAATGTAGGTGTTCGTGTATTACAGTTGGTCACATTTGATTCTACAGTATCAAGTTTTGTCTGTTTGGCTGTAGCTAGTTGGTCTCTGGGAACAGTCTTTGGTTTATCCATAGTCTGGGTCTTATTTTGTGTTGGAAAATCTCTCAATTTATAATTAGTTAGGATATTGGGGAAGTGTTTTCTTATACTTTCTAGATTAGGATAATTTTCTCTCGTCTTTAGAATTAAAATATCTTTAACCCTCAAAGGAAGGCACCTAAGAACTATGCCTTGTATAATCCAAGATGAAGCTTTAATATCTATCTCATTGCTAACCAGTTGTCCTATAATAGCTTCTAATTTTGTATAAAAATTTTCCATATCACTATGGTTATCTTTTATGGGTGCAAAATCAAAAATTTGTTGAGATAATTCATATACAATCTCATCTTTATTAATGTAATTACGTTTTAAGAGATCAATAGCTACTTCATATGAATTCCCTACGGCTGGTAAATAGGCTATTAGGTTATAGGCTGGGCCTTTAAGGGAACTAGTTAAGTAACTAAACTTTTCAACAGTTGAAATATAAGGTTTATTACCTATTAAACTCTCAAATTTGTCAATGAAAGATGGGAATTGTACCGTGTCCCCTTCAAACGTTGGTACTAGCAAAATGGGTAACTTGGCCCTCAATTCTTGTGACTCAGGATTTAGCATGCCACTTAAATTTTGTTGAAGGTTAGCTCTACTTTGATTAAAATCAGAATTAGTTTTTTTTGGTGTTAAGTCAGTCAAACGAGACCGTAGTCTCCTTATTTGCTGTTCAATTGAGATTACCTGATCATCATTATCAGCGTAAAGGTCTATCAATTGTTCTTCAGCCATTTCGGATTCAACTAACTCTGAAATACTCTCATTAATGGCTATTATTTCCTTCTTTTTAGTTTCCAATTTAAGAATTACACACTCTAAATCTTCCTTACCTGGTTGTGTAATATTGTTAAAAGTGTTCACAGCCTTTGTAACAGCTCCCAACTTTGCCCCCATTTTCTTTTTTAACTTTTTCAATTCCGCACTGTCCATGTCTAAGTCAAAATTGTTTAACTGGGGATCGTAATGAAATAGAGGACAATAAGAAATTACTAGAGGAGAGAGAGCACAGACAAAACAGTCAAGTTTAAATTTGGTTTAATCCCCCCCAAGTACTTATGTGTCACTCAGGTCTAAGCTTATAAGAGAATGAGACTCCTTAAATGTTAACGTTTCCTAGTTAGGCCCTAGGTTGTAGACCTAATTAGGCTTGATTAGGTTAGGCTTAGGCTAGACCATTTAGCCTAACTCTGCAATTTTTGTTAAGTAAGGTTAAGGTTTGTAAATTCCCCACACACGGACCACCAATGCGAAAAATGCTCTGTATGAATTGGTCCACAATTAACCCACCCCTTATATCTCCAGTCTAACTATAGAGTAGATCAAGTCTAGCCTAGAGGGGTCAGCCTAGAGATTCCGGAAATGGTCCAGAGCGGGCAGATAAATTGAGGTCAACAGTAGGATTCCTCACCAAATTAGGTTAGGGCAATCTACCTTCACCTTTGTTAAGCTACGAGTTGATGCTAGGTCTTAGGCCACAATGTAAGCCTAATTTGTCTGACCCAGCTTAATTTAATGTGATTAATTTGCTGGGTTAAAAACACAATTAGTCACTTACTGCTAGTTATTAGAGTCTCTTTTCTCCTTCCTGTTTAATTGTCGAGAGCGTACTTGCTGGTGGGGATCTTTCTTCGGTGTCTGTTCTCGTCCCTTCTCCAGTTGCGTCCTCTCGCCCCGTTCTTCCTTTTCGTTCCCCTTTGTTCTCCTTTTTGCGGGGCTTTTTCCACCAGCGTGGTCTTGGTTTATTTCGGTTGGTTGATCGGTAATGTGTATCTATTACCGAGCACGCTCTTCTCACACAGTATATAAATACTAGTGTGAGAATAACTCTGGTGAGCAACCAATTGGTTTCATCCACCCAGTTATTGACATAAAAGGAATTTAATAATTGTTAGATTAACTACCTACCTACTCAGTGAACCATTTTCGTTACCTCCCAACTACCCACTCATCAGTTTTCCATAAATACTGTCTTAACATGTTGTACTATTTCAGCTGCAGCAGAACAAGAGGCAGTTGTTCATGTGGATGGCATTACCTGGGGTGACTCAACTGACAACGACGCTAACACAGAGGACATGGATTACCATCAGCCTCGTCCTGGATGTTCTCACCATCAAGACACTGTGACTAGTGTGACTTTGACGTTTCCAAGGAAGGTCATGGAATGTGATGTCATCTGCAATACAGCTGATCGTCTTGGTTTATCAGACAATCAAGTTACTGCCATGGTTTCTGCCACCTTGAAAGCTGGAGGGGCTGATCTGGATAACTTCGTCATCTCAACCTCAACACGTCGCAACAGAATGCTGTCCAGGTATAATATCAGCCAGTCACACACGTCCAAGTTTTGTGAAAACCCCCGACAGTACGCTGCCTTACACTGGGATGGAAAGTTGCTCAAAGATGTCTTGGGCAGTGAACCTGGAAGTACCTCAGAGACTTTAGCTGTGCTAGTGTCTGGTCCACCTTCATACACTGAAGGAAAGTTATTGGGAGTACCTGTCATCGACAATTCTTCTGGCACAGCTCAGGCTGAGGCTTCAATGGATTTACTGGAGACATGGGAACTTACGGATAATGTTACTGCCCTTGTTTTTGACACTACATCCAGTAACAGTGGAGTTCAGAGAGGAGCTGCCAAACTGTAGAGAAAATACTGAACAAAAAGGTGTTTTATCTGGCCTGTCGACATTACATCCTGGAAATCCTAGTAGGAGCAGTTTGGGAAGGTGAAGGGGCCAGATAATCCCTGGTTTGAGCATCTGAAGGATGTTTGGACGGACTTGTCCAAGGAAAACCCAAAGATGCTGGCTATCAACAGCAAATGGCTGAAGGAAAAGAAGAAGAACAGTGAAGAAATACTCCAAGACATTCTAACAGCAGAAAGGCTTCCAAGAGCCGACTACAGGGAAATGACTGAACTGACAGTCATTGTTCTTGGAGGAACGCCGCCTCGAGGTATTCACTGGAGTCGACCAGGCGCCATTCATCAGGCCAGAACCAGAAACCTGTACTCCATGAAAATGCTGATGTTTGCAGATCAACTTGAGTACGACGAAGACTGTATCAAAGCTGGAAAGACTCAACACCTTCCTTGCGCTGTTCTACACTCCTGTATGGATGATGTCAATGTCTGCTGCAGATGCTCCCGTGAATGATCTAAGTCTAATCCAGGACATGTTGAAGTACAAGAAAACTGACCCAGAGCTTGCTGATGCAGTACTTAATAAGATGGAAAACCACAAATGGTACCTGACGCAGGAAGTCGTGCCATTTGCCCTGTTCAGCAGTAGATTGAGTGACACATTGAAGCACGACATTGCTGCCCAGTTACATGCCACTGAGAAGCCAGACAGCTTCAGAACAGAAAAGCCTCTATTCCAGTCACAGCTAAGACCACCCTGGTTGATCTCATTGGTCCAGAATCACATTTCCTGCTGGACACACTGAACATTGGATCCGAGTGGCTCCTGGAACCTGTCACGTCTTGGCCACAGAATGAGGACTACAGAAAAGCGTTGGACTATGTTAAGAATCTGAAAGCGGTGAATGACATTGCTGAACGTGGTGTCAAGATGATGAGCGACTTTGCAAATGTCATAACAACAGATGCCAAGCAAAGGGACTATCTCCTTCAAGCTGTGGAGTTCAACAGACGCCGCTTTGACAGCTTCAAGAAACAAACTCTCAACAACTGACTGTGTAAATGTCATTATGAAATTAATCATCATGTAATGCTTTCACTTCTTGATCGATTAGACTTGTGACAAAATGTTAATCTCAAATTTGTGTCATGAATAAGGCGCCTTGTCTGCCTTGAGTGTGAGAAAACGAATTTTGTGATATTTCTGAAATCTTTGTATGTACCAATGTGCCATTTCTTGTTCCAAGACTATCATAATTGTGTAAGTTAGAAAGATGATTAAAAACACTTTAATTTGGTGCCTATTTTGTTGCTCTATCTTGTTTAGATAAAAAGTTATAGTGCAAAACATGATTCAAGGGACCCCCGGAACTGGTGCTTTTGGCCGAATTCAAGGCAGAAAACTTAAAGCTCCATGCGGCAATGCTTCCCAACAACCTAGGTCAAAATGGTTGTGATTTTCGGCCTTTTCAGGTCAAAAGTACAGAACAGGGCTAATGGCACATGGATGTTACTTTTACCTATAATATTTGCCTTCTGAATCGAATAAGACAAGTTCCGCGTCTCTCTCTGTCATATTAAAAACCAAAACAAAAATGGGGATGATTAGAAAACGCGGTCTGTGATTCTTCTTTTCTTTCACTCATTTGCTGCAGATGAAAATTCGCCAAATGATTTATTGCCTTTTCTTTCAATTATGTAAAAATATTGTTTAATAGACAATCTCCCTTCGCCTTGTCCGGAGCTATAAGGCACGTCCTTCTGTGGCCAATGGGGGAATGCATCTTCCTCCGATACAAGGGCCTTCTCTACCCTCATGGACCATTGGACCCGTTTGGGGACCCGGCTGATCTCCTACCCTCCTACTTATATTTCCCTCTTCTCCTCTCCTCAACTCTTTCTCGTTTTGTTGTTTCCTCCCTTTTCGCATTTGGATTTTTTTTGGATTTTGACTCGATTTTTTCCTTGGACCTTGGGTGAAGGTGGTGGTTGTCCTTCACCCTTGTCGCTCTTAAACCAAACCCAAGCCCTGTCCCTGCCATCTTTCACCGCGCGTTGGACGAGAGTGGCCGCCTCATAGGCACGGGGACCGGGAATGGGTGTATCTCCCCTGCGTGACATCTATTGGCGGTGGGACCGAGTGAGCCCACGATTCGCCTTTCCCTTGGTGGAGTCGATGGTGGCTGGATGTGCGCGGGGGATGAAAATTCTCCTTTTTTGCTATGGCTTCTTCATCTACTCGGTTAACGACTTCCGCTTCTAATACTCGGACTACTACTACTCTCAACACTCGCGTGGTGGGCAACCAGGCCCTCGAGTCCCCTACCACTGGAAGACCACATCCAGATGGGGTTGACCCCCCCTTTGGTAACATCACTTGCATCATCCTTTACCGTTGCCGACTCCAGGCTGTACCCTGAATATCCCTGGATGTACACCCTCTGGAGCAGGGATCTCACCCCAGCCCGCTTCAGCTGCCTTCGGGCAAGTCAAGTTCCACCAAAGATTTACCTCCAAAACCCGGCTTCTTGCTCTCCCCGTATGCTCCCCTCACCCGCCGTCGGCCCGCCTCCCCACGGAGCCCCGCGGCGAAGGAGGAAGTCGGCATACACGACCATCCTATCGACAGTTGGATATCCCAGTCCACTTCGACTCTACTGCTTCCATATCCCTCCCAAGTATCCACAAATACCTTGAGATCCGGCCTACCTCTGGATCCCTCCCGACCAACTCTGAACGGACGTTTCAGGCGATCCGAGGCCGCAGCAACTCCAGCCGTTATGATGTGCGACCGCAGAAGGATGGTTCCCTCCTCATAAAATCACGCTCAGCCACAGAGACGAAAGCCCTACTCTCCATCACTGAGGTCCTTGGATGCTCGGTGTCCGTTTCACCACACCCTCGCCTGAACCAGAGTCAGGGCACTATTTATGCCACACGACTATTGTCAATTACAGTGAACGAGCTCTTGGAGGACCTCGCACCCAAAGGTGTCACCAAGATCCATCGCTTCACATCCCGACTTAGGGAGGTACCCCCTCCCCCACCCCGCGTCTACTTCTTACCTTTAATAACTTAGTCCTTCCTGACCGTATTGTATTGGGTATGGGAGACCGCACGTCATGCGAATTCTCTGTCCGCCCATACATCCCAGACCTGACCCGTTGTTTTAAACGCAACAAGTTTGGACATGTTAGCTCAGTTTGTCGGCAGCCGTACCAATTGTGTGTTCGTTGCAGACAAATTGCTCACCCAGACAAGTGCCCCAACACACCAAGATGCTCCAATTGTGAAGGTGCACACCCATCTTCATCCCGCGAATGCCTGTTCTTCAGGATCGAGGCCTGCAAGTAGAGGATTTCCTTAGCCTCCGAGAGGCACGAGACAAGGTGCGGAGTCGGGAGGTGAGACCGGGCGTATCTTACGCCGCAGCCCTCGGCTGTCATCTCGGCACGCCGCCCTGGCCTGCCGCTCACAACCCCCTCGACCAGTCTCCATTCCTCCCAAGGGGTCCTCGCAAGAGCTGACGACCTACTGTACCCCCAACATTCCTCTCCACGCACCTCACCTGCCACAGATTCCACAGGAGTCTGAGAACAGGACAACACTGCCCTCCCAGCGCGCTCTGCACACAACCGAACCTATCGCCCGGAGTAAGTCGCCAGACCCTCCGGACTTTCAATTTCTCTCTCCCTCTTCCCCTAGTGCTAAGATCGATCGGACCTTCACACGGCCCACTTCACCTATGAGGACCAAACCACCCCACAGCAGAAGTCCCATCAATCTACTCCCGCATACTCGGACAATGGTTGCCGAAGTACGTGACCCACTCGCCACGACGAGATTCAATCTGGAGAACATCCTCCCCCCCGAGGATCCTGTAGATGCGGCTCTGGCGCAGCTACACGGCGAGGTTAGCTCGGCTGCGCCCGTGAGTCTCATGGACCTGCCCTTGCCTCCTGATGCTATTTTTTCTACCCCTCCACGAGAACACTGGTTCATCTTCTCCCCTAAAATCCCCGGCCCATACCCTGTCAGCGACTCTGAGCACGTCCTCCCTCCCACCTGCCAGGTCCTTCTGGCACCCCCTATTCCCACCTGGGGTCCGTCGTGAGACCCCAGACAGGCGGGGAAGTGCCATTTCGGGAAATAACCCCCTCCCCCCCGATGGCCCTAACACAAAAGCTCAAGAAATTTCGCACCATCGGAGCCCACGACAATATCCAAGTTGCCGTGATCCACGCCTCCGGTCTCGCTCGGCCGACTGGCCCACCGATTCCTTCTATGGTGAACGGCAGATAGCCGGCCATACTCCTGACCCATCCTTCGCGAACCTCAAATCTACCTTCACACTCCAACCTCTTCGCATCTATATCTTTACCCATCCCCCATCATCAAATAATGGATCCTCCGAAAACTACAATAGTACACTGGAACTGCAGTGGAATATTTGCGAATTACGAAGGCCTGAATTCCTTGATTGCCACTTCCCGTCCGGTGTGTCTGTCTCCAGGAACTCATCCTGGGGGCTGCCATTTTTATCCACCACGCAGTCCCCTTCTACAATCTCTCTATCCGATCCCCGTTACAGGTGATTGGTACCCGGCTTTCTCTGGATAGACAGTACACCGTCTGTTCAATATACCTCCCTCCACACGCTCAAGTCTCCCGCGATGACCTGGTGGAGGTGGTACAACTACTTCCCAGGCCCTTTCTATTACTGGGCGATTTCAATAGTCGCCACCCCATGTGGGGAGAGAGACTCCACCTATATGGCCCCGACCCTGATCAACATCATGACCGAGCTCTCATTCGAGTGCCTCAACGATGGCTCTCCTACTTTCTACCATGCCACCACCTGCATTCGATCCTGTATAGACTTGTCCTCCGTTTCGACCGATACCCTTCTAGATTTCTCATGGCAAGTCCTCCAAGAGGATTATGGAAGTGACTATTTCCCAGTTCAACTCACGCTCAATTGGCTCGACCAGAACGTTCGGGTACTGGAGAAATGGATTACTGCAAAAGCTAATTGGTTCCATTTCCACGACGATACATATACAACCCGAACGACTGCCAACTTCCCATCCTCCGACGAGTGTATCGCATGCTTCGAATCAAACGTGGTAGCGGCGGCGTGCTCTAGCATCCCGCGATCCTCCACCTACCCCGCGCCCGACGGGTGCCTTGGTGCCCCCCCCCCCCCCCGAGTGCACGGAAGCCGTATGCGCCAAGAAGACGGCTACTCGACGATTCTACTGTACGCGACTTCCCATCCATCGCACAGAGATGCAGCGGGCCAGGGCCATCGCCCACAGCACAATGAAGACAGCGCGCCGTGCTTCTTGGCGTGCCTTTGTATCCGGTGTCACCACCACCACACCTTCGGTTACCATCTGGAAGAAGGTACGGGGCGTCGAGAGGCGACATGTCCCCTCCCGACCCCCAGACTAACGACGGACTCCTATACCAGCCAAAATCAGTGGCAAACCGTCTAGCTTCTACTTTCGCCGCCATTTCTTCCTCTGCAGTTAGCTCCCCTGTACCGCCCCTAAAAATACCTCCTCTTCACCGTCCATAGACAGCTCCTACAACCGACTGTTCACCACGCGTGAACTACAGGCGGCACTGGCCTCTCGACGATCCCCTTGTCCCGGCCCGGATGGTATCCCCTACAGCATGATCCAGCACATCCACCCTACCTTACAAAATTTCCTACGAGACCTATACAACCGCATATGGATAGAGGACACCTTTCCCTCCCGGTGGAGGGGAGGCCTACGTAATCCCTATCCCCAAACCCAGCAGAATCCCTCGATCCCACAAACTACAGACCAATCGCCGTGTTGTGCCTGCAAAATTTTCGAAAAACATGGTCGCGACGCAACTATCGTTCTTCCTCGAAAATGGTAATTCCTTCCCGGCTACCCAGTCCAGCTTCAGACAATTTCGATTCACCAGTGATCCCCTCCTGCTTCTCAGCCGTGACATACAGAATGCATTCGAGAGTGGACAATTCGTCCCATCAATATTTTTTGACATCCAGAAGGCCTACATCACTCATCGGACAATAATCCTTAGTCAGCTCCAAAGTCTAGGGCTCGTAGGAGCCATGCCGACCTTCATCAGGGGCTTCCTATCCTCCCGAACCTTTAAAGTTCGGGTGGGCTCAGTCCTCTCAGATACTTTCGTGCGGATGGACGAAAGCATCCTCAGTGTTCTATGCTTTTCCATCGTCATGAACACAGTCTCAAAATGCCTTCCACCCAACATCCGTTCTTCCATCTACGCGGATGACCTTGCGATCTACTTTGCAGGGCGGGAGCCGTCCGTAGTTCAATGACAAATTCAGCTCGCCATCTACCGGGTGGAAAGGTGGGCGACGACGGTGGGTTTCAGCCTCTCCACCCCGAAGTCCAAGTGTAAGCTATTCAGCAGAAGAAGACCCGCAACCCTTCCTGTTCCCTCTGTCACGCTATACGGCAATCCTCTTGAGGTGGTAACCACCACACGATTTTTTGGCGTGATTCTAGACCGACGGCTCAACTGGGTTCCTCATATTAAACAACTGAAGCAGTCCCTCCAGCGTCCCCTCCCTCTACTAGATCAACTCTCCCACACCACATGGGGCGCAGACCGACGCTCTCTCCGTCTTTACACTTCCATGGTCCAGTCGAAGCTAGACTATGGCAGTGTAGTATACGGTTCAGCCTCCAACACCTACCTCCGTATCTTGGACCCAGTCCTTAATAGGGGCCTCCGCCTCGCCACTGGTGCTTTCCGCTCTTCCCCAGCCTCCAAGTGGATTGCAATTACCTCCCTCTCGCCCTCCGACGGGGTCTGCTCCTCATGAGGACATACCTCCGTGCACAGATATTACCCTCTTCGCTTGTATGCGCGGTGATTTCTGAACTCCCACCCCAAGGACTGAGCTGGCACTTCACTGAAGAGGTCCGCTCTTTCCTTGACCTTTTTAACATGGCCGTCCCCTCAATTATCCTCATTTCATACATCTATACCCCCCTAGCTCCTCACCCCCATCACGTTTTGCAGGGACCTGTGTGATGTACCGAAGAATACGAGTGCTACGGTACACATGTCACACTTCCGTGAACATGCAACCCAACATTCGGACAAAGTCCCCATTTATACAGATGGTTCCCATTCGAAGACTGGTGCGGCCGCCTCAGCGGATACTGACCCAGCCACTTTCTCGAGGCGTCAGCCTGCCCTGCGAGACCTCCGTTTTTTCGGAAGAACTTAAAAAAATATATATATATATATGGGAATGAACTCAGAATGGTTCCCTGAGGTTTTTATGATACACACAGACCGTGCATAGAACAAGGAACTCTTCTAGGAAAATTAAATCCACTATAGTCCAAATAAGCAGGGGCGTACCTAAAGTATTTGGCACCCGGGGCGGATCCTTCCTTTGGTTCCCCCCATAAATAATTTTAAAATTTAAACACCCAGGAAAATATATTGTTTGCAAATAGATTTTTAAAATTTAAACACCAGGAAAATATATTGTTTGCAAATAGATTTTTAAAATAAAAAGGTATAAAGCATGAACTATTATGATGATTAGTTGAATTTTCATGTTCTACAACAGTTTAAATTTTTCCAGTCATTAAATCCTTCGGTTTGGAAAAGCGCTGATCGAATAATATGCATGTGAAACAAAAATAAAGTACTGAAAAGTAGTTTTTCTGCGCCCCTCAGCTTTGGGCACCTGAGGCAAGTGCCTCACTCGCCTCACGGCACTGATGTGTGCCAACAAACTTTTACTGGACATGACAAAGCCATCTTGTATGATTACCACAGCACACATTAATAGAAACTCAAATAAAAATTGTGAATACTACTCTTGCAAGGGTGAATGAGACTAAAGTATTTTGTATTTAGATTAAAAACAATTTCAAAAGCCATGTACAACATATCAAATCCAAAATATCAAGATTATCATATTATTTAAACTAAATATGAACCTTCTTACCCTATATTACTCCTTCATTCATCCACATTTATTATATTGCGTTACAACATGGGATAGTTCAAAGAAATAAAACATCATTTGGAAGTAATTTTTAAACATGCCTGTCAACAGACAAAGTCACACTTACCAATGTTTAAAGTGCTAAATATCTTAAAACTAAATGACTTGTACAAACTCAATGTTGCTGTCAATATATTCAAAGTTATCAATAAAAATCAACATACATCACCCATTTAAAGAGCAATCACCCAACATCAAACACACCAATGTTATAACAGTAGACTGCCCAGGGACTTTATACACAAACCTAACTATACAAAAGAAACTGCAGAAATGCACTCTCTTTCAAAGGAGCAGATATGTGGAATGCAATTCCCATGCACATCAGGCAGGCTTCATCATTAAGTGCATTTTGCAAATCACTAAATAAGTACCAAATTAGCTCCTACTGATGTATAACAAAACACCTTTATTGCAGATCATTCACAATCCATAGCCACTTAACCTAACATACAAGTACAATTTTACGTATTATAACTGAAGTTCATACAAAAATACGGCCAACATAGCCACTTAATATAGCAGTTTGATTAATTATCCAGCAATTTTACGTATATTGTTATTACACAAGACATCATTAGCTGAAAAAGATAATTTGTATAAATAGATAATAATTGTAGCTTAATGAAAAAAAATCAGAGAAATTATGAAAATACAAGAGTAATAAAAATGCTGATGAATTATGGCAAGCTGAGTTCAGATATGATTAACAATCCATAGCCATTTAACCTAACATACAAGTACAACCTTACGTATTATACATTGAACGTAATACAAAAATAAGGCTAACATAGCCACTTAACATACAAGTACAAAAATAAGGCCAGCATTGACAATTAACCCAACATACAATATGCATTTATAATCTTTGCTACATTACAAAAATAAGGTATTGTAGACCAGCAGTTGTTTGAACCAAGACTGCCATATAGGTGAGAGGTACACAGTATCTGAAGACAGGACACTGCACAATAGCACATTAGAGCTGTTCTCAACACTAGTAATGGGATTATATTCTTCCGGATTAAAATTTGGCTGGTAGGTAGGTTACAGGTAGTAAACATAAAACTGGCACTGCACCATTTTGGTTCCTTACATAGCATATGAAAAATATTATCATAAGCAACAGAGTTTATGCATAGCAGTTTTTGTATAGTTCCACCCAGGGTTGTGGAGTTGGTCCAAAATTTTCCGACTCCGACTCCACACATTGTAAAAAATCTAAAAATCCGACTCCGACTCCTCACATTTTAAATATACGACTCCAACTCCTCTAGTGTTTCACTCTATAATTATCATAATAATAAGACATTTCATCACCACCACATGAATCGTCAGGTTACTTTCTAGGATAAGGGAACATTCAAATATTAAGAAGGATATTGACTTGTAGATATCATATTAAGGGATTTTTATTTTTTCCAATAATATATATATATATATATATAAATGAAAAAGATTCTCTTAAACATAATTAAGGTCTAACCAGTAGTAGTCCTACTTAAAATTGAATAACCCTTAACCTAGTGGCTATAACCAGGGTTGTGGAGTCAGTCCAAAATTTTCCGACTCCGACTCCACACATTGTAAAAATTCGACTCCGACTCTGCCCTCACAACCCTGGTTCCACCACAGATGGGATGTATACAATGCAGTACAGTAAGTTCTAAAAAGATAAGTTTTAACTGATTCTGAACACACACGAAATTTCCTTACTAACATATTACCTTGTACATACAGCTTTTCACATTGCCTCTCAATATCAAGTTCATCTCGCAGCTCGTGAGTAATTACATGTGTCTTTGACAGGTATTGTTTGCTCATTCATTTAAAAGACCCACAATTTAGGGTGGCCCCAAAAAATTTTTTTTCTTTTCTCCAGATTAGAACCCAGCATTTTGATATGCCTATGGATGTAATTTTTACATAAAAATTTCAACTAAATCAAACAATATTTAGAGGTTGCACAAAGCATGCAAAGATCATTCGTTTCATTTACTTAACGGCCGCGTGCTGCAGTGTGCAACCTGTGCATGTTTAATGTCAAATTACAACATACTGTAACTTATTTATTTAAGCACAATATACAGCTTCAAATTGTGTCTGCTCATTTAACATTTTTGAACTTACAGTAAATAATATCAGTCACCCCCACCACCAGTAAATGCGCTACATCAACTATAATAATGTTCAAAACCATCAATTCATGTCTGTGAGTCAATGGAGCCATGCAGTAAGTTAGAAATACCTACTATCAGTAAAAACTTTTATGTTGCATAAGAACAGCTGTCAAATTGTCAATACTGCATAAAATCTAGAATGACATGCTAACTTTGTTGGAAATATTTAGTTAGCAGCAGAACTGTCTTTCTGAATTCCAGCTATAAGACCGAGTCCACCCACAACAGTGCTTTTTTTCGAGTCAGGATACAGTTTTCGATGTTCTTGTACAACTTGGGAGTAGAAATTGCTTCTGGTCTTCATTTTTCGTCAGAAATACATTGAAGTCCTGGATCAGTTTCACTCCTCTTTCTGCTGTGTCGTTCACAACTTTTAGTGACCGAATTACCCTCTCTGCTTTCTTGAAATCTTCATTATCATTCCACGTTTCATGCGGCATCGACAGAAAAGATTGTGGCAGACCAAGAATGTTGAAAAATGTCTTTGTATTCATTGTAACGAAAGAGCTGAGCTGCATGTCTGCATATTCACCAGTGCCATCCAGTCGGTGTGGTGGTTCTTCTGATCCTTCTTTCTCTCGCATGTTTAGCAGCATCTGCATTTTCTGCTGGGGATCAACTGTCATGTCGAAGAAAGCAAGGCCCACCATAACCTCACTCAGGTACCACAAATGTCTGCTGAAAGCAGTCACTGCTGCCTGCTTGACAACTGGATTGACATTGTATTGTGTCAATCTCTTTAGAAACTGCAGATCATTTGCAGGGGCTTGGGCAGCCAGTGAGGCTTGAAACCACACTGTGATGTAAATGTCTGACACGAACAACAAGAATTGGAATATTCCATGTTCTTGTGATGGCTTCATCTTGAACTCTCTCCTAAACATCCACATTTTGTAACAGTAAAGTACTCATGCCATCCAACAGGCACTGTGCAGTGCACCAGGTGCCTGGAAGTGAATCCCCCGTGCTGGAGTTCCACCAAGGAATATGATGACATGTTCCAAAAACTCCCTGTAATCATCCCGTGGTTGGCACATTTTCAGATTCTGTATTGCAAACTGTAATGTGCGCTCTCTAAACGAGTCAATCTCCATCATCCCAGCAGCTGTAAGATATGAACTTTGATCAATCCAAGACCACTGCTCTACTCTTTCAGGCACGTGAGTTCATTTTTCAACCCACTTCGGAGGAGGCCCGTCTTGCACGCTGGGTTGAAATGTATCCCACTTATTAACTTGCAATCAGCAAAGTGCTCAGCAGCTCAAATTTTGTCCCATTTGGTGTCGTGCTTTCTTATTGGTTGGATGAGTTGTGGGCGTGGCTAACTTCCATGTATTAGCTGTGATCTGCTTCTGAAACGTCATTTCTCCTTCCAAGGTCGAAGATTTTGGTTCTTCTCACAGTGATTATTATATTTCAAGTAAACGGAGTATTTATTTGCTTTACTTGACGTAAGTATCTTTTGTTTTACATTTTATAGTTATAAATTATGCAAAATTGTTTCATTATTTTGAAAACTATAATTAACAAATTATTTATTTGGATTTGAACAGCTGTACAAAATTTAACCCGCTGTGAATTATCATACTTTCATTTCCCGAATAGTGTAGTGGCCTACATTTTTCAGAAAATGTTTTACTGATGAATGATTGTGGCTGTAATTATTCAATTATAATTATATTTTATTGCTATTAGAAGTTGAATATATGCATACATATATAGGCCTATATGCTATATATAGGGCCTACTATATATATATATATTGTATATACGTGATCTTTTTGCAGGATATAACGACGATGCAGCCTTCCCGCCCTCGCAGAGTCGTGGCTGGTAATAGAATCACAAGTGTGCTAGATCAATTTACATCTAGTACAGACTCCTCCAGCGATAGTGACACTGATCCAGGACACAACCAAAGTGCAGAAACAACTGGTGAGAACTTGGCTGTTTATTCTTCTTCGGCTTCATCAGATTCAGACGCATCAAGTGATGAGCCACTGTCAACATATGTAGCTCAAACTCCAACGACACAAAATCCACTTTGGAGGCATTCTGGTAAGCCTGATAGTTTCTCTCCATTTACTCGGAATTCTGGTCCAACAGATTTGGTAAAGAAACTTCAAGATAAGACCCCTGTCAACTACTTTAGCCTCCTGTTTTCAGATGAAATTTTGGAGAACATAATCCTTCAAACAAATATGTACTGTCAGCAGTCAGGGAAAAAGTATTCCCCAGTAACAACTACTGAGCTCAAGACTTTCTTTGCTATCAATATAATAATGGGTATCAAACATTATCCTTCCTACCGTGATGCCTGGAGTTCAAACCCTATTCTGCAAGATTCATACATAAGTAAACTAATGTCAGTAAACAGATTTGGATGGATTCTGTCACACCTTCACCTGAATGACAACTCTATTATGCCTTCCCGTGATTCTCCAGCTTATGATAAGCTTTACAAACTTCGTCCTTTTCTGAATATAGTACAAAAGAACTTTCAGTCGTGCTTCATCCCAAATGAGGTAGTTAGTGGCAATAGATGAATCGATGGTGAAATTCAAAGGGCGGAGCAGTCTCAAACAGTACTTACCAATGAAACCCATCAAGAGAGGATTCAAAATTTGGATGCTGGCAGACAAAACTGGTTATGCACTACGGTTTGACATTTACACTGGCAAAACTAAGGACAAAATTCAAAAAAATCTAGGAGAGACTGTCGTAAAAAATCTAACGACTGATCTCGGAGGAAGTAATCACAAAGTATACTTTGATAACTACTTCACAAGCTATGGCCTAATGAAAGATCTAAAGGAAGTGAAAATTCAAGCATGCGGCACCGTCAACACCAGTCGCAGAAACCTGCCAAACTTCAGAGAGGACAAACTGATGAAACGAGGTGAACACGAATGGTTCATCAGCAATAGTGGAATTGCCGCTATCAAGTGGAAAGATAGACGAGGTGTACATGTGCTCTCCAATTTTCATGATCCAAGCAGCATCAAAAATGTCACTCAAAGAGAAAAGGATGGAAAAGAAATAGTAGTAGCATGTCCTGAAGCCATTTGCGATTACAATCTCAACATGAACTGCGTTGACAAGTTCGATCAATTGAAGCAAAGCTATGCAATTGACCGAAAGTCATAAATGGTGGCATAAGATATTTTTTCACCTCCTTGATGCATGCATTATCAATGCATGCATCATGCATAACTTGACATCAGGTGATAAAATGAGCTCCAAACAGTTCCGTATCAGAGTTGTTGAAGGGTTAGCTGCTGATAGGAACGTATCATTGGGACAGCTAGCTATACCTCAGATCCAAATAAGAAAGAGGAAGAGGTCCATTCCAGATGAGGTACGGAAGAAGGGATCGGAGCATCAGCCAGTTAGATTGGAAGGTAGACGAAGGTGTGCAAAGTGCAGTAATAAAGAGAAAGAAGTAAGAACCAACTGGAAATGTTCTGTATGTAATGTACCTCTGTGTTTAGGAAAAAGTAAATCATGCTTTCAGCAATATCATGCCAATTAGTGAAATGGGTTGAATTTTAACCCATCATGAATTTCGAGCTGTTTTTCTCATGCGCCACAGCGGGACATATTTTGAACACTTATTTTTATCAATAAAAAATATACTATTTTTTAAAATTTTCACATTTATTTTACTGATTTTTATTTTCTGTCAAAAAGCAATCACATATTTTATGTTTATTTGAAAATAAAACCCCGTGTAATTGGAGTCTTTTTTTAACCCAATTTCCTGTGCTTGAAAGAGTTAAAGCGTTTGAAGATGGCCATGTCAGGTCCAGATGAGGCAGATGTTATTTTCAGTGCAGTGAAAACCTTCTGTAGAACAATCTCCATCACATGATGACGGCATGCGAAATGAAGTAGACTTTGCCCAAGGGCTCTCTCTATGAGAACACATGCACCACTGAGACATCCTGTATTGCTTGCTGTCGTGTCAAAACACAGACCCTTGACCTTTTGGGAAAGATTCCAGTCATTCAGACAGGATACAACAGCATCAGCTTGGGCTTGGCCTGTTCCAGATGCAAGTTTTGGTACACCAAGCAAACAATCAACATCAATTCCTGTCACAATCACAGGTAATCAGTCAATTTTCTCGCGCCCAGTAAGGTCAGGAAGCAATTTTCCGTCCCAGTGAACAGTCAATGGTGCTTGGGGACTGCATGAAGTTTTTGCATCAGCCGCTGTTTTTGCTGTTTGTGGATCGTGCACGTTGAATCGGGCTACGGCTTAGTGTTATCTCATCAACATTATGGCCAAGCAAATGAGCTGTAGCGGCTAACAAGTGCACCACCTGGCGATCTGTAACTTTTGACCTATCTAATGCTGCTGTGACATCTTTTGAGAGCAATGTCTTTCTTTCGGTGCTGCTTGCAAATCTTTTCCTCTTTCGTGACTTATCCATTTCCGAGTCTGCACATTGTTCAACTACATCTTCACTTGAGCTATCAGAAGAAAAAATCAACTCACTACTGCAACTTGAAATTAGTGCCTGTTGTTCCTGCTTTGATTTCTGCCACAACCTTTCAAATGATTCTTTCCTTTTGGCTTTCTGCTCTTGTCTCTGTCCATGCTTTATCTTCACTTGCCATATATCCTTTCCGACCTTCTCTCTGACTGGCTAGAAACTCCAGGTCTTCTGTCAGTTCTGTTCGTTTCTCAGCATCTTGATGAGCTATGTCAAACAGCTTACCAAGCTTTGAATTGAACTGTGCTTCATTAGAAATTTGTTTCTGGGTACGATGGTTTATGGCCTTCTTCAAACACTGCCATTCTGCATGTACTTTCAGAAGCCGCTTTTCTATATCATAACTGAGAGCAGTTGGTATTCCAGCCTTCAGCCAAAAACTAAGGACTTCTGATACAGTTATGCGTGCACTTTCTTTGAGTGTCTTTTTCTGTTCTGTATGATGATAGAAAAACACTGACAATGTTTCACGAAGTGACGGAAGTTTGCTGGGTTGGACGATTCTCTCATTCACAGGACCAATCAACCAAATATGAGATTTTGATCTTGTCTTTGGCTTATTGTCATCTGCAGTTTGAATGCTGCATTTGCTGCTACATGCCATGCTTGAACTCAGTGAAGTTTCCTGAAAAAAATAAATAACAATCAAAGGCTGTTTTTCAAGAAAAAAAATGTCTCCCCTTATGTGACCTTGAAAATTAGGTCAATTAGTAAGGGGAGACATAAATACGCAAAGATAAGCTTATAGTGCTCTATCCAAAGTTGACACCTGTCGTGGCTGTACTTAACCAAAATTTAATTTATGTTTGTTAATAATTTTACCGTGTTAATAATTTTACAATTATTAACAGAAAATAACAAACCAGCTTCACAGAATTCATAAAACTGTCAGAAAAGAATATTTACAAGCCACTGGCAAATAATGGCAAAATATAGACTGCTTACCGTGGCAAGACTGCGATTTTTGAAACTTCAAGCACCTTGTGCAACCTCTAAATCATCTCAGAATTGCATCAAATTTCACTCATATTGCTATTACATATGTCGTTTTTGATTGCAGGGTTCTAATCTGTGAAAATTCAACTTTTAATTTTTTGCATGTTCTGTTGGGCCACCCTAACCCACATGATACATGTTTCAGTAGATTACACCTAAAAATCAAAATACAACTCTTTGCCCCATTATAGACGTCATTTTCTATACCATATTGTTCACATATCTCTAATAGTACTTTCAACCCATGGGGAGAAGGTGACAGAAGAACAAGGTCATCAGCATACATTAAAATGATTAATTTTTTCCTTTCCAATGACACAGACAGTGTGTGCAGGAGTGCAGTACATTCACTACTGCCATTTTTACCATAGTAATAAAGTTTTCATTTTGTAATACTGTAAACTATTTACAATATGCTAATTTTGAACTGAACTGAATTGAATAACCCTTATTAATTAATAAAATAAATACAATACCTCACTTTTACAATGACATAAATAATCGTAAAGCTGGCTTATTTATTTTATTTAATTTGGCCCTTAAGCTTTAGGTTTTACTAGATTTCATTAAGCATCTTTAATTTTGTAATATATTTTTTATATTTTGTTATTAAGCATCATTTATTATCTACTAAATCACTTAATTTAAAATTATGTAACATTTTATTAACTATGTTGTAGTTGTTATTATTATTGGTGTTAGGTATTATTTTTGTTATCACCATTACTATTACTTGCCACTTTCACTATTTTTACGTAATAAACTAAATGCCATTAATTTTGCCAAAATAGCCTCCATGCTTCCAAGGGCATATTCAGATGAGAGTACTGTGAATATATTAATATCATATCAAATATCTAAAAATTTTAAAACTCTTGTCACTTATATTCTTTCCTGAATAAAGTTTTTTGAATTTTTGAATTCCAAGATACTTGTAGTTGTAGGTAGCATCTTCTCCCAGGTCTCCAATTATAACATTTTCAGCCAGTTCTAGGTTTTCTACTCTCACCACCTTTCCTCTCCTAATAATGCACTTTGAACACTGGTCAAGACCAAACTGAATTTGTATATCTGCAGAAAAACTGTGGATAATGGTTAACATATGAACCAAGTTTTCTTCAGTGTTGGCATACAGCTTTAAGTCATCTATACACAATAAATGATTTCGTGTCTTGGTTAGATTTCTGTCTTCCCTGTGACAAGTTCTAGCCCTGTTGCTTGTTTTTAGAAGTTTGCTAAGTGGATCCAGGGTGATGCAAAAAAAAATGATGGAGACAAACAAGCTCACCCTAGAAAATACCTCTCTGAATGTGAACATCCTCTAATTTAATTTGGCCATATTCATGGGTTAGAGTTATATTCATTATCCAGTGCTCCATCCCATTGACTAGGAAATCTATTGTCTTGTACATTTTAATATCCATTAATGGGGCACACTGTCCAAGTCTTTCTGATAGTTTACCCTAGCCATACATAAATTTCTTCCACTCTTTTTACACTCCTCTATTTTAGTTTGGTTGATTAGAAACTGATCTTTGGTTCCAAGGCATCTTTTTCTACACCCCTTTTGTTCTTGCTCTAGGTAGTTGGTCTCCATAAGATGGTTGTATATGTGATCTGCTATTATTCCTGTTAATAATTTACATGTAGTGCGGGAAACAACTTATTCTCCAATATGAATTCTTAAATGTCTTTGAAGCTGAGATTTCCATGCTGCACTGTAAGAACAGCTATCACACTTAAATGGTTTTTCTCCAGTATGATTTCTCAATTTATGCCTTTGAAGCCTAACTTTATATGCTGCAGTGTAAGAACAGCTATCACACTTGAATGGTTTTTCTCCAGTATGAATTCTCAAATGCCTTTGAAGTGCACGTTTCTCTGATGCTGCATAGGAGCATATATCACATTTAAAAGGTCTTTCTCCAGTATGAATTCTTGTTTGCCTTTGAACCTGAGCACTGTGTGCTGCAGTGTCAGAACAACTATCACGCTTATGTGGCTTTTCTCCAATATGAACTTTTAAATGAGTTTTGAGATTTTGTTTTAACTTTGTCTGATAAGAGCAAATAGAACACTTGAATATATTCTTTTGCTTATGAAATGTGTAAGATTTGTCTTTTTCAATTTCCATTTTTGGCTTTTGAGTTGTGTTCTAATTTGGATCCCTGCAAATGAATTATAAAATTAATTTACGTGTAGATTATAGGCCAATTACTTGGCTAAGTGCTCAATTCTGCCCTACCTTTACTTTTAAGGACAAAATATATTCACCTACTCCCGCCTCCCACAAAATTAAAATTTCTTTAAATCAATTGAAATCATTTCAGGACTAAACTTACTCTCTCTAAATCAGTACTTCTTAACCTGGGTTAAATTTCTTGGTTGTAGGGGGTAAATTTTGGAAGCAATTTCAGCCATCACACTGATTACTATTACCTAATGATAATAAAGTTTGTCATCGAGTCTAGTTTGTTTACTTAAGCATCTTAACCCTTAACCTATTTAAGGGGGGGGGGGGGGGGGGGGGGGGGGGGGGGGGACTGGGTGAACTGGTCAAAAGGGTAAATTACACGAAAAAGGTTCAGAACCACTGCTCTAAATACTTTGCAAATAAAAAATTATTTTATTAATATTTGGCTTGGAGATGAGGTACAAGATCATCTGCTGGATTATACAGGGTGTCCATAAATGATTACCCTCATTAAAGCATGCTATGACTTTTAAATAAACACTTGTATTCACCTTGTAGGCGTGTAACTTCAAAGGTTTGTGTAACACCTTGTGCACCGTAGACTTCGGTATCTTTAGTTGACATGAAGCTTGTCTCATCGATTTCCTTGGTGACCGTGTGAAAGCAGTTTGAATGTTTTCCACTGTCCCATCGGAAACTGATGGTCTACCACTGCTCTTTCCCTTTTCCACGTTTCCAGTTTCCAAGAATTTTTTCATCCACGACTTAATTAATTTCACATCAGGCGCATTCTTTCCATACTTTGTTCTGAACTTTCGCTGAACACTGACAGGAGATTTTGTTTCTGCAAGCCACACAACACATTGTGCCTTCTCTGTCATAGATGCCATTTTAACTGAACAGCTACTACAGTGCTCCTAGTGGCAAATGCGGTAGACGAAACACACCAGCACAGAAACTCTATGTGTGTGCGAGATCAACTGTAAAAAGAAAATGGATGTAAGATTCATTAAAACATGAGAGCATACTGTTTTCAGGGTAAACATTTATGGACACCCTGTATTTAGTTTAGAATGGAAAAGTTTTCTTACCTATAAGAAAAATAAAACTCCATTTGTCCTTTGAATCCAAGTTAGGACTAATTTCACTCAACCAAAACCATATTAATAAAAAATAATTATGATAGTTTACTTAACTTCAATAGCAGTAGTTAAGGTCCTATTGTAAAGGATCTGGTTATTTTATTATTATTTACATTATCCATTTATTTAGTTGACAAAATGATGTTATTGTTATTTTTTATTTTATTGGTTCAGAATCCCAGCTGAGCCATAAATGGCCAAGCTCTGAAGGGCCAGTTCAACCTACAGCCCAAGTTAAGCTAGACTAAAAACTTACCGACTTGGAGGAATGAAGGTCCTATTAGGTACTACCTCAGGGTTGCTGACTCAATGTGGGCCTACCTTAGGCCTCAGTTGCATAAAATTAAGCTAAAAAACAAAAGGGGCACTATTTATGGTCTTTTCTAAACTTTGCAACAACACAACCTGCACCATTACACAATGCAACAATCTTGTATCTAAACAACTAAACTGAATTGTAAGAGCACTCTGTAAAACCATGCCCTGTAAGTGCCTCATCCAACAAACAAGTAGGAAGGACGCGCAGCCGCAAAAAAAATGATGCCACAAGATTGCCCAAACAATGATGCCAGAAGAGCCCAAAAATGTTAGCTCTAAATTAAGTGAATTTTTCACTAACCTTACAATTAGGAGATGGATATATACACAGTGGACTCGCAACTAACGCAGATTTTTCATACGCGGTTTCAACTATACACAGGTTATAATTTTACAATTTCGGTGCTTTAAGGCAGCGTACACAAGTCTCACCTTTGTCCCCATTTGCAATGCCATGGAGGATGGCACTAACAAGTATTATGGCATGCTGGAAGGAATTCAACATTGCCAATTGCATCACTTGTGTGTTATAGTTGTGTTATATGTATAACAGAGTTACAATATATAGGGATTTAAGGGCCAAACTAAGCCAAACTAAGGGCCAAACTAAGAGCTGTATGTTTTGTCCACCTTGTCTCATTCTCAGCCAGCTCTACTAAAGATTTCCCATTGAAGGTAAACAAATCTCTCCTTGCTGCCAAATAATGCCTAGCACCTTTGTGTCTATTGCCCACAACTCCTTAATACCAGAATCCTCAATACTTTCTGCTGCATCAGGTACTACACAGGACTGACTCTCAAACTCTTGTAATTGAGAATGATTGGTCTGCCATTTTCTAAGCTCCATGCCAGCCTCCCTCATTATAGCTCTAGCCTCCATGAATATCTGTTATCATCAACATAAAAATGTTTCCTTATGTGTTCAATAGTGTTAGGATAGACTTCAGAATATTTCTTAAAATGGTACTGCATAGTAGCTGCCAAAAGAAATGGACTAGAGCTGAGGCCAAACAACACTGACTTCATTCTATATGCTTGAACCTTAGGTTCATTTTCCAACAAGTCTTTCGTATCCACCCACAGATACCTTACTGCATCTCTGTCCTCTGGTTTTAACTTTATCCGCAAAAAGGCTTGCTTCACATCTGCAGTCAATGCTACTCTACCAAACCTGAATCTCAGTAACAAGGAAAATAAATCTGCATTTAAATTTGGCCCAGCATCCAAACAGTCATTCAAAGACACACCACCTTTGTCCTTGGCTGAGCCATCAAAAACTACCCTCAGTTTGGTGGTAGTTTTGTCTCACCGTACCACTGCATGGTGTGGCAGATATGTGCCTCCTGGCTCACCAGCTCACCTTGCACCCTTTCAGCATAGCCCTCCCTTACATAGCTTAGGATGGCCTCATTGTATTCAATTAACAACTCATTTTTTCTTAGCCTGTACAATGAAGTCTCCAACCTCCTATTAGCTAGCTGAAGGTTTGAACTAGGTTTGCAAGAATCCTTCCAAGTGAGGCCAACTTCATAGCAACCATCTCTCAACCCAATCCCTTTTTCAAATTGCTCTAAAACATCACTGTTCACTGTACTCGCCTGCTTCTCTTTTATGCCAATGGATTCAAGTTCCCAAAAGGCTTTCAAATGCCTTTCCAAACCATGGCTGTTCTCCTCAATCTTAACAAAAAGAGCTTTAACTTCCATTTCATTGCAATAGCTACCAAGTAGCATCCAGCCTAGCTTACTTTCAATAGCTACTGGACCTTGAGATGTGCGGACAATATTACCAGTGATGAAGTCCCAATAATAGTCAGCTCCAATCAAAAGACTAATATCTTCTGTTCCTTCAAACTTATTATTGCCCAAATTAATTCCTTTAACTTGCAATTCTTGGACACATGCCATATCTAAACAAGTAGTGACTGGAGCACAAAGTTCCTCAATCTCTACAGCTTGGACCTCGATAGTAGGACCTTGTGGTAACAACCCGTTAACCAGAACTTCTACCTTCTTAAATTTGGTTCAGTTTTGAATGGAACCCCCAAACCCTGAAATTCTTAAATTTTCCCTCTTAAGTTCTTTAAACTTAAATTTTCTAGAAATTCTGGTCTAAATAAAGCTGCACTGGCTACCACTATCAAATAACACACTTACAGTAGCTTCTCCATCATTCCCAATTAATAATGCTGCAGCTGTTTGCAATAGGGTTATTCCATGTCAGTTCAACGGCGAAAAAAACAACCATCAATTTTTTTTTAAAATTGGCACTAGATCTCTGAGAAAAACAGAATGACACTTGTTTCAAAACTCTAGGTCATATGGTTCCGGAGATATGGCCTTTCGAATTTTGTAAAAAAAAAGGTTAATTTCCAAGGTCATACCCTATTTCAACAGGAAATATCTCAGCTCCTATTGCACTTACAGAGACCATTTAAACACTATTTTAAAGCTTTAAAGCAGATCTACAACTTTGTTTCTATTCATATTTTACCTCAGTGGTCAAAAGAAAAAGTTGATCTTATTTTTTACCTTTGACCTTGTGTAGGTCATTTGATGTCACAACCAATTTTTTTTTCTCCTTTTACCCAATTTTGGGTACACATGTCTACCTTAACCTAAAATAAGATTGTTAGTGTTGATCAAGTTAGTATAGATGCTACAGCTATTTCAGTGGACTATACCCACCTCCATTTTGATTAAGTACCTTTTTCTACCAAACTTTGGAGCACCGTATCTTTGGAACTCTTTGAGCTAGAGTTTGAGAAAAATACCATTAGATTTTTCTTACTGAAATATATAATGTCTGCTAATTTTTAAAAAAAATTGGTAATTACCTAACGTAAGCTAACCCAGTTATTTGGTTGAATAAATATCCGGCCCTATTATAAATTTTTTTTTTTTGTATATTTCAGAGAATTATATAATAGGTAATTTAAATTACATAATTAATTAATTAATTTACATGGACATTCAAAAGCATGAAGAACTTCGAACCTGCTATCCTGTTTAAAGGTAAAGCTATGTACATATATAATCGGGTAGGTTGATTTTGGAACTGTGATCTTGGACTAGTCTAGATAGAAAGGTATTAATGTATAAAAAACGTTACACCAACTCATATTTGTGAAAATTATTGTATTTTTTGAGGATTATTAATTATTTTTAAGTTGTAAAATTGCCAAATTTTACGCGTAAAATCACGCATGCGGCATTCACGCAATGTAAACAAACAAAATATTGGACCTTATTTCATCAAAATAATCAATTAAAATTCAGCTTTTTTAACAAAATGATGCTTGAAACTTATTGTAAATGCATTATAGATGTTTATTAGTGTATTATTTTGTATTTTTTAATGATATTTACCTATAAAATGTGTATTAAATTGTTATTTTATGATGCGTTCATTTAATTATTTATTTTCAGATATTTCATAAAAATGGGTAAAAAACAGAAGTCTGCAGTGTTAACTTGAAGTGATAGTGCCAAAAAATTCAGTAGCCAGCCTTCCCCTTCGGATAAAACAGAGCCTCCTACCCTCCACCAAGTTATTCAGTACAGTTATTTCCTCCAAAACAGCCACCCGGACTTGAAAGACTATGATATTGCTAAAATGATAGCAAAGGATGTGACTGAGATCTGGCAGGCAGTGAACCCGCGGCTGCCCCTGTATGAGGAATATTATGTAGTGAAATTGGTGGATAAAGTGTGCTTCAAGAAAGCAAGATAGATAAACAGGAAATCTCTTTCTACAGTCCAGGAGCAGAATCTGGAGGAAATTCACCAAACTCAGTGGCCCCCTGGATGACATGGAATTTGCTGAGGAGATACTGAATGATCTCAGTAGCGACCAGAGGTCTTTTGGAATATGTGCTTGGAATTTCCAGGGGCAAAGTCAACCCAAGATTTGCTGCCTGGAAAATTGGACCATTAAACCATGCAAGATGGTTGACTTTGGCAATTAGATTGGTTTTTTTTTTTAAGTTTAATTTAAATCAGCAATTCTGAGACTAATAGGGATTAAATCTTAAACTGGAATAAAAAATAAATTATTATTATTCTTACAGAAGTGGGAAGCCAGCCAAGAAGAGGCTGAAGAAGATCACAGCCATCAACATTGAAGCTACCCACTGGTCAGAACTAATCAACCTTTCTCAAAGTGGCATCTGTGAACCTGCTCTCACGGAAGGCTTTTCTGACCAGGAGCTTCAAGAAGCATTGCTGAATGGCACCAAGCTCGAGCTGCCTGATCTGCCTTCACATTCTCAGTGTGTTGAAAGGGCCGTGAAGCTGACATCTGAAGCTTCCCATACTGTTTATGGACTCGAATCAAGGCACAAACACATTCTGGCCAAAGCCCTAAGCCACCAGATGAGGCCTTGGGATCTTGGGATCTAAATGTGTATTTGACTCTGTACATTTTTTTTTTACTTTTTTCAAGATTTTTTTATGAAAATAGCATGTTTTTTTCAGCCGAAAATTGTGAAAATGCGATATTTTTCGGTACAATTTTTTGATGATTTTTGAAACAGTTTCCTCAAAAAACTGTTAAAGCTAGGGATCTGAAATTTTTTGTCAGTTATTATCATATTAAGCCCTGACTATCTCAACTAGTCCAAAGTCGATATCTAAAAAAATGCGGAAAATCAACCTACCTTAATATATAAGTACCTTATACTAGGCTATAGGTACTACCCTATAGAATAAGTTCAGTTTTAAGAGTTAGATGAGTTTTAATGGAATTACTTAACTTTGTGCATTTATTCATTTGGCAAATACCAAATATTTGGCAAATACCAAATATTTGACAAATACCAAATATTTGACAAATACCAAATATTTGACAAATACCAAATATTTGACAAATACCAAATATTTGACAAATACCAAATATTTGACAAACACCAAATATTTGACAAACACCAAATATTTGACAAACACCAAATATTTGACAAATACCAAATATTTGACAAATACCAAATATTTGACAAATACCAAATATTTGACAAATACCAAATATTTGGCAAATACCAAATATTTGGCAAATACCAAATATTTGGCAAATACCAAATATTTGGCAAATACCAAATATTTGACAAATACCAAATATTTGACAAATACCAAATATTTGGCAAATACCAAATATTTGGCAAATACCAAATATTTGACAAATACCAAATATTTGGCAAATACCAAATATTTGGCAAATACCAAATATTTGGCAAATACCAAATATTTGACAAATACCAAATATTTGGCAAATACCAAATATTTGACAAATACCAAATATTTGGCAAATACCAAATATTTGACAAATACCAAATATTTGGCAAATACCAAATATTCGGCTGCCTACTATTTGGCAAATACCAAATATTCGGCTGCCTACTATTTGGCAAATACCAAATATTCGGCTGCCTACTATTTGGCAAATACCAAATATTCGGCTGCCTACTATTTGGCAAATACCAAATATTCGGCTGCCTACTATTTGGCAAATACCAAATATTCGGCTGCCTACTATTTGGCAAATACCAAATATTCGGCTGCCTACTATTTGGCAAATACCAAATATTCGGCTGCCTACTATTTGGCAAATACCAAATATTCGGCTGCCTACTATTTGGCAAATACCAAATATTCGGCTGCCTACTATTTGGCAAATACCAAATATTCGGCTGCCTACTATTTGGCAAATACCAAATATTCGGCTGCCTACTATTTGGCAAATACCAAATATTCGGCTGCCTACTATTTGGCAAATACCAAATATTCGGCTGCCTACTATTTGGCAAATACCAAATATTCGGCTGCCTACTATTTGGCAAATACCAAATATTCGGCTGCCTACTATTTGGCAAATACCAAATATTCGGCTGCCTACTATTTGGCAAATACCAAATATTCGGCTGCCTACTATTTGGCAAATACCAAATATTCGGCTGCCTACTATTTGGCAAATACCAAATATTCAGCTACCTACTATTTGGCAAATACCAAATATTCAGCTACCTACTATTTGGCAAATACCAAATATTCAGCTGCCTACTATTTGACAAATACCAAATATTCGGCCCGAATAACGTTTTTTTGCCTACCAAGTATTCGGCCTGTTAAAAACTGACTGTTTAGCTTGCTTATTAAAACCAAGTATTCAGCATGTTAAATAGGAATAATTGGCTTCAATAAGCTGAATACTCTGTTGTAATTTAACCCCAAATGTTCCTTGTGCATTAGGGATACTATAGTGTAGGCTTGCTATTTTGGCCCAAACAGGCAGGGCAACAGCATCCTGTGGCTAAGTCCACAAACTACAAAAGGTTGAAAATTTAGTTTGTAATGCAAACTAGTTTCCTAAGCCTGAAAGATTTTTATGGGCACGGTTAGGTTAGGTTACATTTGTTCAGGTAAGCACAATGATTTAATTAAAAATTTGGTATTTTAAGTATTATTTTAGGTTTTTTGCTTTTATTACCTTTTCAGCAGTTTTTACCTAACAATTATTGTATGTATAGGCTTATGGCCTTATGCTTTATGAAATGTCTCAAAGTAGAAGTATAGTACAGAAATATTTCAAACCTTGTGAAAGTGATCCAACATGCTGCGTGTGCAATTTATGCAGTGCCAAGGTTTCAAGAGAGGGAAACACTTCCAAAACTCTCAACTACAGCAATATTAAACCACCTGGAAAGTAAACATACTGAAGAATACAAAACAGAAGGGTTAAAGAAATCTAAAGCAGAAAAAAGAGCAGCATCGCCCAGCAATGCTGGCCCAACTGAGTCTCCAAAAGTTCCAAAGCAACAGTAAACATTATTTGAGACTATAGAAAAAAAAAAATTATGGAATATTAATGACCATAGAGCTGTTGAACTTCACAAATTAATTGGAGAGATGACTGCCGTAGACATACAGCCATTTTTGTTTGTTGAAAATGAGGGTTTCAACCACCTTATGAAAAAAGCTTGCCCTAATTATACTATTCCAAGTAGGAGACATTTTTCCAAGAATATTGTCCCTAATATATATGATAAATTATTTACTAACGTTAAAGATGTAGTATCATCTGCAAAATATATTTCCCTAATGACAGATATATGGACTGCCACTACAGCCAACACTCCATTCATATGTTTAACAGCACAGTGGTTGTCTGACAACTTTGAGCATCAAAGGGCAGTCTTAAGAGTCAAACATTTTCCAGGAACTCATTCTACGTTAAACATTAGCAAACAGTTGGTGAGCAGTCTGGAGTTTCAACATTTCTCTCAATAAAATCCATGTTGTTCTGAGGGACAACGCTGCCAATATGGTTGCAGGACTCAAAGAAAGCGGGTTACCTTCCTTATCTTGTTTTATCCACACCCTGCAACTTAGCATTTCAGATTCAATATTAACTCAGAGGTGTGTAAAAGATATTTTGACTGTATGTCAAGCCACAGCTACACATCTAAATCATTCACCATCAGCAACGACCAAATTTGAATTACTAAAAAAACAAATAGTAGTAGGGCACAAGCTCAAGCAAGATGTTAAGACCAGATAGAATAGTACATACCATGGGCATCCGGAGGGGGAGGGGCAAGAGGGGGCAGTTGCCCTCCCTTGAAAATTTGTTTGCCCACGCAACAACTTCTATAATTCTTCTGCAGCTCAGTCAGTGTTTCCACATTCAAGGAAATGTTTTTTACTTTACCTTTACTGAAGTGCTGTGTCGTTGAACTTAGAAGTGTTAAATAAACTATACTGAAAGATATAGTAATGGAATTATTTGCAAAGATCATTATATTGAGTGTTTTATTTATTTTTTCTCTCGAAAACCTTTTGGTCAATTTCAGTGAAACTTACACGATTATAGTTAATCATAGTATCATATAAAAAATGGACTTGACTGGTAGAAAAAAAAATGCACTGCGACCACTACGAGTAAAAACCATCATCTCCCCTTATTATAGCCTGCTTTCAGTGCTAAATTTATGTACAGTAAACCCTCGATTTAATGGACTAATAGGGGGGAAGGGGTGTCCATTAAATCGAATGTAACCTAGGGGGGCCATTTTTTATTGTTTTTAATGTAAAAAAAAAAGCTTTAATACAATATACAGTACTGTACAATATAAAATTATTAAATTATAATAAAGAATATGTAATATTTACTCACCTTTTTGACAGTGTAGTTGAAGAGTAGTTGAAGAGTAGTTGAAGAGTATTCAGAAATCACAGAAAAACACTGTATACAACCTGACTGCACGGTGCGGCGTTTATTTTTTTTTTATTAATTAATGTACTGCATTATTATTTGTCCAGTCCGTTAAATCCGAAATCCGTTACATCGGGGTCCGTTAAATTGAGGGTTTACTGTACTTAGTATTACTAAGTACATAAATTTAGCACCGAAAGCAGGCTACGATAAGGGGAGATGACAGTTTTTACTTGTAGTGGTCGCAGTGCATTTTTTTTTCTACCTAATAAAGAACTAAAGTTTGTTTTGCCCCCCCTTGCGAAAAATCCTGCAGATGCCCCTGGTACATACTATATGTTGGAAAGGATGTTAGAACAAAAAAAAGGTTATTGCTGCTTACAGTGCTGACCACAATGTAACTGATATAAGTCCCTATCAATGGACCATCATTGAGAAGTTAGTACATGTACTTAAACCTTTCGAAGATCTAACGCTGGAACACAGTAATAGAAATTCAACAGCTTCCTTGATCATACCTTCAAATTTAGCCTATGCAACTGTTTTTGAAAAAGGCTGGTAGCATGGACCAAAATGAATCGGGCAACTTCAGTGGCATTTTAACAATGCTTGAAGAATTACTTAAATCAACTAAGACAAGATTTGAATGCTACCTTACCAACAAAATGCTGTGCATAACTACATTTTTAGATCCAAGATTTAAATTACAATTTCAGAAGAGCAAAATTGATGAAATGAAAGAGTGGCTCATTGAGAGCATTGAAGAACAATCTACAGGAAGCCCTAGCCCTGAGTCGTCTGACACTGATTCACCTTCAGAGATTAGTAAAACATTTCCTGGATTTTCCAAATATTTCAGTTTAAATGATTGTTTCTTAGAGCTGGCAAAATCTAGACATTCTAGTGAAAAGGTAGACAAAGACACTGATGCAAGCTCTGCACCCTCTACATCAAATATTGGGAGTCCTAAAACTAATTCTAAAAGACTCCCCATTGGCAAAGAAGTTGACACCTATTTGTCTTTACATCTTTTGGAAAGATCAAAAGATCTAGAATGGTGGAGGCAGAATAAAACATGTTTCAAGAATTTGCAGAAGCTCACTCTCAAATATCTTTCAGCTGCCACCTCATCAGTGGAAAGTGAGACTTTTCAGTACAATGGAAATATCTACAAAGCTAAGCAAAACAGATTAAATACAGAAAATGGAGAAAAGCTTATGTTTCTGCACTACAACCTTCCTATATACAATTTTGAGTACTGAATCATGGGTGTATTTTTTCTCATTTTCGTTACCATATTTGGTTATTTGATTTAATTTTGTTAAAGTTGAATAAAAAAGCCATAAAGGCATAGCTATCAGGGTTGTGGAGTCGGTCCAAAATTTTCCGACTCCGACTCCACACATTGTAAAAAATCTAAAAATCCGACTCTGACTCCTCACATTTTAAATATACGACTCCGACTCCTCTAGTGTTTCACTCTATAATTATCATAATAATAAGACATTTCATCACCACCACACTAAGTGTGAAATTTTATATTTTATATTTTATATTTAAATAAATATTAATTGTATATTCTGAAAATGTAAAAAAAAAATATTAAAAAAACTTAATCTAGGGGCTATCAATGAATAAGGTTTATTGACCAAAAAAACTAAATAACCTAAATGTTAGTATTTAGGATTTAGAAATTAAGGGTGACACAGGACAGAAATTGGAGTCGGAAGTTTTTTACCGACTCCGACTCCGCCCTGAAACGTACGACTCCACGACTCCGACTCCACAACCCTGATAGCTATAGCCATATAAGTAGCCTGACGAGTCACATGGTGGTGATGAAATGCCTTTATTAGAAAAGGGAAATAAAAAAAATAAAAAATATTCAGTGGCAAATATTTGGCAAAAAGACAATACTGAATATTCGGAAAAATGGTGGAATAGGCCAAATACCAAATAGTTACTGAATATTTGGTGCATCTCTAGTATGTACCCGTGTGAAAATAAGCTTATTTAAACCTTGGGGGCAAGGATTTTTTTGGCATCTGTATTTATTTCAATCTGTAAATCAAACTGCACATTTTTTCTTGTTGTAGACCTATGAAACAAGATCAGTACCTCCCAAATTTTATTTGTGCCATCTAAGCAAAAATAGCTTTTAGCAGGGTTGGATAATGAATAATTATAATTGTATTTTTAATTAATTGATCCTAATTTCCATTAATTGTAATTGATTCAAAATAAAATAAAGTAATTGTAATTGATTTTTGAGCTATAACTGATCAATTAATGTCAATTGTTAAAAATTATACCCCTAGCTCTGGTAGTCAAACATCATCCAATTAAAAACCTTTGATAGTTTATTTAGTTATACTTAGATATAGATATATATTTATTTTAGATATATAGAATAGATAGTTATATTTGTGTAACTAATTGATTCAGACAAAATTAATTGTAATTGATCTTGAAATTGTGAAGTACAATACTAACTAATTAATTTGAAGAAAAATAAAAAAATTGTAATTGTTTCCATTTTGTGTAATTGAACCCAACCCTGGCTTTTAAGCTATGTATGTTTTTTTTCTTTTTAGATAAACATGGATTTCAGCAGTTTGAACATTGGCAGGTTCTGTTGTGACCCATTTAAAAAAGGCATTTGTGCATTGACTAAAAATTTGATTGATCAAAATCCTGAATTGAAACTAACAAATAATCATAAAGCATGTGCAACATGTCGAAATATACTACCTAGCAAATTGTCCATCCCCAATGCCTGAATGTGAACCACTTGAAAAATCACCATCCACCTCATCAAGTGCCCCATCTGAGCTAGAAACTGTTGGAGATGTAGTTGAAATGCAGTATGAGCTTAGTAAATTCAATGCTTCATTGGCCACACTTGATGAGACCCCAATAAAACCATGTAAACTCTCTGACAGCGCTGGTTACACAAATAGAAAGTTGAGGATAGTAGTAGTAATTGTGAAAAGAAAGCTTGAACTTGCAACTAAACAACCAATTTCATGCAGTGACTCAGATAATACAAAACTTGAGATTCTTCAACAACTAAGAGAGAAATTTAATCAAGTTACAAGTTGAAGTGAAAAACTGAGTTCTTACTATCCTACCAAACAGATGGACACAAGTAAAGATCAGAGAAGAATTTAAGTGCTCAGATTACATGGCAAGGCAAGCAGAGAGTTTGGTGAGGGAGAAGGGAGTGCTTTCAACTCCAAATCTGCATTTGGAGAAACGCCTGAAGAGTGAAACTGCTGCCAAAGTAATTGACTTCTATCATTTGCCAGATGTGAGTAGACAAATGCCAGGGTTGAAAGATGTTTCTGTAAAAGGAGCTGATGGTAGGCGGGAGAGAAAACAAAAATAAAATATATTGTAAATACCTAATAACTGCCATTTTTAAATATAAAGTTATGTTGATGCCTCTTTTTTCCATGGTTTCACCCAGCTAGACAAGAATCAGTTCTTATAACTCAATTGGTAAAAATAAAGGAATAGGTTATTTTAATATACATATTAAAAGGCAAATTGTCTTAAAAATAGCAGACTATATAGCCTATCTCAGTAAGAAAAATCTAGTGGTATTTTTCTCAACACACTAGCTCAAACAGCTCCAAAGAAACACTAAAAATCTTGTTCTAGGTTAAGGTAGACATGTGTACCCAAAATTGGGTGAAGGGAGAAAAAAAATCAGATGTGACATCAAATGACCTACACAAGGTCAAAGGTAAAAAATAAGTTCAACTTTTTTTTTTGAACCACTGAGGTAAAATATGAATAGAAACAAAGTTGTAGATCTGCTTAAAAGCTTTAAAATAGTGTTTAAATGGTCTCTGTAAGTGCAATAGGAGCCGAGATATTTCATGTTGAAATATGGCTATGACCTTGGAAATTGACCTTTTTTTACAAAATTCAAATGGCCATATCTCCGGAACCATACGACCTAGTGTTGAAACAAGTGCCATTCTGTTTTTCTCACAGAGATCTATAAGTATGCCAATTTTCAAAAAAATCGGTGATGGTCACTTTTTTTGACCTAAAATTCCATTGAACTGACATGGAATGACCCAATAATCCCCCTTTACTTTTACTCCCTTTCATAGCAGTGGCATGTGCCACTGATGTCTCTACTTCTGGGGTAGACCAAGTAGGAGTGTTTTCACACACTAATGGCTGATGCTAGCCATGGCATTTTTTGCACAAAATTTTAAACTTACAAAACCTTGCTCTATGACCTTTCAAAAAACATTTAAAACATGCTATGGACTTAGTTACCCTGTCCTTTCTCTCCTCAACAGGTAAAGACTCAGTCACCTCATATTTATATGACTTGTGGTTGCCTTCGCAAAATATGCGTTCCTTAATTCCTCTTAATTTATTCTCAGAGGATGCATGTAGAGCTGACACTGTACCTGGGCTATTCCTTTTTGTAGAAACTTTGGTACTGTGCCTGCCTTTGTCCCCTTGTTTAACATCCCACTGTGCAAACTCAATTCCCTCTCGTCTTGCTAATTCTGTGCTTAAAAGACTTAACATCTGCTGAAGGGGGATGTACACATGTTCTGTAGTGTCCCCTACTTAATTCAAGCAAAATTGAGCTAGGCAATTTAGACTCCAGTATAGTGACCATCATCATACCATACCTTTCCATTCCGACACCCAAGTTGTCCAGGGACCTAGTTCTAACTTCAAATTCATCATATAACTGCCATAACTCATAAGAAGAAGAGTACATAAGTACATAAGAAATTTTTATAGTGGGCACACTAGGGGCCACTTCGGCCCATCAAGGTGGCTCCACTATGTAAAAACTGCCTGTACATTGGCAACAACCAATTTTTACAAAACTAATTAATTATCAATTTAAAACTAAAGCTAGAATCTTTGGATCCAGAGGATCAAAGTCATAATAGGCTACTATCCACAAATATGTTACACTCTATATCTATTTATAACTGACATGCAAATATATCAGATCCAAAGAATCCAGTCATTTTCGTTACGGTACCCATCAATACCAGTACCTTGCCAACCAAAAATAAGTCATGGTCCATATCAATTTACAACCATATACATTACAATATATATATTTAGGAGGAAAAGTGTAGGTGTGGCTGTAAAGACTGTACAGTAATGTAGAATAGGTGGAGTGATTGTTTAGTTTCAAAAATAAGGGGTGTTAAATAGTTGTCAAATGTCTAAAAATGAGCATTGGTGGTGGTTTTCGGTGATATCGCATCAGCAACCACACTCTATATGGGCCACACCCACATGCGACAAAAAAAAAACTTTATTTTGCCTATTTGGGGCTCTATAATAGCTAGAAGCAATCTAAAAAGTGCATCTTATGATTTTTTGATACTGAGAATAACAATAGTTATTTTCAAGTATACATTGATGTATAAACATATTTTTTGAGAGTTAAATTAAAATCAGTAGCTGTTTTTGTCCAACCTACTTTATATTTACTTCTATTTTTCAGAATTTTTATAACCTATCCAATTAACACGTTTAACATCTTCAAGATTTTTAGTTATGAAATGTAGAAGCCAGACAACAAAAGTCTTACATGGTGGCCATAGTTTTCCATCCATTGACAGTTTTCCTAATAGAAAATTACCTACTGCTGGACAAATTGTTCAGTGTCTAGTTAAGCAGCCAAACTGGAAAACCAAGGAAAACATCACAAAAGTTGCAGATGAGCTGAGGAAACAATGGATTTAGTGTAATGTTTATCCACTATCCTTGCACACCATTGAGACGAAGGTGGACAAACTAGCAGCAGACTTTTCATGATAAGTCATCATAACTTTCTATCCTGGGTAGTACTAAATTAATTACAAGAATGTCTTCTTAGCCAATAGCAAATTTTTTATTTTAAATATAATTTTGTTGTGATGTGCTCTGTAAACCTGTGAATTAATTTATGTATTTCGGTCAAAATTTCTAAACTAAAAAATATTTAAGCAATTTGTGACCACAATTTTTAATTAAGAAAATAATATTGATTTTTTTAATATTTCAACTTCGAAAATGTTTCAACAGGTTTCATCGATACTCTGTCACAAAGAGAGGTTCAACCTATTTGGCAAAACTAGAATTGTTTGTCAAAGAGCTTGATTGTTTATTTGATATTTTTTTTGAGGATCTTTCTCAACTACGAAAATTGTAGTAGTAGTTTAAACTGAGGATGACTCAGGATGATTTCTCCTATGAGGATCAAAAATCTGTGAGGCTAGGATACTGTTCAAGATTTGAGGAAAAGCTACAGAGGCAGATGTTAGATACAGGAGAAGAATAATTGATGAACCAATGAGCGGAATTATGGTTAGTCAGAGAGTACATCATGACTTGAACCATTTTAATTAAACCTTTGATGTTTTTTTATTATATATATATACAGTATATATATATATTGGCATAGTAATCTAGTCATCTAGTCATACTAATCGTTCAGTAAATGAAGCTGGAGAGAAGAGGCAAGTGCATCACAACCTCAACCAGACAGTCCAGACACTACTGGTAGCTCTAGCAAAACTCCATCAGAAGACTCAAGATGATCCACAGCCTGCTGGTTCCTCTCATTGTAATTACCAAGATCTGGAGAACCTGTGCAGAGCTGTTGATAGGTAAATTAGCACTTGTGAATTGTGATTGTTCTTTAATAACTGTACTTAGTTTAGTTGTATGTGCCATGTCATTTCGGTAGACTTAAAATGGATATCATTTTTCTCAACTTCAAAATACAATCTTGCAGGTATTCAATTTCCGACAGAGCAGGTGCAGTGGTAGCATCAGCAGTTTTAAAAGATTTTGGCATTATCACTGATGATGACAACACTAACGTCAGACAGGTAAGATTTCAAAATTATCATGATTATTTTCATCCACATTTCCTAAGCTTTTTTAACAAAATTACAATTACTACTACTAAGAAGAAGTAAAGTAATTTTATTTAATTATACATATTATACATTGTAACATGGAAAAATAAATTTCAAATATATTGGGCTCAGGCATAAAAGTCAGTGTATTTAGCCCATCACTGTTCATTGTTTCCTGTTGTACATATTCCTGTTTATCAGTGCTACCTCCAGCCTTATAAATTTGTAAACAATTTTCATTAATACAGGAGTAAACTACGAAGGCAACGGTGTAAGTACCGTGAACAGATCAGAGCTGAGGAAGAAGTATTCTTTGGTTTAGTGGACAGCATTTATGTTGATGGCTGACAGGATGGTACTGTGACAATTACAGAGTTAGAGGGGTGACATTATCAACAAACCAAAGTAGAAGAGCACTATGTTATAGTCGGAGAACCGGGTAAGCCACTGTTTTCTGTATGGTATGTTTTAAATTTTTAGTGGATAGCATAAATTTGGTCTTAGTAACATTAAGGAGTAAGAACTATGCGATAGTTATCTATGTTCATTGGTCATACCTAGTAATCTACTGATCTCAAATACATTTATTATTTCCTTAAATTTTGTTTAAAATGTTTCAGGAGGACATTATCTGACACATGTCACCCCAGAGAATGGGAATAGTGTATCAATTGCACTAAGTCTCTATGAAGCAGTGAAGGACACTGATCTGGAAAACAACCTGCAAGTCATGGGGTCAGATGGAACTGCAGTGATGACTGGACATAATTCAGGGGCAATCAGTCTTTGAAGAGCTTATTAGAAGACCACTGCAAAGGATCATATGTCTCTTACATTGTAATGAGCTACCTCTTCATCATGTTTTCATGGAGCTCAATGGGACTATGAAGAGCCCTGATAGTTTTTCAGGGCCAATAGGAAAACCAGGTAGGTGGTATGTTTTCTGAATGGGATGTTGTCAAATTTAAGCCAATCAAAAATCAGAATTTCGCTATATTGCCCAATGATGTAATTGATGATCTCAGTTGTGACCAATACTATGCTTATAGAATATGCATGGCAGTCATGCTAGGGACTATTGAAAAGGACCTTGAGCTTTTAGAAGTTGGGCCATTAAATCACTCAAGATGGCTGACATTAGGTTGTAGAATACTCAGATTCTATGTTTCACAGAAAAAGCCGAGTTCAGTATTGATAACTGTTGCTGAGTTCTGTTTAAAAGTGTATTTCCCCAGCTAGTTTGAAATCAAGAAGAATCACTCAGTGACCGATGGTTCAAGAAACTTCTTTTCAATGCTGAGCAGAATCTCCAAGTTTCCTAATAAGAAAGTAAAAGACATTGCCCTAAAAACCCTAAGAAGGAATGCTTTTTTTGCTCACCCTGAAAACATTATAATATCAATGCTTGGTGATGAGGACAGGGAGAGAAGAAACACTGCAGTAAATAAGATCCTGGCACTGAGGGGTGAAGTAGAGAAAACAACCCTGGACATCAGAGTCAAAATGGATTTCACCAGCAGAGATTTGGAAGTTGAGGATGTGAATGATGATGATTATAACAGTTGAGTTATACAAGAGACAGCACTGTCAGGAAATTTAAGGTGCCTATAATCAATGAAAATGATAAATTGTATGACAAGATGAGTAACCTTGATAACTTGACAGCAGAGCCTCCAATAGTTACCCATCTTACATCAACTGAACTTGCGAACATTAGAAAAAATCCTTTGAAGTTCAAATAGCCATGCCACAATCAAGTGGTAGAACGCCATATCAAGCTTGTGACAGGCATCTGCAGCTGTCATTGGGTTCAATAGAAGAGATGGCATGATCCAGCAGTGTATAAAATCCTGTAAACTGACAAAAACGTTTAATACAAAGCAAGAATTTGTTTAGATTCTACATTTATTTAATGAAATTTTATAGTGTAAATTTATAATAAACAGTATGGTCAATATGCATTACTTTTTCATGAAAATGTGTTAAAACTGTTTTACACTTTTGGAAATAATTTTATCAGTCTCAGCATCAAAAAAAAATCATAAGAAACAGTTTTTAGATTGTGTTTCTACCTATTATAGAACCCAAAATAGGCAAAATACAGAGTTTTTTAAAGTTGCGTATGGATGTGGTACATATAGGGTGTGGTTGCTGATGCAGTATCACTTGCAACCACCCAAAACCACTACCAATATTCATTTTTAGACATTTGACAACTATCTAGTACCCCTGATTTTTTAAATATTGATTTTCATAAAAATACACTCCACCCTAAATTGTAATGTGTGTGCACCCATCTTGGGTCTCCCATTTAAAGGTGTTTGTGGGGGCAAGTGAAGATCATGAGTTTTTCAATACCTCTCAGTACTATGGGGGGCACCACTCAGCAGAGGAATCTCTTTAAATGAGAAGGACAGAGTATCCCCTAACCCAAAATGCTGCCTCCCTATATCCCACAACACTTGTGTTGAGCTGTGGGATCTATCACCTAAATGCACATAATATATATGATATAGGCCGGGCTGAAACTATAATTTTTGTTTGATTTTAATTTATCAGAGTGACTAACAGTTGGCTTTTGATATAAAAATAAGATTCCTGAAAAAAATAATTGGTGGCCACCAACGTGTGTCCGGCCTCAGGGTTGTGGAGTCGGTCCAAAATTTTCCTGACTCCGACTCCACACATTGTAAAAATTTGACTCCGACTCCACACATTGTAAAAAATCTAAAAATCTGACTCCGACTCCTCACATTTTAAATATACGACTCCGACTCCTCTAGTGTTTCACTCTATAATTATCATAATAATAAGACATTTCATCACCACCACACTAAGTATGAAATTTTATATTTTATATTTAAATAAATATTAGTTGTATATTCTGAAAATGTAAAAAAAAAAAATTAAAAAAACTTAATCTAGGGGCTATCAATGAATAAGGTTTATTGACCAAAAAAACTAAATAACCTAAATGTTATTTAGGATTAGAAATTAAGGGTGACACAGGACACAGAAATTGGAGTTGGAAGTTTTTTACCGACTCTGACTCCGCCCTGAAACGTGCGACTCCACGACTCCGACTCCACAACCCTGGTCCGGCCACCCCCGTTTTTGTAAAAACATCTAATGCCGCACTAGCAAAATCAGGAAAATGGCAATATCTCTTCTTCTGAACATGCTAGAGATGGTTTGCATACCAAAAGATGCAAAATTTGATTTAGAACAAATTATTAAGTGGTATTTTTTCATAAAACATTTAGTTTTTGAGTTATTTTAGAAAAACTAATTTTTTGGGCCCATAGACCCCCTTTCAACTGAATGTTATCACAATAAAACATTCCCAAGCTGAAATTGACATGTATTAGTGGTTTTCAATCAGCAATCAAAATCAATCAAAATCAGCCATTTTAAATTCATTGAAAATGCTTTTTGACATTCCAAAACGCCAAATATTAAATTATACAATTAACAAATTGTCATATTTTAGCATGATAAATAATAAGCTAGAACTTAAAATATTTTTTAGACACAAAATCTTTCATTAATTTACGTGATCTAATTTTGTTTCTAATAAGACCATCTCTACGCTCATGACCTACAACAGCCAAGGATGCTTCAGTGACAAGCTTGATGTGCCTTTCGACATTCTGACTGTGGCACTCGTGATCCAGTTTCAATGCAGTATTAATGATATCACACAGTTCATCATTACTGAATTCTTTTAATACAGGTGAAACAGTTTCCCATTGGGACATAGCAGACAGCTTGTGGTATGCAGAAGCTTTGAAATTGATGATTGGCTTTCTAAAGACCCTAACATTCTCATCTATAGCAGGATATTCATGAGTACCACCTTCATGATCCTCTTCATTCTCATCATCACTTTCAATTATTCCACCTGCAAAATCATTGCTACTACCAGATTCATCATCAAAATCCTCTATAACTCCCCTCAGAGACAGAACTTTATTGACAGCACACCTCCTCACCTCTTCATCAGCCAGCATTCCAGCTAAAATATTTTCACCATGAGCAAAATAGCTGTTATTGTTTAATACGTCATAACAAATTTCTCTAATTTTCCTGTCAGGGAATTTATTTACTCTTTGGATCATATTGAATAGGTTTCTTGACCCATCACTTAGCCTCTTATTAGCCTTGATATTGAACCAACTGTGAAAGTATACTTTGATGATGAATTCTACTATGATTTTGAGGTTCTTACTGGGTCTTTTTTGTGAAACATAAAAGTGAAGAATTCTACAGGCTAAGGTGAGCCATCGAGTGTGATTTAGCAGGCCAACTTCTAAGAGTGCAAGGTCTTCATCCACTTCACCAGTAATAATTGCCCAGCAGATGCAGTATCCATAGTATTGGTCTGTTGATAAATTATTGACCACCTCATTTGGTAGAAGCACAAATGCAGGATAAGGTATAGATTTGAAGTCCACAACATTCCATTCTGACACATCCCCATTGAGCTGAGAACCAATAGGGCCAGAAAATTTGTCTGGACTTTTTGTTGTCCCATCTAAAGTTATGAAGATGTGTCAAGTGGCAATTCATTTAGATGCAGAAGACAAATATCCCACTGAAGAGGTTACCCTAAAAACATTTCCAAATATCTGATTGACCCATGCATATGTCCTGTGTTAGTATTTGTCCCATCTGCTTTAACTAAGTTTAATTTGGCCTCAAGTTCTGTCCCTTTAATGATCTTATAAATGCCATGAGCAATGTCAATGCCTTTGCCACTCTCCGGGTAAAATGGTCGAGGTAGAAATCATCTGAAAATAAATGTAATTAATTTTACAATTAAATAAAAATGAAAAAGGAAGGAATAAAGTTAACTGGACAGTTGTCACTTAAAAAGAAAATTTTTTAAGTAATTGAAATATTACTTTATAGTACAGTAATATAACAGCATAACGCCTATAACTGTATGACAATCATTTCCATTTACCTGGCTCTCCAGTAATGACATAATGTTCCTCTAGGATTGTGGATGTATAATACTTTTCATTTACTTTGTTAACAGCAAGTGTAGCATCCTTTCTACCGTCAAAGCCAATGCCAGTCACTTTTTCAAATATCACTTCTTCCTTTTCCTTTCAGCTCTCAATTTAGCTCTCTCCCTTCTCAACTTGTTTCTGAAAAGTATTTCAAAAATATTGGCCATGCATTACTGCATTAGCATTATACAAATATACAAAATACAAATGTCAGTGTCCTGTTTGAAACTAATTAATATAAATACAAAATAGAAATTTTGACGCTAATTAAAAATAATAGTAAATCTGGTGATTTAGAACTTATAGCAGAAGCTAAGAAATGTAATATCTAGAGTGATTAAAAACATACTTATCAATAACATTTTGTATGTTATCTGGGGTGATTACTCCAAAGTCCACCAATGTAGCAGAACCAATAGCGCTCCTGCTCTATCACTTACTTGATATCTGTTAGGATATTTAAAGTAGATTTACATATCTATTGTCAATGAATAATTTATTGGTAATCTTAATCTCTTAGTCACAATGATTTCACTTTAAGCTGTATTAAAAGATTTATCTTTCAGTACTATACCTGTCACATGCTTCAGCTAATGAGCATAATCTAGTTCTGTTCTGTAATGTTGAGACTTCTGGAACATAGTCTGCATCAAATGAATCATTACAACTGTCGCTATCTGTCAACTCAGGAATGTCCATAGGTTCAGGAGGATGAGGAGGAGGAACTGATTCTTTTGCTTTTTGAGATTGAATAACCCGTGATTTGAATTTTAAGTCAGTGGCTGTTTCTGGGACTTCTTTCAGGGTACAGTAACCATGCCTAGTTGTTTTCTGGTCCTACAAAGTGATTATATTTCATTACACTATAATGTATCTTTTATCTATGGGTCTCTATATGTAAATTGAAATTCTTACAAAAATGAGAAAATACTAAAATATTACTTATCATTAACATCATTAATAGTGTATTATTGATATTACTAACTTATTAAATGCACTTTAAAAATTGTAGCAAATTATTAATAATTGATAATATTAATAATTGATAATTAATTAATATTAATTAATAATTTACAACTTGAAATTCAATCAACAGACCTACCTCATAAAACTGGTAATCAGATTGTCATTTTTAGTAAGTGCTTTTTCTCTGTATCTGCCAACAGTTTGTGATCATGTTGATATATGTCAAATAAAACGTTTACAGTTTTCAGAAAATCATCCAGATCTTGATATTTAGGTCCCATCCCCTTTTCTTTTTGTCATACTTCAGAAGGCGGTTGAATTCCTTTATTTGGGTTTTCAGTCGGCTCTGTATGGCATTTACTGATATTGGATAAACATTATATGTGACCCACAATTTATGCAATTCCTCAGAAGTAGCTCTCAGTACAGCATCTCTTTTATAGTCTCTGAAACACAAACACCTTTCAATAACTTGCTTCAACATAGGCAATTTCCCTAAAGGAAACTGTTCTGCTGGCATAAAACGTACATCACCAAGTACTTTAGCAACTGTTTTCCTTGTAGAAGTCACACTTTATATTGCAAATGTTGAATTCAATGACAAATTGCAGTCGGAAACTTATAACAAAGGCACCTGAAAAAAAAAAAAGTTTTCAATTTATTACGTTTAAAAAAAGTTCATGAAGCAGCCCCCCCCTCTATTCTTTAATCAAGCATAATGGATGCAAGATAACAAGGAAAAGTCATATCATGCGATCACTATGTCCATGTCAACATCCTTTTAGGGCAATGTTAGTAATCAAAAAGCCAAATCATGCTTATTTTAGAATTTCTTTTGTCACTAAGGTCCGTCGAAAGGGGGTCTATGGGCCCCAAAAATTAGCTTTTCTAAAATAACTCAAAAACTAAAGGTTTTATGAAAAAATACCACACTTAATAATTTGTTTTAAATCAAATTCTGCATCTTTTGGTATGCAAACCATCTCTCTAGCATGTTCAGAAGAAGAGATATTGCCATTTTCCTGATTTTGCTAGTGCAGCATTAGATGTTTTTACAAAAACGGGGGTGGCCGGACACACGTTGGTGGCCACCAATTATTTTTTTCAGGAATCTTATTTTTATATCAAAAGCCAACTGTTAATGACTGATTAATTCTATCTTGAGTTTCAGCCCAGCCTAAATTATGAAATAAACTAGTACCATTCATGCAATAAAAATGGGCTTAAACACTATCACCAGATGTCCCTTGCAGACATCAAACTATTCAACCTTCTTTTGAAAGAATCAAGTGTATCTGAAGTCACCACTTCTTCTGTCAGACTGTTCCAAAACTTAATTACTCTGTTTGTAAAACTACATTTTCTTAAATTTGTTCTACATCTTGGCTTAGATAATTTCATACTATGACCTCTAGTCTGGTTATTGTGATCTTTAATGAAAAGAGAATCAAAATCTATCTTATCCAACCCTTTTATCATTTTACACACCTCTATCATATCACCCCTTAACTTCCTCCTTTTTAATGAGAACATGTTTAGATACACCAGTCTTTCCTTATATGTCAATTGTCTTAAATAGGATCATTCTTGTTGCTCATTTCTGTACTTTTTCCAGTTTTTCAATATCTTGTATCAAATAGGGACTATTAAATTGAATACAGTATTCAAGGAGGGCTCTCACATATGAAATGTATAGTTGCTTTATAATATTGGGTGATTTGTATTCAATGTGTGTCTGCATGAGATTGAGTCTAGCATTTGCTTTATTTCTGATTACCATACAGTGATTTGAGGGTTTAAGTTCATTTGTCACAGTGACACCCAAGTCTCTATCATCATTTTTAATCCAAATTCTATTCATATTGTATTCAAATTCTGGATATTTTGGCCCAATATGCATAACCTTCACTTAACATTAAATCTCATCTCCCACTTATCTGCCCAGGCTGTTACTCTAAGTCTTTTTGTATTGTCATTGCTCCTGCTACTGACTTAACATTATGGCCTAATTTTGTATAATCAGCAAATTTTGAGGTTTTACATGATAGGTCCTTCTCTAGATCATTTATATAGACAACAAAAAGCAGAGGTCCCAGCACAGACCCCTGTGGGACTCCACTCAATACGGGTCTCCAAGTAGACTTATTTCCATTTAGATGAACTCTGTTTTCTGTTTCTCAGCCATTCTTCTATCCAGTCAGCTATATGACCTCTTATACCATGGGCTCTAACTTTTACCAACAATCTTGCATGAGGAACAGTATCAAATGCCTTTGCAAAATTTAAGTATACTATATCTACTGGCTCTTTATTGTTCAAATGCAATAGGACTCCATCATAAAATTCAATCAAGTTGGTTAGACAGGACCTTCCATTTCGAAAGCCATGCTCCTCTAATGATACTTTCGAGTAATTTGCAAATAATGGAGGTGAGGCTGATGGGTCTGTAGTTTTTTGCCAAGTTTCTATTTCCTTTTTTAAAGATTGGAGCCACATTTGCTTTCTTCCAATCCTCTGGAATTTCAGTACATATCACCGATTTATTAAAAATAATTTCTAGTGCCTGTGCTATATTCTTTTTGGCAGCTTTTATGACTATTGGATGCATTTCATCTGGCTCTGGAGATTTTTCCATTTTTAATTTATCTATTGCTTTTAGGATATCTAGTTCTGTTACCCTTAATTCATTTATTTCTCTATCTTGTCCTGGTAGTATAAGATCAGGAATATTATTTAAATTTTCATTTGTGAATACTGATGAGAAGTATTTGTTTAGTTCTTCAGTTATTTCAAGATCATCATCTATAGTTTTATCATCTATATGGAGGGGGCCAATTTTCTTTTTCACTCTACTTTTCAAATTGAAGTGAATGAAAAACAACTTAGGATTGTTTTTTGAATTCTTGGCTAGGCTTTTTTCCAGGTCTCATTTGCTATCTTTGATTGCTTTCTTGCAAATGCTTCTTTTACTTTTATATATTTTGGAGTCTGTGCCATTTTTAGTTCATTTGAATTTATGAAATGCTTTTGTTTTTTCTCTGATTGCTCTTTTTACATTGCAGTTTATCCAAAGTTGTTTTTTATTTTTTTCCAGTTCTGATTTTACACTGTAGGATATGCTTCCTTTGTATGTTCATTATTATACTTTTAAATTTTTCCCACATACTAGTTACTGTCTGTTCAGGCTGTAGATTATCTGTCCAATTTATTGGACACAGATCATTTACTAGTCCATTTATATTTCCTCTTTTAAAATCTAGGACTTCTACTTTATTTTCACTAGGTCTTGAATTACAAACAACATTAAACTGAAGGATACAATGATCACCTGAACCTAGTGTTTCTGAAACTGATATCTCCTGGAAGGTATCTGGATTATTTGTTAGAATTAAATCTAGAATGGCATTGGCCCTGGTTGGCTCCTTTACTAACTGGGTTAAACCATTCTCAATTATACAGTCTAAGAATCTCTCATTACGTACTTTCTGGTGTTTATAATATTTCCCAGTCTATATGCTTATAATTGAAATCTCCTACAATAATAATATTGCTTGTCATTTGCTTTATTTATTTCATCAACAAGTTTATTTTCTACATACTTATTTTCTTCTCTACTTTTGGGGATTCCTCCCCAATATCTATCCATGCAGATTCAACTATTTCCTCTTTAATGGAGGTAACCAATTGGATTCAGATTTGTCTTGGCATAAATAAATACTCCGCCACCCTCTGAATATTTACGTTCATAATAAAAAAGTTCATAGCCATCAATTTCATAAGGTTCTTGTTCTGTGATGGTATATTATTCACATCTCTTTTACTTTCTTTGTTGACCTTTTTCTTTTGAGTTTTAATTATATTTTTTATTAGTTTGTTATCATCAAGAGTATTGGTGTTTATACTAATTTGGCCTATTCCTTTGGTTTTTAGTCAATTATATCATACAATCTTTGATAGTAAATCAGTCCCTTTACTATTAAGGTGAATTCCATCTCTGTTATAGAACTCTCTTTTTGTAAAATTTATTCCACAGTTCGATATATGTAATTTCCATGCTCTGACAGTGTCTTAAGCCTACTATTTATATATAGTGCTTGTGAGTACCACTTATTATTCTCATGTATCCTGGGAATTATACCTGTGATAGATGTTTTAAGGTTAGGTCTCCATTCCTTTAACTTTGTTAATAGCTGTTTATATGACTCCATGATTTCTTCGGAGTGCTTACCCTTTATATCATTTCCACCTGCATGTATAACCATATTCTTTGGTACAGTTAGGTCAATACCAGATCCTTTTTCTATAATTTTATTACTAATTCTATTTATCCCTGCACCTGGATAACAGTAAGCTATGCTAGCTACCTCTAGGTAATTTAGATCCTAGGCCCCTCACTTGACAGTCACCTATAACGGATGCTGGTTCAAACACACCTATAGCTTTAGAGTGCCTGGGTTTACTGTATATGAGTCTGGATTATTATTGCTAACATTGTTTTATAGGCCTACTTTCTTCAGCTTTCTCATCTTGATCCTGGACCAGTGAGAAAGTATGAAACTGATTGGTTAGTTCTATAAGGACACTTTTCCTTGGCTCTTGAATTCTAGCTTTCCAGGTTTTCCTAGGTTTAGTCCACTCATCATTTTCAGAAATTGTCTGAGGATATCTAGGCCTGGGCTCACTATGAGGTATAGGGACATTTAAGTTTACTTGAACTGCTACTTCACTAGATTTAGGCTCAACTGCAGTATCTCTAAGTTGGTCTGGCCTCTCCCTCACTAATACTCTCTGGACTTATTAAAATTTTGGTAATGGTTCAGAATATGGGTGCCACTTAAGCAAAATTTTGAAAAATACCATAGATACAAAGTTGTTTCTCTCATTAAAATACGTTGATTGCGTGTGTCGCATAGTCAAGAAAATGAAGTTAGAAAATTACAAAAAACATATTTTTGGGTATGAATCTAGGAAATTTTGAGTTGGCAACCCTACTATCGTATCGTTCATTCATTTCAGTTTGAAAATGGCCTTGGTCTGTGACGGATGTGCGGTGACGCTAGTAGAGCTCACATGGTGTTCTCCCTTTGAATGTAGTGTGTCCAATTTGTATAATTTAGGTCTCAGGGGTACCTCTGCCCCCATAAAGATCACATATCACAAATTAATCGGTATAGGGTTTTATATTTTTTAGGTTAGTTAGGTTAGGTTTTCCATGAAACCTAGATTTTTCTCATGGTTTTTGATGTTTCATGACATGTTTTTTCCTCCAAAACATGCTAAAACCATTGGTTTCCTGTTGGTTTAGGATAAATCTGACCATTGCTATTACAGTAAATTATTGCTTGTGCTGTGTTCCCCCACCCAAAATCCCTGATTCCCACGGTGGTCCCCCCAGATTGTAGGAGGAGTTGGGGGGTGAAATCACTTCAAGCAATAATTTACATAATGTCAATGGTCACATTCATCCTAAACAACAGGAAACCAATGGTTTTAGCATGTTTTGGTGGAAAAAACACAAAAATTGAGGTGGCACCCCTATTCTGAACCGTTACCAAAAATTTTTATTACAGTACTACACTTGTCACAAAACCATATCAAGTTGACATTAAGCTTAGAAGCAGCATTTATACCTTTATATATACCATTTGTAAGGCCTTTGCAGCTTACGTGATACCAGTCATCATAGCTATCACATGCAATAGCTCTATCTTTACTCTTAACTTCCTTTTTACAAAGGTAATTTTTTACTATCAGTCCAGTCTTTTCAATTCCCATAATTTATAGATCAATGGATTCGTTATTACACCAGGAATGCGATTTGGATAGTCTCAAGTGAGGGAACTGGCCCAAAACTAAGTTAGGACACGAAGTTTATTTTGGGGTATGTGTGAAAAAATACCCTAAAATGCAGGTAATTCCTTTAGTAGAGACTATCTAGGGCACATTCGTGATGTAAAAACAAATCCATTGATATATAAATTATGGAAATTGTAGAAACAGCCAACATGAGTGACCAAAAAGGTATATACATACATTTATATATATGTAGTAAAACGAACACTGTATATATTCATTGTATATATTTTATATACCATAAAACTATACTAACCTAACCTAATTTTAGGTACTACTCTTACCTATAGCAACAAAAAGCTTTTCTGTTTTTATCGAACACACACTTACCACAAACAATACCTTCCTTATTTTTCTTAGGGCAAATAATTTCTTTTAGCAATACACCATGTTCTACATAAAAATTAAAGGATCAAGTAAAGATAATCCCTCCCAGGTCACACTAGTAAAGCAAATCCCTCCCAAAAATGACCAAGTAAAGATAATCCCTCCCAGAAAGTAAAGTAAAGTAAAGTGAAACAGTCTGACATAAGGATAAAAATTAAGAGAATCTTTTTTTAAAAAATGATTTGAAAACAAAATTTATTAAAATTCATTTATTACATTGGATCAAATAAAGATAAGCACCCCCAACCTTTTTTAGTTAGCTTTATAAAGCTAACTAATGAAAATATCAAGACTTAACCTAACTAATTGTTAGGTCAACTGTACGCCCTTGACGATTGGTTAGGTTGTCGTGATATTTTCGTTAGTTAGCCTTATAAAGCTAACTAAAAAAGGTTGGGGATGCTTAACTTTACTTGATCCAAGGACTTTAATTAAAGCGGTATTACCAACTTTACCAAGTAAAGATGATCCCTCCCAAAAAATGATCAAGTAAAGATAGTCCCTCCTTTTTCTGTTGGGAGGGATTATCTTTACTTGATCCAAATTAAATGCAGCCTCTTCATCATCAAAAAATTTGCATGAAATTAAACACAGTGAATAATTACAACCATTGCAAACTGACGCCATCATGACACTAAAATCTTATGAGTTCAGGTGAAACCCCCCAATTTTGTTAGTGGTACCTTCCTAACCTTTGTGGGATCAGCCTTTTTATCACTCCCAAAAACATGATCCGCGATTTTATCGCTCAAAAAAATAATTTCTTAACATTAATTTTATAGCTTTAATCGGCATTTGCCTTCATATTGTACTTAATAAAAGTTGTTTAAAAAAATGTAGAGAGTCTTATGGTAAACTTTATTTTCAGTTTCCAGAGACCGGACTGATAATAAAAAACTACCAAAATTTTGTTGACTCACCAACTTTGATACTATCAAGTTATATCAAAATAGTTACTCAGGTTAGGTAAAGTGGGAGTCTTACCTTATGGTTAGGCTAGGCTATCAGAATAAGCTAAGCTAGGTCTGTACAAACAAGTATAGGTAACACCAAAGTGATCTTATACCAGTCAAAAAACAATTCCAAAATGCAGGATCAATCTCAACTGCAGCCCTGGAAAAATTTTTCACCACCACAATCCTGGTTTCAGTAATAAATAATTTGAACTTTTTTGTTAACAAGCAATTCTAGGCATGTTATACACTCTCTAAACTGTGACTGGTTTTTCTATGCCTTTTGCTCTTCCCAATCAAACTATTTAACCTATTTCTTAACTGCCTGTAAATATGATAGATTAAGAAACTTATCGGACTATAGGCCTAGCAACAACTTTGACCTAGGCTGACCTAGCTACAGTACTAATCAAAAATAGTACAAAGCTTGCCATCTTATTATTTATTACTATTTACTATTTAGAATATAGCATAAGTACCTTAAGGCAGCACTAGGACATTCTAAGTACATAAATTTTTTTAGTGGGCACACTACGGGCCACTTTGGCCCATCAAGGTGGCTCCACTATGTAAAAACTGCCTGTACATTGGCAACAACCAATTTTTGCAAAACTAATTAATTATCAATTTAAAAATAGTGTAATTATTCATTTTTTGACCCAGTCTCTTTTTATAATGAGAGCAAACGTTTCTGGTCAATTTGGAGGTGCTCTGCACGAATCTGCCATCCGTTTCCTGTGCAAATGCGTAGTTTTCGAGATATTGTCATCTCGAAAACTACGCATTTGCACAGGAAATGGATGGCAGATTCATGCTAAACACAACCTAACTTAACCTAACCAGTCACCTTATTTTGGAGGATATAGTTCGGTTACGCATCAATTTCAACAATTGCGCTCGCCCCAATTGGTTTCTGATTGTCCATCCACTTTTCACACACTTCACCACAAAAAAATTTCCAGTTAACAATGGACTCTCTGCCTAGTTTTATAACTTTCTCGGCATAACGTTGTGAAAAATATTTTCACAAATAAATATTTATGAACCGGAGGTTTTTATTTACCGAGAAGTTGCAATGTTCCAGCCATGTGCCCTTAAAGATAGAAACAGTAAATCTACACACGCTTATTTTTTAGATATTTTTTACGGTACCTAAACACCTTTGAGTCTTGTCTTAAAATACAGGCAGTATTACATTTAAGGCAAATCACGGATGTCGGAATTATGCCGTGATTGGAAAAAACATCTAAACTTTTATCTTCATCGAGGCCAACAAGGTAGATTAGGTCTTCAAAATCAAGTTCACAAGATTGACACGTCATAACAGTAGAACGAAAATCATCACACTAACAAAAAACAGAAAGAAGTAGGCAAAAGCAAGAAAAAGTAGCCAAAAAAAGCCAAGTAGCCAAAAAAAGCCAAGAAAAATCTCCAAAAAAGTCAAAAAAAGGTAGCCAAAATAAACTTTTTTAAAGAAGTACATTTTATACAAATTTGCATAAGATAATATATATAATTTTGGTACCATATTTTCTTATTCAGTTTTGATTGGTTATTTAATATATATTGCTGTTATAGCTGGGTGTGACTGGGTCAAAAAACGAAGGTATTATTCTACAATTACACCCGTCTAACATCCAGCAATTATTATATGTTCATTAAGTAGATTTTTAAATTCTAAGACACTTTCCTTCTATAGCATTTCCGTCGCAAATGCTTCATTTTCAAGATATAAACATTTTTTTGGTGTGTATCTAGTGTGTGTTCGTACATTTGATTGTGTGTTCGTACATTCGTTTGTGTTCGTACATTCGTTTGTGTGTTCGTACATTCGTTTGTGTGTTCGTACATTCGTTTGTGTGTTCATTACATGTCTGCCCAATCACTGTGCTCCATCCATTTCTAATTACTTTCGTACCGGAATGTTCTCATTAAAAAGGAGAAGGTTAAGGGGTGATATGATAGAGGTGTATAAAATGATAAAAAGGTTGGATAAGATAGATTTTGATTCTCTTTTCATTAAAGATCACAATAACCAGACTAGAGGTCATAGTATGAAATTATTTAAGCCAAGATGTAGAACAAATTTAAGAAAACAGTTTTACAAACAGAGTAATTAAGTTTTGGAACAGTCTGACAGAAGAAGTAGTGACTTCAGATACGCTTGATTCTTTCAAAAGAAGGTTGGATAGTTTGATGTCTGCAAGGGACATCTGGTGATGGTGTTTAAGCCCATTTTTATTGCATGAATGGTACTAGTTTATTTCATATATATTATGTGCATTTGGGTGATAGATCCCACAGCTCAACACAGGTGTTGTGGGATATAGGGAGGCAGCATCTTGGGTTAGGGGATACTCTCTGTCCTTACACACCCTATTTAGAGAGATTCCTCTGCCAAGCGGTGCCCCCCATAGTACTGTGAGGTATTGAAAAACTCATGATCTTCACTTGCCCCACAAACACCTTTAAATGGGAGACCCAAAATGGGTGCACACATATTTCTATACTACTGTACAGTCTTTACAGCCACACCTACACTTTTCCTCATAAGTATATATATTGTAATGTATATGGATGTAAATTGTGACTTGGTCCGCAATTGATATGGGCTGTGACTTATTTTTGGTTGGCATGGTACTGGTATTGATGGGTACCATAATGAAATTGACTGGATTCTTTGGATCTGATATATTTGCATGTCAGTTATAAATAGATATAGTGTGTAACATATTTGTGGATAGTAGCCTATTATGACTTTGATCCTCTGGATCCAGAGATTCTATCTTTAGTTTTAAATTGATAATTAATTAGTTTTAAATTGATACTTAATTAGTTTTGTAAAAATTGGTTATTGCCAATGTACAGGCAGTTTTTACATAGTGGAGCCACCTTGATGGGCCGAAGTGGCCCCTAGTGTGCCCACTATTAAAATTTCTTATGTTCTTAACACTCATTCCACTCATTCAGAAGTACATTAGGCCTGGCTCTGTGATTTATAGTGATTCCTGGGCTGCCTACAAGACTAAGTGATTTAGGTTAGGTTAGGTTAGGTCAATTTTGAAGGTGAAATTTGTTTTCCTATGGTTTTTGATGTGTTTGAAACGAATCTGACTTTCAAAACCGTCGGAAATGACTCGTTTTCGATTGCCGGCTGGGGGGAGGGGGGTTATCTCAAAAACGAGTCATTTCCGACGGTTTTGAAGGTCAGATTCGTTCAAAACACATCAAAAACCATAGGAAAAACATAAATTTCACCTCGAAAGGGAGACGGGTGTAATACTGTACATTTACCAAAACGAATATTAACCAAAACTAGAGATAGCATCTCTGGATCCAGAGGATCAAAGTCATAATAGGCTACTATCCACAAGTATGTTACACTTTATATCTATTTATAACTGACATGCAAATATATCAGATCCAAAGAATCCAGTCAATTTCATTACAGTACCCATCAATACCAGTACCTTGCCAACCAAAGATAAGTCATGGTCCATATCAATTGTGGACCAAGTCACAATTTACAACCATATACATTACAATACAGGGTGTCCCGTAAGTCTGGACCCATAGGGCAAAATTAATAAAATTACAAAATAGTCCCAGTTTCGCTGGACATGCGTCAAAGTGACTTCTTGGGACTGACAGCGAAGCTAGCCAACACATTGGTACTGGTTTCGTCTTCCGTAACAGTCCTTGAAGGTCCTCTGCGAGGCTTGTCAGCTACAGATCCAGTTTCCTTAAATTTGGCTATCAACTTGCCAACACATCTGTGTGAGATTGGTGCGCGGTCTGGATGCATATTGTTGAATTCTTCGGCCACTTCCCGGTGACTGCGGGTCCCGACCAGCAAAATAACTTGAACTCTCTCCTCTCTAGTCAGTGACATGATTTATCTGCAACATAATACAAAAATATATTATAAATCCCTGTGGGTCCAGACTTACGGGACACCCTGTACACGTATATATACTTAGGAGGAAAAGTGTAGGTGTGGCTGTAAAGACTGATACAGTAATGTAGTTGTGTGGGTTGATTGTTGCTGTATTGCAACATTAAACCCATAGCATTCGGTATTGCATAGAGAAAGGCAATATTGAAGAAAATAAACATTATGAACAAGAAACATACCGTGAAAAAAATTTTGCTTGCTTAAGTAATTTCTTTGTATATACTGTAATGGGTGGAAAAACTTGGCGTCTCTTATTGTTGCCAATACGTTTTTCGCTCAAACAATTTTCCTAACATACAAAAAGAATCCTTAAAAGTAAACTTAAATTCATTCATATTATGCACTAGATTAATTTTTATTTAGATTTTTGCTTTGGAATTAGATCACTCCCATATAAACCTTCATTCACTAAATAAGGCACTTTAATTTTTATTTAGAAAAGGCACTTAATATACCTAATTATTTTTTTAGTTAAATTTTCAACCACTACCGCAGATAATTATCACTAGATATTTCAGAATTAATTCACTTGAAGAAGAACACTTAATATTTATTTAAATTTCTATTCAGTGGATGCTTAAGAATTAAAATTAATCACTGAACATGTTTAACTGGACATTTAATTTGTATTTATTTATTTATTTAGATTTAAAATATTTCATTCGTGCCAATTTGTGCCAATTTTCACAAAGTTTTCACTGGACAAATAATTGACATAAATAATTGACATAAATAATTGATATAGATCCAGGGGCGTACCTAAAGTATTTGGCACCCGGGGCGGATCCTTTCTTTGGCACCCCCCACAAATAATTTTAAAATTTAAACACAGAAAAATATATTATGTTTGCAAGTAGATTTTTAAACAGTACAGTACTGTCATAAGCAAATTGGAAATAAGAAAAATGCAGGACATTAAAAATTCAGTGAACAGGTAATACTGTATTTTATTTTATACAAAAAAACACAGGAAATCCAGTCTCAACGCTCAGCCTATTCTTCAGAGGTAAATAGAGAGGATTCACAGTCTCTGCTTTCGAGCCTTAATTTCTGCAAATTCATCAATGACCTCATCAAAATTCAACTCCTTTGCAAATTCATGTTCAATTGAAAGTAAAGCCACATTTGTCAATCTTGTCTGACTCATGGTCAAGCGAAAGAAATTTTTTATCAATTTCAATTTGGAAAAACTTCTTTCACATGAAGCAATAGACACAGAGACAGTCAAAAAGAACCTCAAACACAGTGACAAGCTTGGCAAAGATTCACAAAAATCCCATTTCACAATAAACTCCAGAAACTGCAATGCTGTTCATTTCTTTGCCTCTTCAACGCTGATTTTGGCAGCTTCCAAATGCCTCCGATGTTGTCCAATTTCCACACTGATATCTTCATCAGAGAATTCATCGAAAATCTGAGTCAAATTTGGAATATACTTCCGAAGTTGTTCTTTTGTTACAACAACCAAAGTGTTTGGCTGAATAACAGCGAAGATTGACAGAATTTGATCCATTGCCTTAGAACGAATCTCCAATTCTTGATGAAAGTGATCAAGACATTCAAACATAGCGAGACCAGCATCCTTTGCCATCTCTCCTGGCATCCTTTTTTGGAGCTTTACTTTCCCTCTTCTCTCCATAGAAACAGGGCCGTTTCCTGGCATAAGCAGACTAAGCGGCCGCTTAGGGCCCCGCTGCTACTAGGGGGCCCCTAGACAGGCTCCCAAGTCATAGCTCAGTGGGCAAGAATAGGAATATAGCTGAAGTTATTATTAATATTATTGTTGTTATTATTATTATCCTTATTATTATTATTATTATTATTATTATTACTATTATTATTATTGTCGTATTAATTAAAGTTTTTGTATGAGACAAATGTGATAAAAGGGAGACAAACGAAGCGTTTTGGTCGTTATGTGTAAATAACTATTGTGAGATCTTATTTCTATATTATTTAACTTTATTCGTACGATATGCTTATACTTTCCTAAATGCTTAATTTTTCTAGTATTATAAAACATTATTTCACTAATTTACTAGTTATTATGAGATTTTGTAACACTTTAAAACCTAGGATTATTTTCGTTATGTTTTCAAGTTTATTAATTCTTTTCTCATCTTTCTCAGATAATGTGAATTTTGTTGGTTAAAACCTAAATGGTCTGATTATTTGAATATATTTGATTAAAGTTACAATTATAACAATTATTATTATTATTATTATTATTTATTATTATTATTATTATTATTATTATCATCATCATTATTATCATGATTATTATTATTTAGCAGATTACTTGTGGTTAACTAGATGTGACTTCGTGCATCTTGGAAAATGAAACGACATTATCCATCAGGAGCTGAAAAACGGAAAAAGAAGAAAATAGAGGAGGAGAAGCCTTTCAGTAGCACAGGTGAGATGTGCCACTTGTATATTCTTATGATTACAGTTCAGGTAACTAGGTTAGGCAGACCATCAAGCTAGGCAAGCGCCCAGGAATCGTGTAGAGTAAGCTAGTCTCTGTAATATTTATAATATTTCGAAATGTGAAATTTAATGGATCGCATCACCTCAAATTCTGTTCACACAGATCAATTATCAAACAAGATAAGAAAGAGTATTTTAGCAAAAATTAACAGAATATGTAATGTTATGTTCTTCTCAGGAACACTACTGAAATATTTGGAAAAGCCATCCTCAGCAAAGCCTGATGAGCATCATGAGTCAACAGCAGGACCATCCTCTATGCAACCTCAAACACCAGTAGAAGTAGAGCCTGATGAACCGACAAGTGGCCCATCTTCTGTTCAGCTTCAAACCCCCACACACAGGCATTTCTACTGAGCAACAAGAACCAAGATCTGCTCTACCGCTTGATCCGCATGACTGGCCAGTTGTCCTGTCAGATGCCTTGAAGACAGATCTGGTGTCTCGAGGACCATTTCAAATCAGTCCAGATTTCACATTCCCTAAAAGAGAGGACGGTAGAAGCGTTCATCACCATTACATGTACAGAACATTAATTAATGGGGGAAAAATAAAACGAAGCTGGCTGATGTACTCTAGAAGGAATGATGCTCTTTATTGCTTCTGCTGCAAGTTGTTTTCAAGGAAGTCGTACAAACTAATTACGGATGGACTTTCAGACTGGATAAACGTTGGTTCGCTTCTGAAAGGCCATGAAAATAGTTCAGAACATATAGATAACATGGCAACATGGAAGGATCTGGAACTGCGGCTAAAAACTGGGAGGACCATTGACCAAACTGAAATGTCATTAATGGAGGTAGAGCGAAGATGCTGGCGAGATGTTCTCACACGTCTTGTAAGTATAATCCAATCACTGGCAGAGAGAAACCTTGCTTTCAGGGAGTCTTCCTCTACATTGTACAATCGAGACAATGGCAACTTCTTGAAGGAGGTTGAGCTGCTTGCCAAATTTGATCCAGTGATGAAACAACACATCAGCAGAGTCGAAAGTGGCCAATATAGTCATTCAAGTTACCTAGCAAACATCATTCAAAATGAGCTCATTGGGTCTATTAGTGGGAAGATCTTGGATGCCATTGTTGCAGAAATAAAACAAGCTAAATATTACTCACTCATTTTAGACTGCACTCCAGACATAAGCCACCAAGAACAGATGTCGATTATTATCAGAACTGTTAAAATGGGTGAAGTACCAGAAATAAAAGACTACTTCTTGGGCTTTCTTGAGGCTTCAGAAAGTACAGGCCTGGGTTTATCAGTTCTGATTCTGAAGAGACTAGATGAACTGAATATTCACTTTGATGACTGCAGAGGACAGTCATATGACAACGGAGCGAACATGAAGGGCAAGAACAAAGGTGTTCACGCAAGGTTATTAGAGAAGAACTGTCGTGCACTCTATGTTCCATGTGGGGCTCACACTCTGAATCTTGTAGTGGCTGATGCAGCTAAAGCTTCCACAGGTGCCATCAGCTTCTTTGGCAACGTACAAAAATTGTACAACCTTTTTGCAGCAGCTACACAGAGATGGACAATCCTAAAGAAGCACGTGAACATAACACTCAAGTCTTGGAGTGAAACCAGGTGGGAGAGCCGGCTTAAGAGCATTGAGGCTGTGCGATACCAGAGCCACAACATCAGAGAGGTCCTGTTGGAAGTCAGAAACAATGCCACAGATGCCATAGCCAGGACTGAAGCACAAGCACTTGCAGAGGAGGTAGGGTCTTATCGCTTTCAGATTTGCACAGTAGTATGGTATGACATTCTTCATGCAGTTAGCCATGTGAGGAAACTTCTGCAGTCTCCTACAATGCAGTTTGGATGTGGCAGTCAACCTCCTCACAAAAACAAAAGACTCACTCACCAGCTACAGAAACACAGGTTTTGTTGCAGCACAAGTCGTAGCTAGGGACATATGTGAGGAAATGAATGTGGAGGCTGTGCTGAAGGAGAAGAGGCTCAGACCCACAAAAAAGCACTTTGCTTACGAAACTCCTGACGAACCATTTACAGAAGCCTTAAAGAGGCTGGAAGTCAAATTTTTCAATGTGGTGGTGGATTGTGCCATCGGGTCAATAAATGAGAGATTCAAAACATTAGATGATGTGAGGGACATATTTGGGGTTCTCCTAAACTTCACCATAATGAACAAGGAAGACTTGTCCTGCAAGTATGAAAAGCTCTCTAAGATAGTGAGCTCTGGAGCTGACTCTGACAATGATGGAAGAGAACTGGCCCTCGAAATTAAGAACTTGCCGACTTTACCTTCACACAACATGACTGCATTGGAGCTTTTCTCCTTCATTCATCAGAAGCAACTGGAGGAACTATACCCCAAGCTCTGGGTTGCAGTAAGAATTGCCTGCACTCTACCTGTGACAGTAGCGTCAGCCGAGAGGAGCTTCTCTAAGATGAAGCTAATCAAGAACTACCTCAGATCATCAATGGGGCAGGATCGCCTCAGTGGCCTTGGCATCATAAACATCAACCAGGACGTTGGCAGGGAGATTTCATATGATGATGTTATTGATGATTTCGCCCAGAAAAAATCTAGTAAGCAAAAATTTTGAAGATACAAACTGTTCTGTATAACTGTTAGCTATTACACGATTGTATCGTAGAGTTAGTAACTGTTTGGAAGTTGATAATTGCATTATTTTTTTATACATAGTTCCGTGTCATTTATTCTAAATAATGTATAAGCTAATTTTCAGGAATTTCATGAAGAGTATTTTTTCTGTTTGTCTTCTGAAAGTACATATTTGTTGTTTTGGACATAAATATTTCATTAAAATTGTTTCATAATTGTTTTTATTAACACAGCCATTTTTTGTATGTGTGTGCTGAGGTCTACAGATCTACAGAAGCTAAGGCTAACAAAGACCCTAAGATCCACTCTAAGGTTAGCCCGAGAGAAAGGAAAGAGTAGGGGGTTAAGAGAAGAGAAGAGAATAAGGGGTTAAGTAAGGAGCAACACCTATCATTCGTGGGTTAACTTTCATTCAGAAAAAGAGAAAAAAGGCTCACGATCATCATCCGCCGGCCACTGCCGACAAGTCAGAAAAATAGTCGGAGAAAATAGGAGAGGGGTGAAAGATGAAAAGAAGTAAAATAAAAACCCTTACAAACCATGCAAACACAGTCTTGTTGTTGTGATGTAGTAAGGCGTGAGTTGGTGGATGGAGGGGTAGGGCCTCAAATGGGTATACTGCTTAGGGCCCCTAATGGCTAGAAACGGCCCTGCCTTCAATATGAATAACTTCACGATAAATATTGACCGTGTATTCCGTGTTGGGAGCCATAGTGCCACACCTTATACTCTTAACTTCAATTGTCAGGCTATTTATAGACGGCATATAAACGTCGATCGTGGTTGCGGCTTTATAGCAATAGTCTTAGCTCGTATGTTTACTGTACTAAATACACGGATCCAAAACATTTGGTTGCCTACAGTAGTGGAGCGTGCCCGTAAACTAGCTGTAGACTGTAAACTTGAGTTTGACTGTAATATGGGCCCTGAAGAGCTGAGAAGGGTAGAACAGGAAATGAATGTTCGTATAGTTGTATTTGGAATGGATGATCGTCGTAGAACTGTGTATGTTTTTAAAAGCTGTGTGAGAGATCGTACAAGACCCCTACTTGTTTTAGGACTGTCAGGGACAACGTATCTCCCCATCCGAAATATAAGGAGTCTTTACGCGAGTTATGATAAAAGTCGAAAATATGGGCGACATCATGATTTGTGTAAGGGCTGTATCGAGTTTGCGGATGATATAGTGAAACATTGTAAAGATTGTCACATGGTATGTGAGCAGTGTAAAAGCCCCAAATATGAAAGCCGTGTAGTTGAAGCTGAGAAGAGGGATTGTGATGTGTATAGACGCACATTTTTCAATAATAACTGTTTTGAGCTCCATAAATCAATTGGCACGTGCAGGAAAATGAGAATCTGTGAATGTGGTATGTTTCATATGATGGATAATTGGGGAAATTTCAAGCATAAATGTGATGAAATTCACTGTTCTACATGCCATGAGAAATATAAGGCGGTTGGAGTAAAGCATGTATGTTATATGAAAGATGCTAAACCTAAAAATAGCCCTTGTATAACTGTGTACTACGATATAGAAACATACACGAACGCTGAAACCAAAGAGGTTATTTCACATTTACTTGTAAGCCAGACTATCTGTGATGAGTGTATGGAGATCGAGTGTGATGATGTCACAAATGTGGTAAACGGACAAACGTTTTTAAAACGAATGCCCACGATAGCCCTGTGAAACTCTTTGTGTCCTATATTGTCAAGTTAACGGACAAGTTAAAAAAAATGTCTGTGTATATCCTCGCCCATAACGGGGCAAATTTTGACACACAGTTCCTTTATAAGGAGTTGCTTGAGCACGAGTCATCTGAGATATTTACAGGTGATCCCCTTGAAAAGAGGCAACAAGCTAATACAGATGCAAATAAGAGGTAATGTACAGTTTAAGACACTTTATTAGGCTTCTAGGACAAAATCCCCCCGTGGACAAAATCCCCTCGTGGACAAAATCCCCTCGCGGACAAAATCCCCCCGGACACAACCCCCCCGGACACAATCCCCCCGCGGACAAAATCCCCCTAAGGCTTTATTAAAAAAATAAGAATACGACTGACTTTATTAAAGTTTTAACAAAAATATCACGACTTAACCTAACCAATCGTCAAGGGCGTACAATTACCTAACCGGGCAAACAAATAAGAATACGACTGACTTTATTGAAGAAGAAAAATTAAAAACACAAAGTCAAACAAAATTCAAAATTTAAAAAGACAAATTAAAAGCAATTCCCTTAAGAAAATAAAAAATAGACCTGTTGTTATAGTCTTGTACAATTTTCAAAATGCGAGAAGAAGAAGACTTACACTTCTTCCTTTGCGGTTCTGTCGGCAAGCCAGCGATAATTTGAGAAATAAATGCCTGTTGGTAGCTTATTTCTTGCCCTAAAACTTGTAAAAATTTCCATATGTTTGGATGCGAGCATCCTGTTAGAGATGCAAAGCGTCTATGCCAGCCTTCGACAGAGTTATTTGTACGTGGAAGTTCTGTAATTGTTCTTGAGTACATATTCCCAATAGAAATGCTAAAAGTGGGTTCTCTTCGTCCTCGTCGGCATGGCCTTCCAATATAATTATCTTCAAAATAATCGAGAATTGGCAAACCTTCCACTGGTATAAACTTAAATTTCACGAAGCCTCTTTTCTTATTCTTATTCTTATTCTTATTGTGTTTTTAATTTTTCTTCTTTAATAAAGTCAGTCGTATTCTTCTTTTTTTAATAAAGCCTTAGGGGTATTTTGTCCGCGGGGGGATTGTGTCCGGGGGGGGTTGTGTCCGGGGGGATTTTGTCCATGGGGGATTTTGTCCGCGAGGGGATTTTGTCCACGGGGGGATTTTGTCCTGATACCCTTTATTAGTCACACCTTGTAAATTAGCAAAGCTACCCAAGGTGATGGGTGTAGCTGCTGAAGTTTCAAAAGGATATTTCCCTTACACATTCCTCACTAGCGATACTTTAAATTACGTAGGACTACCTCCACCCAAACATTACCAAACACTACTTTAACTATGAATGTATGAGTACAGATGAACGTGAAGATTTTGACCGATACTACAACAGTTTTAATGAATCTAGTCCTTATAGTAGAGCTGATGAATGTGAGCGTTATTGCGTGAATGATGTGCGCGTGCTTAGAGTGTTTCCAGGCCTTTAGAAGAATGTACATAGGCCATTTCAAATGCGATCCGTTACAAGTCGCAACCACCATCGTATCATTATGTTTTACGGTATTCAAGAATAACCAGTGGTGTAGTGCTGTGGGAACGCGTGGGAACGGCGTTCCCTTACTTTTTTGGTAGACGGAACGGCGTTCCCTCACTATTTCAAATAAATCCGAACTTACAAATCTCTAACGTCATGAAATTTTAATTCCCACCCCTAGAAGAAATATGAGAAAGAATCATTAACTGCTTCATTTCTTTTAGCTTCGACTGAGGCAATGCTAGCCTATAAAGATCTGATGAAACAGTCACCACGGGGTACCAGTTGTTAACTTTTTTTTAGTTAATCATTCCAGTTGTTAGCTATTTTTATTGATCGTACTGGATGTCATATATCTAATGACACTGGAAATACTGCATCTTCAACCTTGGAATATATCCTAATATCCAGTGCATATGACCTCAAAATATCCCTGAAATTGGTCACATTTCAAAAGATTTCCCGGGGGGCTTACAGTGCCCCCGGACCCCCAGCTGTATGGGCTCGCCGCGCTCGCCATTGTCCCCCCTACATCTGAGTAACACTTTCAAAATGCGTTCCCTCACTTCTTTATTTAGCACTACACCACTGAGAATAACTTCATGCCTAAAGACACCTTAACCGTTATTCACAGAAACAATCCCCGCACTTATGGGCACAAGGCTATTTACTGGCTCATACACCTACAGCAGTAGACCTGGGTATACATAAGGCATGCCCGTAACACGGGTGAAGTACCCATTAAGGTTAATGGTCGTGTTTTTTGGGTTGATGGTCTAAGTGAAAACCGTGCCACTGGTGAGAAGACTGTGTACTCCTTTAACGGTTGCTGGTGGCACGGATGCCCCCGTCCTGGGTGTGGAATCGTAGGAGATATCCACGGTAGATCTCCTGCCGACTGTCTTGCGTGGACCCGCACCCGCGATCAACTTATAGGCTCCCAGTTCATTCACAAAGTCTTGTGGGAGCATGAGTATGATGCACGGATGGAGACAGATGGGCAGTACCGTGAAGAAATAAACACGATCAAACGTTCAATGGTGCTGGATCCTCTCAAATGCAGTGATAGCTTGTTGGAGGGCGTACAAATCCCTTCAAGCTATACTTTCCGCCTACGGATGGTGTGAAACTCCATTACTACGACTTCTGTTATTTATACCCTTATGTGATGAAGAACAATCCGTACCCTAGGTGCACCTGAGAAACTGGTGGGACCTGACCTACCCACCATCGAAGTGTTCTCAACAAATTTGAACGGGTACTATTTCGGCCTTTCTTTCGTAGACGTGCTCCCCCCTCGCGATTTATGGATGCCGATCTTACTCGTCGTTATCGATCACAAGCTCATGTTTCCCTTGTGCGTGAAGTGCGCAGAAGAGAACAATGGTGATTGTGACCATACACGCACCAGCGTAAGATTAGAGGTGTATATACAAGTTCAGAACTGGATCTGCTGTTCGCCATGGCTACAGCATATTGAAGATACATGAGGTGTGGAGGTTTCAGAAGGTACCTAACCTTTTCACACCGTATATAAACGCTTTTTTGAAAGATAAGGTCGAAGCATCAGGGTATCCGCGAGGAGTTGATACCGAAGATGAAAAGTCGGCCTATATTCAACGTTACCGCGACCGTGAAGGTATACAGCTTGACCGTTCCCAAATTGTAAAGAACCCTGGCAAGCGCTTTCGTGCAAAGTTGTGTCTAAACAGTCTTTGGGGAAAATTTGCACAGAATACCGGCAAAGGGAATGTTCATTTGGCACAAAGTTATAGTGAAGTCTGGGATTATGCCAACGCTCCCGATAAAGAGGTCATGGAGATCATGAATGTAGGTAATACTTACATAATAAAGTACAACAATACCGAATTGGCCACAGATACCTCACGGGTTACAAACATACCTGTAGCCAGCTTCACAACGGCCTAAGCACGCATCAAACTTTGGGGCCTATTGCATTCTCTTGGGCGGAGGGTATTGTACGCTGATACAGATAGTGTGATCAGAGGCGTAACTAGGGTTGATCGCGCCCAGGGCAAATCAATAAATGGCGCCCTTAAAACCAGTGTTCTTTAAAATTCTGGCTGAATTCTTATAATGATACTCAAACTGGTTACTCGTAATAATACCCAGAGCCGGATTTAGACGTGTGGAGGCCCCCCTACCTTAGGGGAAGACATAATTGAAGTCATCCATAAGATTCATAATATAATTAACATACATACACTTTCAAAACATCGTGCACTCTTGTGTCTGTCCATTCCACTCATTTCTGCAAAAAATGAAAGCCTCGGGTACTCGGGTATTCCATTATAGTGAGAGTAGGCCTAAAAGAGTAATAAAAACAAAATAATAATCAGTACACAACAAATAGTAATTGGTAAAAGTTTATGTACTACAGTGGTATTGGATGCGCGTGTTTTTTTGTTGATCATCTATCGGGTTTTTCTAGTTTCGGGTTTTTTCTATTTTGATAATGGCTTGTCAATATGTGGAGGCCCCCAAGATGTGGAGGCCCATGGGCAGCTGCCCACTTTGCCCACTCCTAAATCCGGCCCTGATAATACCGTTAACAAAATATACTTTTAAGAAGTTTATTTTATGACAAATGAAAATGAAAAACAATTATATACATATAAAACTACAAAAATATGTAAAAATAAATTGAAATGAAATGAAAATACAATTCATAAAAATTATTTTTACAGTTTATACTTTAATGTTTTTCTATCTATATACATAACCGCGTATATTTACTATTATGGTTGATATTAAATTTCTATTAATACAATTTAATTTTATAGAACCAAAGTATGGTTAATTATTTGCCGAATTACAACAGAAACAATTAATATATGTACAAGGAGAGGCATAACTTTTCATGAGAATACATTTTGATGTTTTCTTGAATTTTGCTGAATTACCGATAGCAGAATTAGCAATTAGAATATTAGATACTGACAAAAATCATTCCAATTATATGGTACTTTAAAAGAAATGCCTTGTTTGCACCTATTATTTTTGGCTCTTTTAATGAATAATTTGGAACTTCACACTAAACATGTATTTTTCTTACTTTTGCTGATGCAAACTTATCAATAATGTCATCAAAATTTGTTATTTCAGTTTCCTCACGTTCAATGCTGAGCAAGACTAAAGCAGAAAGTCTTTCTTGGCCCATTGAAGCTCTCAAATATGATAAGATCAATGTTAACTTGCTGAAAGATCGCTCACAGCTGGCAATTGAAATTGCAATAGTGGGCATTATCTGAATAGCCACTCTCAAATTTGGAAAAACATTTTCATCTCATACTGAACAATAAACTTGAGGAGTTCCTCAGCTTTAGAAATCTGAACATTTGGGCGACTTTTCAGAAGCATCTTACAATCCAGGATTTCTTCATAAAACTCAAAGCCGTCAATATCATTGCTATAAAACTGTCCAAGGTTGAGACAACTTTTCTTTAAGATATTTACGTCATGACTACTGTTGCTTTCATTTGAGTCAAACAATAATCTCTAGCATCTAAAAGAAATCCAAATTTTGAATCCAAGTCATGGAGACGGACAAATCTTTCTTCCATTTCATTATGGAGACGATCAATAGTTTCTTTCATTATTCTCATCATTTCTTCTTTCGCAGTTAACCTTACATCCTTGGCTTTTTCACCAGGCATTTCTTTCCTCTTTCTGGGGCGTCTTTCTACTTGAATATCCCATTCATCACACAGTTTCAGCCCTGCTTCAAGTGATTCACTGGCCAATGATTCTTGACTGCTTAAAAAATAATCTTGAAGGGCTTTCAAATCATAAGCAGCATCATGAAAGTTCATGGTATGATCTTGGAGTCGTTTTTGAACACGATCAATCCGAACAAGAATTTTGTTCCAAAATCCAAGCAAAGCCAAGAAATGAAAAGTCAAAATTTGATTCAGCACCTGCCTTGCATCACCTCTTGTATCAGCAGTTTCATTTTGATCATCAACCATGCTTTGCAAGAGTTCCACTATAATATCAAAGTATTCATGAACAGGCTTCACACCTCTGTTCTGGAACTCCATCGAGTTTCAGATTCAGATTTGACAACTATTGGTATGGCATCTTTCAGCTTTTGCCAACGGAGAGTTGAACGTGAAAAGAATGAATAAAGCGACTGAATTGCACCAAAAAAAGTCACCATCACTGCATCATGGATAGCAGCACGCACTCAACCAAATTGAGAGAATGATTATCGCAGTTTACAAAAATAGCTTTGCTATTTTTTTCAATAATCCTCTGTTGAACACCACTTTTATAACCAGCCATAACTGCAGCATTGTCATAGCATTGAGATCGACAGTCTTCTAACGGCATTTTGTCTTTTCCCAGTTGTTCCAAAATCACTTCCACAATGTTTTCAGCATCCTTTCGTTTTAATTGGATAAATCCAAGAAAAAGACTCTTTTATAAAAATTGTTTTCTCCTGAAAATCAATATCAACATAACGAACTGTTTCTGCCATTTTCTCTCGATGTGCTCGATCTGGAGTAGAATCAAACATGAGGCCAAAATATTTGGCCTTATGAATGCTCTGTAACAATTTCTGGCGAACAGTAGAAGCCATCAGCTGAATAAATTCATTCTGCACTAACGGAGATAAATATGATGTTCTTCCACAATACTGAGATGTTCTTTCATGACAGGATCAAACCTTGCCAACAATTTTAATAACCCAAGAAAATTTCCAATATTGCTTTCCTCTTCCTGTCTAAGGGATTTCTTGTGACCACGCAATGCAAGGTTCTGAGTTGCTAAAAATTTTATGCGATGGAGAATTCTGTGGAGAACATCTCGCCATTTTTGTTTTTCTGTTGCAATTTGATTTGAAGCTCTACGTCAATGATTCCTGTTTTCTAAAAGATTTCTTTCCATTTCCTTCCATTGGATGAAGCAGTATCGATGATTTTTTTGCATTTTCATGGGTGCTAAGCCTTTCTGGTGCTTTCCAATGATTGAACCCATTTTCTTGCTCCAATGAAGACTGATTGTCAATTTGAGAAAATAGCAAACAACAAAAGCAAAAAGCTGCTTTCTTCTCTGGAGAATAAACAAGCCATGAGCGCCAAACTTCTTCTCCACATCCATTTCCCAACTTTCTTTTAAACCATCTTTCATTCAGTGATCGGGTTTGTGTGGGAACAAATGGCCCTTCACTATTTTGAAAATACTTCGAACCCAATGTGACCATTTCTGTCCTCAGGGCAACTGATAAAATTACTTTTTTTGATATTTTATCAAACTCCAAGAAGCCTGGTATAGGCTGTGCTGTTTTTTCCTGCTTTTCGCTACTCAAAGTTTTAGTATCTTCTGGCTTCTTGAAAGACACTTCTGGTTCTTGAAAGACACTTAATTCTCCTTCTGATACACTGACGGGTTGGTCAACACTCATATCTGATGCAGTTAATACTGATGAAGGACCAGCTTGTTGCTGTTCAAGAAATGACATCATAAAGCCACTTGACTTTTTAGCTTCTGCTTCTTGCATTTTTCTTTTCTTCTTGCCTTCTGCTCCACTCAGCTTCTTTTTCGGACTTTTCGGTATCGGCAATGTTCGCTTCATGGTAAAATTTTCTAGAGAAAGAAACAAAAAAATAGAATAAATTAATAATTCATAATAAAATTCTAATAAAAATAAATGAATTAATAAAGTTAAATGAAGTTAAAAATCTGAAATTCATGGAAATTCGATGGCTAGAGATATGGTACCGGTACATTTCCAAAAGAGCATGTTTTTACTCTTAATTTTTTTTTTTTAAATCATAAGAATGGCGCCCCCCCAAATTTGACGCCCAGGGCACGCCCTCACCTGCCCCACCCTAGTTACGCCACTGAGTGTAATATTCACAGAGAGGGAGAGTGAATACATGCCTCCTATTGGTGAATTCCTCAGTGAGTTGACTGATGAGATCAAGGATGAGTATGGAGACACCGCGTACGCCGACTCTTTTGTCTCAACAGGGCCAAAAACTTATGGGGTACGGGTGAGGGTGGGGGAGGATATGAAATATATCGTGAAGGCAAAGGGTATCACGCTCAACCAGACGAATCGGGGGGTCGTTAACTTTGAATCGTTGAAGGATCTAGTGTGCTTGGATGATGATGATGAAGGCGACCGGCCGCCCCAACTAACTGTAGGCACCCACAATTTTCGGGCGCAGAAGCTGGGGGGCGTGAAGGAACTTAGGGGTACAAAGGTGTGCCGTAACACCTATAGGAAACGTTACCAGGTACCTGGTACCTATGATACCGTACCCTTTGGAAACCATAATCTTTGATGTGTTTATTGTTAACTTATTTATTACACGTATTTGTAAATATATATATACACACCTTGAATATAATCTTTGATGTGTCTATTGGTAACTTATTTATTACACCTATTTGTAAATATATATACACCTTGAATATTTCGTTTATTAAATAAGTCGTGTTTCAATTAACGTTTCATTTTCTCCTTTGTGTGTGTGTGTGTGTGTGTACACAGGAGAAAATTCTAAGCTCCGCCCAGCGTGTGTACAGGAGGAAGTTCTAAGCTCCGCTCACCTGTATGATTGAACACGTGACTCCTGCTACTACCTGGGCTTCCCTGCGTGCTCAGTTGATTGCAGTAAGTCCTGGATCTCAGACGTGTATTCTCCCGCGTAGACAGAAAATAGTGATGGCTACCTTTAATATTGCGTGTTCGACGTTTATGAAATGGTATTCTGCAAAGTGTCTAGATGTGGTGGATACTGAAAAACTCCCTATTCCACCCTCTTTTGATGCTTTTAAGCAGGGTTGTGGAGTCGGTCCAAAATTTTCCGACTCCGACTCCGACTCCGACTCCACACATTGTCAAAAATTCGACTCCGACTCCGACTCCGACTCCACACATTGTAAAAAATCTAAAAATCCGACTCCGACTCCTCACATTTTAAATATACGACTCCGACTCCTCTAGTGTTTCACTTTATAATTATCATAATAATAAGACATTTCATCACCACCACACTAAGTGTGAAATTTTATTTTATATTTTATATTTAAATAAATATTAATTGTATATTCTGAAAATGTAAAAAAAAAATATTAAAAAACTTAATCTAGGGGCTGGGCTATCAATGAATAAGGTTTATTGACCAAAAAAACTAAATAACCTAAATGTTAGTATTTAGGATTTAGAAATTAAGGGTGACACAGGACACAGAAATTGGAGTCGGAGTCGGAAGTTTTTTACCGACTCCGACTCCGACTCCGACTCCGCCCTGAAACGTGCGACTCCACGACTCCGACTCCACGACTCCGACTCCGACTCCACAACCCTGCTTTTAAGGCTACATTGAATCGTGCGAAGGAGCAAGAGGTACAAATACTCTATGGCTATTCTGGTGAGAACATGGTAGGAATTTCCTGGGACAAGTGTTGTATTGAACTATGTTGTAGGACTAAACTTTATAAAAGCTTACATATACCGTGAAGTAAAAGAAACAACACGTGCAGAAGAGAAGCAACGGATATGGATAGTGAGTCTTGTTGATGAGCGGTATGACAAGCGATATTATGTCGTGTTGCATCATACCGAGTACTCGTACCTTGCGACTGAGAATGTAAATCTTGTCATCATGGAGAATCTTAAGTATTTTTATCACTATATTAATATATATCATGAAGTTTGTAGTGTGAGTTTTTAACAGACTTTAGAGACGAGTATCGCTTGTTAAACAAAAAGGAAAAATATGGGCATATGTTCCTCTCAAATAGTGCGCCGGATTGTGAAGATGTTTAGTTTGTGGAAATGAACGTGTGGTGAGTGATAAAACATCAAAACCGTTATAAAATGTGTTTAGTTCGTGAAAATCCCCCTTTGCAAAACTGTCTGGTGCGTATTCTGGGGAGTGGGAGTGATAAAACATTAAAACCGATATTACTTCATGTATCAGAAAATTTCTCAAAACACCTGCCCAATATAATGGGATACAACTATTCATGTTGGAACAGCGCCGTACACGTTTCATTAGCTTATGGTATGACTCACTCCTCCCGTCGAGCCGATGCGTTGCATGTGGCTCATAGTTATCTCAGAGCTTGAACCGACTGGACGTGCGCTCCTCGAATACGATGGAATTTCCTTTGAGCAGCATTCTCAACGCCGTGTACGATGTGTCCGTGACGAAGTCGTTGCGCTGGTTCAGGCGTAAATCCGGTGCCGTTAACTATGTACCGGAAACGGATTGTAGACAAACAAACAAACAAACGGAATGTTGTTTATTTAAGTGTCGAGGAGATGAATAGAATCTTCGTGATAGTTGAGAAGTGGAGTGAGGATCGTTATAAAATTCCTACGAGTGTAGGTACAAGAAGAGAGCAGATTAGTGACACCCCCTCATATGCCGTTGTTTGTACGTTGTGTATAAATAACGATCGGCCATGCATTGATATACGGTTGATGTGGAAGAATGCTTCTGATAATAACACTCTTGTCCCTACGCGAAACCGTTTCATCCTCGACAGAATGTTTGAAATCGTCAGATACCGTAAGCTGAAGCCTATATTAGACGCACGTGTTATGGATATGCTTTGTTTTGATACGGTTCTTGAATACACATACACCGCTCTGCTCGATGAGTTTACCGAGTGTAGGACTGAACAAGGTGAGAATGGTCTAGAGCTGGATGCTTATTTAAAAAGTTTAGACTCTTTGAAATATCATGAACTTTGGTACAAAGCACTTGATCGGTACAGGGCTGAGCTCACCTGCACCGTTCACCCTGAAGAACCTTTTCTTTATATAATGAGCAGCTGTCGTAACGACTTAGAAGATTATTTCAACTATCGCTATGCAGTGTGAAGATGAGTTCACGATTGAAAAGCTCGAGTCGGTAGAAATAAACCCTCGATTGGAAAGGCGTGCTTATAAACTTGTATTTGATGTTGTGGCTAACGATGACCTCTTTGTGCGTGCTTTTGATTGTATTCTAGGCGTATTTAAAGATAACTTGCCAACCGGATGTAAAGTGGGCACAAAAATAGTACTGAACGATATGAAGGTCCTTTATATAGAGTACAGATTTCCCTATACCTTGAGCGGTGAAATTATATTAAACCGCGTATACTGCGTAGTGCAAAGCAATAACGATGTGATTGTAGACTCGATTACGTGAGTTTAGTGTATTGCGCAGTAAAACAAAGTGAGTGTATTTATTTTCAATATATTTAACATAATTGTGTATATATATATGTATATACAGGGTGAGTATATATATATATATATATATATATATATATATATATATATATATATATATATTTCTCCTGTACTGCTATATTGATGGTTATACGTTTTGTATTTCTTATTTTTTATTTTGTGCAGTAGAAGATAAAGTGTATGTATTTATTTTCGATATATTTAATTATTTAATATAATTGTGTGTATATATATTTCTCATGTACTGTTATACTGATGGTTATATGTTTTGATTATATACATATTCCTCGTTCATATTTCTTATACTATTATTATTTTAAATTTTTGTTATCATTCAAATGTATATTTATTTTCTATATATTTACAATATTTTGTCTAAATAAACAGAATGATGTAATGTTGTTTTATTTAATTCTTTTGGTTGTAAACGATAATTAATTATACCAAATGGCTGGTTACGCCTTCTAAACCGACTGACGGATTTCTAAGCCAACTGTTAAGAATATATCTTAACCTTAACCTTAACCTTAAAGCGCTTCTGCCTCAAGGGTGCGCTGCTCCCACGAAGTCCGCTCAGCGCCTCCTGAGGCGAGGCCACGACGGGGTCGCCATCCTTCTTTTCTCTATATGCTTTAATTAAATGAATAGCACAATCTGGCAACTTAACCTGTACAAGCCATTTACGCCTTCTAAGCCAACTGGCTGATTTACACCTTATAAGAGAGCGGGCGCTCGGCTGAAGTCTTAATATGCATTTGGTGGTGTCAATAATCCAGCAGGGTTGAAGCACCTTAAACAGAAAAAACAAACATATGCATTTGGCTGCAGCCAGGTGAACACCTCTCTTCCTTTCTCTCCTTCTCCTCTCTTTCTCTTGGGGGATAACTCCGCCTCCAAGTTTCATAACCCCTTGTTGCTCTTGCAACATTCCCCCTGCCCTTCATTGCATAAACCCCCTTGCAACATCTTGCAACGTTGATCATTATATCATTGCAACATTCCTGCACTCTCCCTTTTTGCGCCCATATATATATATATATATATATCAGTGGCGTGCGGTGATTTTTCGTCAAGGGGAAGCAATTCAAGCAAAAACAACAAAGATTATATAAAATAAAAATAAAATTTTAAAATACTCGTATATAATAAAAACAAAACACATATAATCATCTACTTACTTTACTTATAGGTTAATTCTATTCTTCTTTCTTTTTTATTAAATATATCTATTATTTCTTCGTAAAAGGCATCGGTTTTCATATCCTTAAGAAGCTTTTTCTCAATTGAGATTAAAGCTAAACTTGCAAGCCTTTCGCAGCAGGTATAAGTTGCCAGATATTCAAGAAAATTAACTATAAGATCTGGACAGCGAAATCTAAATTGCTTCCTTTTTGACATAGGGAAGGATAAAATAACGATAAATATATATTCTTTTTCGCTTAACATGGCCATGGAATTTTTTAGTAGAAAAACTATATATGAAACTTGTTGTATTCAATAAATACTACATTATTAAACATTAAATGAGTTTTTAGAATGGAAAGAAACAATTTGTAACAGTAAAAAAAATGAAAGTCATTGGGAAAAAGGATGCATTTCGTCAATTGTTGTCCAACTCGAGATTTTTTGCGTCGACTTCTTAAAGGTTCTTCCACGAACGGCAACCAATGTATATACTATGTATCCACCTGATTACCAATCAAATGCTATAAATAGTATAATAAAATGATTTTGTACAAATTATTAACACATATTGAACTGTTTAAACTTTAAAGTATAATACAGCATTTTCTTTTTTCTTTGAATAGGGAAGCATTGCTTCCCTTGCTTCCATGGACCGCACACCACTGATATATATATATATCAGTGGCGACTCGTGACATTTTTGTTCAGGCATGCAATGTTATGGAATGGAAGAAAAACATCCGCCTAACCCTCTTGCCCAAACTTTGCATATTGTTTACATAGAACTTAGCAAGTTAAAGGTGTTTTACAAACTTTTGGGGACCTCTTTGAAGGAAAGTTCATTTAATGTTAGGCTTAAATATGCGAACAAAAAATTAGACATATTTATATATAGTAGTTACCGAATTGATCTAAAGAAAAAGATACAAATTTAAAATTTACCTTAAATAATTGTGAAGCATTATTTGAATTGAAATTCTGCTCTCCTAGTTTTCCTGCAAAATTCTTCGATGACCAAATTGTAAAAGTACTCTCGATTCTCCATAAGCTTCTTGAGGAAATTTTTTTCAATTGAAATTAAGGCAAGATTAGATAGCCTTTCTTCACTTTGGGAACTCCGTAAATAACTTTTAATTCTTTAAGCGCAGAAAATGATCGCTCAACACTTGCTGTCGATATTGGTATAGTTAGAATCAAATTCGTCAATTTATATATTTCCTTAAGACCTTTGTGCATTTCGCTTTCCAGTAGATATTTTAGGAGCTCAGCAACATTCTTTTTGGCAAAAGATTTGTGCGAATATAAAACACAATTCAGAACGGAGACGAGGAAACTCAAAAAATGAATTGTAGCTTCTTTTCAAAGATTCAAAAGCTCTCTCTGGGAAAGTAACATCATAGAACTCAAATTTTTTGCAATCTAAAAGCTCAATGAATTCCAATTTTTCCATTGAACTGAAACGCTCTTTCATTTGAAGAAGTATATTATCGAATATTTCATGAAATAGTTGACTATACTTCTCTTGTGGAGAAAGACTCTGTTTCCTTTTACATACAGGTTCACCACATCTTTCTGTTATCAAGTCCCACATATCTGCAAATTTTGTATCCCTTATTTGTTTGATTTTTTTCATAGTGCTTTCAACGGTGATTGAGCTATACACAATATCCATAGATTTTGTTTGCAGCACATTAAATAGATATTCAGTAAAAGGAAAAATTGAAGAAAATACTTCTAATAAAAAATTAAAATCGAAAGTATCGATACCAGTACCGTGCGGATTGCACGCAGCAATCCGCGTGCACTATTTTTTGTTTTTCATCAAATTTTCTTTGGGTTTTCAAGAATGCTTTTTAAAAGATCTATTAAATCTTCTTTATTTTCCTTAACTCTTTCAACTAGACGAGATGAATAGTTCCACCGCGTTGGAGCCAGTTTAGGGAAACGCTTTCCAACAACTTTGTCAAGCATTGAAGTTCGCTTAGTTGAACTGCTGAAAAATGATGACAAACTTCCTAATACTGAAAAAAAATTATTACATTCGGAAATTTCAGCGACAGCTTGGGATAAAACAAGGTTAAGTTTATGGGCGTAGCAGTGAAGAAAAATAGCCTCTGGTACAGTTTCTCTAATCTTTGTTTGTACTCCATTAAGATCGCTCCCATAACAGCAGCACCGTCGTAGGTTTGAGCAACTAATTTTTTCAAACAGCCCAGTTCACCTAGTTGCCTTATAGATAAATCAGAAATCGCTCCTGCACTTCTATCATTGCTGACGTCATTGAATTTTATAAATCGTTCACAAATCTCTCCATGTTTATTAACATAACGAACAACAGTAGAGAGTTGAGAAAAACAGCTGACATCAGATGTTTCATCTAATAAAATCGCCACATACATGCAGTCGATAAGCTCACGTTTTATTTGTTCTAACATAACTGCACTAATAGATTGAATTATGTCATTCTGAATAGCAGATGATGTTCCTTAAAAACAGTCGCAGTTTTAAATGGTTTTGAAGCTTTTCATCGAATTCTCCCATACAAAATACCAATTCAATATAGTTACCCCTATTGTCAGCGTTTTCTTCTTCATTGTGACCGCGAAATGCTAATTCTTGCATACCTAAAAAAATGTTATCCTAATCAAATGTTTCAAAATTTCTCGATTCTTATTAACTTCTTCGTTATGTCTGGAAATGGCAACTGATTTCTGCTTGTCGAGTATTAAATCAATTCTTTCTGACTTTCCAAATGTTTTAAGATCAACAAATGCATTTATGTGAGCAAGAGATTTTTCATGGCGAGAAATTGCAGTATGTAAATTGTTTAAATCGTCGTATCCACGACTAACAGAATTTGAATGCACCTATAAAACTGAATGCATGCCGTATTATTTTCATTAATTAAAAAAAAATCAGAACAAAGCTTTTTAATTATTTTAGTAAAAATATTAAGTAAATTTTCTAAGCATATTTTAAAACATATTGCCTTTTGAATTTAGCTATGAGGCTCAAAAAAAATATCTTATGGATATTGAGAAGTCTCCTTAAAAAATTGCCCAAGGCAAGGCGGTGTAAACAAAATCATGTCTTATTTCACTAGACAATTAAGAACATTTTTCTGTACCCAGACTGAATTAGTGAATGCGTTAGCTACAAGTATTTCGATCTGTGTACAGAAAAATTTTCTTAATTGTCTAATGAAATAAGACATAATTTTGCTTACGCCCAATAGCCAGTACATGCGTGATTGAAGCCTTAGACTATTTTTAGTTTCTGAAAATTATTTTTGTCAATTATAATCCTTACTTAGATCTGAAAAGAGAACATATTTAACACATGCATTGCATGCGTTGCATTCATTAAGAAATCGCCACTGATATATATATATATATATATATATATAGGGTGTTTCAGGAGGAAAGGTCAATACTTCGGGAGGTGATAGCATCGGTCATTGTGAGAAAAAAAATTCATATGAACATGTGTCTAATTCTGAATGGTTACGGAGATAGAGCTGTTTGAATCTACAAATACAAAAGCATTGTTAATGGTAATCAAGAAAGAGAAACCATTACTGCTTCTAACATTTAATGTTTAAACATTGGCATTTTGAATGGTATCAGATAAAGAAATTCTTCGTGAGCTAGTAGTAGGACTACGCTCTACCAACTGAAGAATGTTTTCCACTTCATCCACATCTTGTTGACCTTCACGTTCAGATGAAACATGAGCGCTGGGAAGTGTACCAATCTCACGCAATGTGTTGAAAACCCTGGTAAACACTCTTCGATCCGGAATTCTGCGGTTCGGAAACCCTCGACGGTATTCTGCAACAGCAGCTGTTGCACTTCCATCGCAAAAACCGTAGACATACACCATATCTGCATATTCGGCATGTGTGAAGGTGTGTGGCACAGTGATGTAGTGCTAAATAAAGAAGTGAGGGAACGCATTTTGAAAGTGTTACTCAGATGCGGGGGGGACAATGGCGAGCGCGGCAAGCCCATACAGCTGGGGGTCCGGGGGCACTGTAAGCCCCTCGGGAAATCTTTTGAAATCTGACCAATTTCAGGGATATTTTGAGGTCATATGCACTGGATATTAGGATATATTCCAAGGTTGAAGATGCAGTATTTCCAGTGTCATTAGATATACGACATCCAGTACGATCAATAAAAATAGCTAACAACTGGAATGATTAACTAAAAAAAGTTAACAACTGGTACGCCGTGGTGACTGTTTCATCAGATCTTTATAGGCTAGCATTGCCTCAGTCGAAGCTAAAAGAAATGAAGCAGTTAATGATTCTTTCTCATATTTCTTCTAGGGGTGGGAATTAAAATTTCATGACGTTAGAGATTTGCAAGTTCGGATTTATTTGAAATAGTGAGGGAACGCCGTTCCGTCTACCAAAAAAAGTAAGGGAACGCCGTTCCCACGCGTTCCCACAGCACTACACCACTGGTGTGGCATTCTTAACACTGCTTCAAACATAAAGTGACCATATTTTTAGGAGCAAAAAGCGGGACATTTTTCTATTTTTGGAGTTATAAACTAAAATGACTATATTTTCAGTAGCCAAAAGGGGGACACCTTTCTACCTCATATATATATATATATATATATATATATATATATATATATGGAACATAATTATTACTTCACTACTTGTATTTTTCTTTTGAGTATATAATTATGAAAAAAATTAACTCAACTGAGTATGGCTTATATCTATGACATACCAATACACAATATTATTGTACTTGCTTTTCAATTCTCGTACTTTTCAGTAGATGAAATCCTCTGAAGTAACTCCGGAGTTGATTTCAACATAGTGTAGAACTCCATACAGGTTTGATTTTTTTTTTTCTCTAATTTACCGCTGATTCGTACCTATAGAAAGCGGTACATATCTCGGCGAGGCATTGGGTGGGTGGTGTTACTGTGCTGGGGTGGTAGACTAGGGGAGTAAGTAAGGGTCAGTTGCTGGATAGTGGGTAGGAGGGGTATGGTTTTAGATGCGATGGAGCAGATGGGAGTGAGTAAGGAAGAGGAAAATCGCTTCCGTTGAAAAGTGGGGGCCTTCGGCGAGTACGGATCGTAGACGATCAGGTATGGGATTTTCGGCCGAGAGAGGGAAACACCTACGACGAAGAGCGGACAACTGTGGGCATTCCACCAGGAGGTGTATAACAGTGATAGGGGTATGGCAGGTAGGGCAAAGCGGGGCTGGCGATTTCGTCATAAGGTGTCCGTGGATGATGCGGGTATGGCCTAGGCGGAGACGGGCTAGGATTACTTCTTTATGGCGGGACCGGTGGAATGAGGAGGCCCAGTATCCTATTTGTGGCTTGATCATGTGGAGTTTATTTTGTGTGGCCTGGTCCCATTCCCGCTGCCATATGGAGCGGAAGTGGGAGCGGAAAGTCGGGAAGAAGTCGGAGAAGGGGAGGGGTCGGGAGGAGGCCGGCAATGAGCAGGCGGTCTTTGCCGTGCGGTCCGCCTCCTCGTTACCCTGGATGCCGACATGAGCCGGGACCCAGCAGAAGGCGACTGTTTGCGTTGGAGGGTCGTTAAAAAGTGGAAGGTTTGCTGGATGGTACAGACGAGCGGGTGAGGAGAGTTAAATCTTTCTAGGGAGAGAAGTGCGCTTTGGGAATCTGAATAAATGACGAAAGAGCTGGCAGAGTGGGTGCGCACATAGGCGCTAGGAGTGTGAAGGGAGATCTGGAGTTCGCGAAATTGAAGGATGGGTCGGGAGCATGGCTGGCTATCTACCGTTCACCAGGGAAGGAATCGGTCGGCCTGTCGAACCCCGCGGAGGATGCGGGGTCGAGTCGGCCGAGCGAGACCGGAGACGTGGATCACGGCAGACAGAGGAACGTCGTGGGCTGAGAGGGTCAGAAGTGTTTTGACGGGCTTTTGTGGTCGGGCCAGGAGGGGGCACGTTAACCCCGAAAGTGGCGCCACCCCGCCTGTCCGGGATCTCACGGCGGACCCTAGGTGGCGACAGGGGGTACCAAAAGGACCGGGTGGGTGGGAGGGAGGGCGTACTCAGCGTGGCTGACAAGGAGGGGGTCGGGGATGTTGGGGGGGTAGGTACTATGGGGGTGGAAGGGGGTGAACCAAAGTGGTCTCTTGGAGGGGTGGAGAAGATGGCACCAGGAGGCAAGGGCAGATCCAAGAGACTCGTGGGCGCGGCCGAGCTCCCCTCGGTCACACCGTGCAGCTGCGCCAGGGCCGCATCCACTGGATCCTCGGGGGAGAGAATATTGTTCAGATTGGGTCTCGTCGTATGGGGCGGGTCATGGATTTCAGCTACTATTGTCAGAGTCTGTGGGGGTAGAGTGTTGGGACTTCTGCGGTGGGGAGAGATGGACATAGTAGACGTAGTGGGCGGTGTGAGGGTCCGAGCCGTCTTCTTGGTTCTTGGGGAAGAGGGAGAGACACGTTGGAAGGCAGGAGGGTCTGGCGACACGCTCCGGGGTCTCCGCCTCGATGGCTTGCTCCGGGCGGCAGGTTCGGGCGTGTGCAGAGAGTACTGGGAAGGCAGGGTTTGAGGTGGATGGGACCTGGGTGTCCTGGTCCCAGACTCCTGGGGGGTTTCGTGGCAGGTGAGGTGCGGGAAGGGGAGGGATGGTGGGGGACAGGAGACCGTCGGGTCCTGCGAGGATTTTCTTTGGGGGGGACCGGGAGCAGTGGCGGGGGGGGGGGGGGGGAGTTCGGCGGCAGACCAGGGCGGCGTGCCGAGATGATAGAGCCGAGAGCAGCGGCATAAGACACCCCCGGCCTCACCTCCCGACTCCGCAACCTGTCTCGTGGCCTCATGGGGGCTAAGGAAGTCCGTTACTTGTAGGCCTCGGACCTCCTTCTCGATCTTGAAGAAAAGGCATTCGCGAGATGAAGAGGGGTGTGCGCCTTCACAATTGGAGCATTTGGGTGTATTGGGGCACCTGTCAGGGTGAGTGAGTTGTCCACAGTGAACACACAGTTGATGCGGCTGTCGACAAATGGAGCTAACGTGTCCAAACTTATTGCATTTAAAGCAACGGGTCGGGTCCGGGATGTATGGGCGGATAGAAAACTCGCATGACGCGCGGTCTCCCATACCCCATACAATGGTCGGGGGGAATTAAGGTATTGAAAGTAAGGAGCAGACGTGGGGTGGGGGAGGGGTGCCTCCCTGTCGGGATGTGAAGCGATAAATCTTAGTGACTCCTTGGGGTACGAGGTCCTCCAGGAGCTCGTTCACTGCGATCGACAATAGGCGGGTGGCGTAAATAGTGCCCTGATTCTGGTTCAGGCGAGGGTGTGGGGAAACGGACACCGAGCATCCAAGGACTTCAGTGACGGAGAGTAGGGCTTTTGTCTCTGCGGCTGAGCGTGACTTTACAAGGAGGGAGCCATCCCTCTGTGGGCGTACGTCGTAGCGGCTGGAGTTGCTGTGGGTTCGGATCGCCTGGAACGTCCGTTCTGAGTTGATCGGGAGGGACCCAGATGTAGGCCGAATCACCAGGAATTTGTGGATACTTGGGAGGGAGAGGGAGGCTGTAGAGTCGAAGTGGACTGGGATATTCAACGGTCGATAGGACGGCCGTGAATGCCGGCTTCCCCGTCCGCCGCGGGGCTCTCTCCGTGGGGAGGCGGGCTGACGGCGGGTGAGGGCGGCATATGGGGAGAGCAAGAAGCCGGGTTGTGGGGGCAAGTCCTCGGTGGAACTTGACTTGCCCGAAGGTGGCTGAGGTGGGCTGGGACGAGGCCCCTGCTCCAGAGAGTGTAGGTCCAAGGGCATAGTCGAGGGACGGACTGGGGTCGGCAACGGAAAAGGAGAGTGCAAGCGTTCCGCTTCCACAGGGGGGTCAACCCCATCAGGTTGCGGTTTTCCAGTGGTAGAGGACTCGAGGGCCTGGTTGCCCACCACCCGAGTGTTGAGAGAAGGAGTAGTCCGGGAATGAGAAGCAGTAGTCGTAAGCCGAGGGGGAGAAGTATCCATAGCGAACAAAAGAGAACTTCATCCCCCGCGCGCATCCAGGATGTCACGCAGGGGAGATACACCCGTACCCAGTCCCTGTGCCTGAAAGGCGGCCACTCTCATCCAACGCGCGGTGAAAAGTGGCAGGGACAGGGCTTGGGTTTGGCTGAAAAGCGACAAGGGTGCAGGGCAACCACCTCCCACACCCAAGGGCCAAGGAAGGGGTCAAAATCAAGGTCCAAAAAACAACGCCAAAAAGAGAGAGAAGCCAGAAAGAATGGGTGAAAGGAGAGAGAAAGAAAAAGAAGCAGGAGATCAGCCGGGTCCCCAAACGAGTCTAATGGTCCACGAGGGCAGAGAAAGCCCTTACACCGAAGAAAGGTGTATTCCCACATTCGCCAAACAGAGGGATGCGCCCTATCGCTCCGGACAAAGCAAAGGGATACAGGTTTGATTGAAGTTTATTTTAGTTAAAAGTAAAGCTTTTAGAGTTGAGATTTTCAGTTGTGCTTTCTCAGATGTCCACGTCTTATTCATTTGAGAGAGAGCACGTTCAGTCGAAGCATTAGTTCCTGGAAGAGAGAGTATGAACTGAACGAATGCTAACATTCGTTGATGAGTGACATCTTCTGGCCTTGAAATGAGTGAATACTTCCACCCAGCGATGGTCTGTTGGTAATTTAGATACATTCAACTGTGCTACTTTCTCATCACTAATGTACTTTGCAAAACACGTGAACTCATTAAATAATTCAGTGTCAAATTTGGGGTCAAATAGTTGTTTTTCAGCAGCAAAATCCATTGTTTTCTCAACAACTGACCACTTTGGAACTTGTTTTAATAAAGCCCACTGCATACACTCAACGTTTGGCAAGTGATCCGACCACTGACCCAAGTACTTAACATATGTGTCATAAAACTCGACTAATATTTTCTTTGCAGATAAGGAATCATTAGAATCAATCAACCCATCTTTTCAAGTTTGTTTACAAGACTACTGACTGAGAGTGGCACAAACACATTATCTTTCTTTGATTGCAAATTATCCTTCAGATCAGAACTTGCACTCATCACTTCCACAACTGATATATGTTCACCCTTAATCTTTAAAACCACTTGGTGAAAGGTGGCTGCTTGACAGTGCACAAAGTTGAGCCAGATCTCTGATTGTGGGTTTTCAAAAAAGTTTTTCAATATCACTGGACACTTGCTTTGGCTCAGAAAGTATGATCTTAGACCAGGAAACAACTTTAGCATTTTTTCAACTGCAGACATTAATGCCAACCACCTTGTTTTACTATATCCCAGTAACTGTTTATATTCAATGTCCACAAAATCACAAAACTCTTTCAGCTCTTCTACTCGAACAGTATAGATGTAGAAATATGAATATATTTTAACAACCACTGTTTCCACATCAATTGACAGATAGTCACTGGCAGACTGAACAGCATTATGTACAATATGTGCAAAACAACCAATCCCAATTAGTTCTCCACCAATGTAGTCATTTAGCTTCCTGAAAATGTTATTCACTCCTTTTCTTGCAGCACCACCAAAATTACAGTTAGTGTTATCACCACAGAAAGCAACTAATTTTCTGCCCAGGTCATGCTCTTCAATAATATCAATTAAATATTTCACCACAATATCTGAGTTTTTTCCAGGCTGAGATTTAAAGTCAATAAGCTTCACTTGAGCACCTTCATATGGCTGAAAGAAGGGAATTAAAACAGGAAACAGCTTGATGTTTCCATGGTTGCTTGCATCAGTTAGCAATGTTATGCAATGAGCATCCTTTAATTGTTTTTTAATTCTGTTTCAGCATATGGTACAAATACATTTGAAACAATCGCTTCGCACTTTGTTCTGGCACATGAAAATTTTGGTTCAAAGCATGTTTTCAAAATTTTTGTTGAGCAGTCAGTAGATCTGAAGCTTTGATTTTCTCTGACTGTATGGTAAGCCCACACACCCTCAGCAGCAGCTACTTCTAAATCCTTATTACTAGGCGTCACACTTTTAAAATAATCACTCACTATCTTACTAGATGAAGCACCGATATCAACCGATTTGTGTCTTTTTGAGCCAACATGTTTAGTAATATCATTAATCCCACCATGTCCAATGCTGAAGTCACTTCTACATTTCTCACACCGTACATCACTTTCTGTTGTTGTTTTTGTAATAAATGGATATTTAGACTGCAGATGTGCATTAAATGTACACTTCCTTTTAGTTTTAGACATTTTGTGTTGTCAAACTAGGCCTACGACCTTACGTACGATACAATTAATAACTTTCCTTATCCTTCAAACGAAAAAGTTTAACCTAGCTGCTAAAGAAAAAAAAGGATGCAGGGATAAAAATTAATTAAGGTTATTAATTAAGCAAGCATAAAAACATAAAAGCGTTGCACTACAACAGAACTTTACACAGAGGCCGCTAATGAAACAGTGAAACGCTAGTCGGGAATCATGGCACTGCCGCACGGCGACATGTATCGTACTAGTTCAGTCTGCAAGTTAGTATTTAGATTTGGAATTCGGAATGTGGCATAATTCTATTAATTCATAAAGGACATCTAATGTCTAATGTAACAGTAATTTTAATAAAGCGGGACATTTATGAAAATTTGCTCCAAATGCAGGACATTTTCGGGACATTTTGAAAAGCGGGACCTGGTCACCTTATTCAAACACCAAACAATGTCACTCACAACAGTCAGCTGTCGATTGGCTTATGTTACATGCTTACATTACAGCTTACATGGTTCAAGGTTATAGGGGAGGGAAGGGGGAGGAAGAGCTGCGCGCGCATCAGATT
>JAJOZX010004141.1:177500-337500 GCA_023014485.1 Bathynomus jamesi
CACCCATACAAGTTAGCGATGGTGCAGGAATTGAATGTAAACGATTGCCCCCAACGACTGAATTTTGCACAGGAAATGCTTGCACTTTATGAGCAGAATGAAAACATGATGGTGGTAATGAGTGATGAAGCCCATTTCCACCTTAATGGGGCCGTCAACAATCAAAACTGTCGGTATTGGGCTGCTGAAAATCTGCAACAACTCCATGAAAAACCGCTGCATAGCCCTAAGGTTACAGTTTGGTGCGCGGTGGGAAAGTTTGGCGTCATCGGTCCCTATTTCTTCGAACAAAATGGGGTTACCGTTACCATAACATCTGGGCGTTACATTGAGATGGTGAACACCTTTTTCATCCCTGAGTTACGAAGAAGGCGTATTGCTCGTCGACATTTGTGGTTTCAGCAAGATGGGGCCACGCCACACACCGCCAGAGCGTCAATGGCTGTTCTTCGCCCCCTGTTTCCCAACCATCTCATTTCGAGATTTGGTGACATTGCATGGCCCCCTCGGTCCCCTGACTTGTCCACATGTGACTTCTTTCTATGGGGGTACCTCAAGTCACGTGTCTACGAGGACAAGCCCCGTACATTAGATGCATTGAAGGAAGCGATCCGTCAACAAATCATCCAAATCAACAGAGACCTGCTGGGAAGAGTGGAGGCCAATTTTCGTAAACGCCTTCAACAATGCGTCGACGGCCAAGGACAGCATATGCCAGATATAATTTTCGGTACATGATTATTATGACATGAAATGCTATGTTCTTACGAATGTTGTTCTACCAATATATTTTCTTTACAAAAATAAATATCATTTTCCTGATTATTCCAAAAACACTTGGTTCCCGTGCCCCACCCTGTATATGCGGCTCTCTCAGTGCGTATGTTCTGAAGAAGTGGCTCCCTTAAAAAACTTAGTGAAAAACACTGCTCTACGCTATGGAATGCTTGGTACGAAAACCTGTCTGTAGCTCCACTTAATTTTGACACTACTCTATTATGTCTAATCAACTGTATATATTTCTCTCCTTAGTATGTGAACTGTCGTTGTATTAATAATATTTGTCATATGGACTATATTCTGCCAATAAACCTTTTCATTTAATTTAATTTCATATATATATATATATATATATATATACACACACAGTGGCGAAACTACCGAGGGTGCAGGCGGTGCAATGCACCGGGGCCCACAGCCTTGGGGCCCATCATAGATTTGTTTAATATATAAAAATTGTACTTATAAAGCAAATACAAATCTAAAGATTAGCTAATAAGAATAACTATAAAAAAGTAAATATCATTGTTGCCATGTTAAAAATAAAAAGATACGCTATTCAAATTGTTGCCTAAACTGGCTAAACAGTAACGTTTCATATAGAATGGTCTGAGCTATTACAAGCCTAAGGTTGGTTTTGCATTAAGTGCTTTCAATGTGAGTCAGTAGAACTGCCTGTGTGTTGTTAAATCCTTCAAAGACTATTAACATGTTGCAGTTTTATTGATAACTACTCTGGAAGATCGTAACTGGTTTCTATTGACTTTAATTATTTAGGATTATTTTCATTGGTAAATAAATTGGCAGATTTGACCCAACTTTTTCATTTGGACTCTGGGAAGTTTTGTCCTTTAGTCAGTTGTTAGAATTGATTAAGTCTTGTTGGTTCCAGTATGGAAAATTCGGTCTAAATCTATAGTTGGACAGGTTGCAAAATTTGCGTGTCCATTTGACTTCTCCTCTGGTAGAGAAATTGGACACGTTGCTTTAACTGTCAGTCTTTTGAACATTTAGAGCTCAATTGACTGCAGTTTTTAGGTTTTAAGTTTCTTTTATAAAATTTCATCCAAATTGAGTTTTTCTATTTAGTAGAAATTGGATACCCTTTGTTTATAGGTTCTTGGTAATTGTAAATTAATTAGTTAGTTACTTTTATGTGTTCTTTATTTATTTCTGATGTGGACTTAATTGAATTAAGTCTTGGTTTAAGTATAGTACATTGTCTGATAAGGCAATCTCCAATTTTTGGTTTTGGTATGGAAAAACTTTTGATTCATTTTTGGGAAATCAGTCATTTAATTAGAATCTGACTTGACCTTATAAATATATTTTTAGAATAGGCTGTATTTTCTTTATTTGGGAGAAGAAATGAGTACCGTATTAGGCTTTGAGCCTGCCTCTAGGTCACAGTTAATATAGACTGTTTAAATTGTTGTAGAAATAGCAATCGCTTTTACAATTGACAAGTCATTTCAATTTAGCTTTATTAACAATTTGGCTTTGCTTAAAAAATACAAATAAAGTTGATTGAAATTACCAGTGCCCGTTGCGAGAACTTATGTTATTTCAGTAAGCTGACAGCTACTCATACAGCTACTCATTTTAACTTGTTTATTGCAATATATCAGCTACAAACAGGGTTATAGCTAAATTAGCTATAAATAAAATTTTGTTTATTTAGAATAAATTTTAATAACTATTTCTCTTGAGTAAAATTCAAAATATTAATTTAGGAATTACATAATATTGAAATAGCTAGCTACCTTTTTAAATTTATAATTAAAGTATAACATAAATTAAAATTTAAGATAGAACAATTGGAATAAATTTCAATATAATATTCCCCTTATATTGAGATCCTAAAGAGTCTGGGAGTTTTCTGATATAGTTAATTATAGTTTTACAAATATTAAATCCTGTGTTTAATTTATTATTTCAAAATTGGTTTTATTTCTTTTCAAAATTATTAATCATAACAATGGTCGGGTGGATGGGGTAGGGTCTGTTTCAGAATTTTCAGGCATTATCACATTATATAAAATTTAAATAGTTTCTCCCTTATAAGAAATGACAATGTCTGCGCCTAAGCATAAAAATGGTTGCCAAAAAAGAAAAGCAAAAAAAAAATAGAAGAATATTATTTCAAAGCTACCAAAGTTGGACTCGTTTTTTGCAAAAATTACTAATATAAGTGTCGATAAATGTTAGAAAGTCTAGAAGAGGAAGAGCCATTGTTGTCCCAAGGCGATATGATGACTGAGCTGATTGATGCAGCATTGCTTGTATATATTAAGTTAAGGTGTGTGTATATATCCATCTCATAATTGTAAGGTTAGTGAAAAATTCACTTAATTTAGAGCTAGCATGTTTGGGCTCTTGTGGCATCATTGTTTGAGCACTCTTGTGGCATAATTTTTTTGGGGCACTGCGCGTTCTTCCTACTCGTTTGTTGAATGCAGCACTTACAGGGCGTGGTCTTATAGAGAGCTCTCTTGCAATTCAGTTTGGTTGTTTAGATACAAGATTGTTACATCATGCAATGGTGCAGGTTGTGTTGTTGTTGCAAGGTTTAGAAAGAAGACCATAAATAGTGTCCCCTTTGTTTTTTATCTTAATTTTACGCAACTGAGGCCTAAGGTAGGCCCACATCGAGTCAGCAACCCTGAGGTAGGACCTAATAGGACCTCCAAGTCCGTAAGTTTTTAGTCTAGCTTAACTTAGGCTATAGGTTAAACTGGCCCTTCCGAGCTTGGCCGTTCACGGCTCAACTGGGATTCTGAACCCAATAAAATAAAATATAACAATAAAAGTGAAGAAGCAGGTTATTCAAGTGTGTTTGTAGATTTGCGTTATGACCAAGAATCGTGTGCTAAAACCAAAAGTGATTCAAATGTGCTTGAAATAAAATCACATGTAAGTGAAATAATGCCAGAGAAAACAATCGAATCAAATTTAAAAGAAAATTTTGAAAAATTGTCACACATTAAGTCATTATTGTCATCTGACCGAGGACAATATTCTGCAAATATCGATAGTAGCGAGATAAAACGTTTAATTAATTATTTCAAAGGGATCGTGTAGACCAGGGGTCACCAACCTGGGCGGTAGCGCCCACTAGTGGGCTCACATTAAAGGTAATTAAACATTTATTTCATTATTTATTTTATCGATTATGCTGATTTATTCTTTTTGATCTAAGGTGGGCGATAAGCTTTTTTAATTTTCAAAAAATCGTAAAAGTGGGCAGTGAACAAAAAAAAGGTTGGTGACCCCTCGTGTAGACCTAAAGGGCCATTTAAGAGAGATGTGAATAAAAACGGTCGATGTTTTTCAGAAGTCTATTATTCTAAAACCTCTAAATCAGGCATATTAATGCCTAAGACAGTGGTACTCATTGCGCGGCTCGCGAGCCAAAATGTGGCTCGTGATGGCCTAAGTGGCGGCTTGCCAGCCGCGCAATGAGTACCACTGGCTTAGGACAATAGGACATGGTTATGTTATTCACCATTGATAGATAGTGCCTATTGCGAACCATGCTGGCATTGTGCTAATCGCGGTGTTTCTTCTTTTTGTGACACATGGGTTAATGGCGTGAGAGACTGGAGACATCTTACCCGAAAAATTCAGATGCATGATAGTTCAAGATCACATCTTGATGCTTGTCTAACAATGCAAAGGTGGCGTTTGAACAAAACTTTAGAAGTCCACAATGAAAATGAAAAGCAGAAAGAAAGTAAATTTTGGCAAGATGTTTTAGAGCGAATAATTAACATAACACTTATGTTATCTTCTCTTTAATTTGTTAGCTAAATATATGATCCTGTCCTTGCACAGTTACTTGAAAAGAAAAAAGGGCAAGTCAAATATCTTAGTCCTAAAATACAGGATGAGGCAATCATGTTACTTGCTAATAAAGTTAAAACAGAAATAATTAATCATATAAAAGCTGCGCCATTTTTCTCAATCACTATATATACAACACAGGACATTTCTAAAGTCAATCAAATGAGCCAAATTTTTCGATATGTGAAAATAAACAAAAATGCAGACGGACTTCCTCAAAACTTTGAAATAAAGGAATCATTTCTTGGATTCCAACAAGTGTTTGATCAAAGTTCTGCTGGATTAGAAAATGAAATTGTTAATTCAATTGATGATAAGGGATTGTATTTGATTAAGTGTCGTGGCCAAGGGTATGATGGTGCAACTAATATGAGTGGTTTATATTCAGGAGTTCAGGCAAGAATATCTTAAAAAGAACGAAACGCTGAATATGTCCATTGTGCTGCCCATAATCTAAATCTTGCGTTTAATGATTGTGTTAAGAATGTTCCTGAAATTCAAAACTTTTATGAAACTGTTGAACATCTTTACACTTTCTTTGGACACAGTATAAAACGGTGGGCTATGTTAAAAGAATTACTTCTGTCTCAGATATAATTGAAAAAAATGAAAAAGTAACACTAAAAAGATTATGTCCCACTCGATGGTCCTCTAGGCATGACGCACTAGTCGCATTAAGATTCCGATATTTGGACATTGTAAAAGGTCTCTCAAAAATAATCCTTTTAAGTAAAAAACCCGACGAGCGAGATGAAGTGTCTGGTCTCATGAAGCAAATAGAAAAGTTTGAGTTTATTTTCTTAATTGTCTTTCAAACAAAATTATTACATATAACTAATGTGGTTTCTAAGTTACTTCAAAGCAAAAATGTATTGTTGGACACAGCAGTTAATTTACTAAAGCAGTTGGTTGACTCTATAATGCAACTCAGAGACAACTTTGTACAAATGAAAGAAACAGCTAAAGAAATTGCAATGAAGTGGGGTGTGGATCCAAATTTCAGGACAAGTGCAGAAAAAAGCTAAAAAACATTTTGATGAATTGTGTGAAGATGAAAGACTGGCAGATTCAGAAAAATACATTGAGAACAGTGTGTTTTACATTACTTAGACATTATCAGCACCCAACTAAAAAACAGATTTGAAGGCCTAAAACGTGTTACTCAATATTTTTCCATTATTTTCCCAAAAACTTTGCTTACTGCTACAGATGAGGAATTATATGAGGAAGCTACAAGTCTAATGAACAAGTATGAAAAAGATATTTCTACAGAATTCCCCGCTCAGTTACTCTCCTTCCGTCAATGTTTCAAGTCAGATTTTACAAATATTTCAAACGTTTCTCAGTTAGCAACTTCGTTAATATGTGAAAACAGTGCTATGTGTTCAGATTTTCAAGAAGTTTTAACTGCAGTACTATTGTTTCTGACTATTCCTGTCACTGTGTCGAGTGCTGAACATTCTTTCTCAAAGCTGAAGTTCATCAAAAATTATGTGAGAAACACACTGTTGCAAGACAGATTAAGTGGCCTTTCGATAGGTTCAATTGAAAATAAAATTGCAAGAGAATGAAATTTAGAGGAAATGTTGACCATTTTTGCTGAAATGAAAACCAGAAAAGTTGACTTTAAATAAATGGTGAGTAGATGTATCGTGTCTAAAGTTTTGTAAATATTTATCAACACGCATTGTGACGTGTTTTTTTTTTAGGGGGGGGGGGGGGGGGGGGGCATGTGAATATTTGCACCAGGGCCCACACCAACCTACGTTCGCCAATATATATATACAGTATAATATATATATATATATATATATATATATATATATATATATATATCAGGTTGTAACAAATTTTGCTCGATTAGAAAACGGACGATAGATAATAGAATAACCTCAAGATAATGTGAAATAGTTTTATAAATGTTGTAAAATACACGCAGCGACAGGTTCGCACAGGTTTTATTACGATACAGAATGACTTAGGCTAGTGTAGGATTAGGCTAATGAATATTTTCTCTGGTGTTTTTCATACAGTTACAACGCCACCCTTACGATATTACAGTAATTGAAAAAACATGGAGCCCACGAAAGAGCATATTCGACATGTGATGCTGTATGAGTTCCATAAAGAATCTAACGCTAGTGAATCCGCAAGAAACATTCAAAGAGTTAATGGAAATGATGTTGTGAGCGAATGGGTGTGTCGTGATAATGTAATAATTATCACTGACCATTACTGCTTCCTTATATTATTAATATTGCATATGTGTTTCAGTGTTCGCTTCCACTAATTTTGTTTTCTGCTTTTCAGATGTATGTTATGTTTTGAGTTGAATAAAGCATTGTTTACGGGTCTATTCTTTTCATATCAATTTATTCAACTCATTCAATGATTCAGTCATTTAGAGAAGTCATTTAGATTCAGATGAGATTCAGCCATTCAGAGAGTCGATTAGCTTTGACATATTAGTTTAAAGTCACTTAGTCAGTTTTTGAAAATCAAAATATGGAACGTATATTATGCCATTGTGGAACTTGTTCGTGACGCCTTTATCAACGGACTCTCCTCTGCGGTGATCCGGCAGCGTCTTTTGGAGAATGAAACCTTGACTCTCACGCAGGCATACGACCGGGCTAGAGCTCTTGACCTTGCGCAACGTAACTCAGAATCATACCAATCGGTTGGTCAATTCACTGCGGTCACAGAACTCTACCAGCCGTCTGGGGACACAACCACGTCAGCCTCTCAGCAAAATGATCAGACTGAGCGTTCTACGATTGCTGTTGCTACCGTAAAAAAGCAACAGTGTTGGTTCTGTGGGGGTGGTATCCACCCCCGAGCCAAGTGTCCAGCCAAGAACTCTGATTGTTCATCATGTGGCAAAGTGGGTCACTGGGCGAAGGTCTGTCAGTCCAAGAAAACTAAAAGAATTACCGCATCTATCTTTTCCCCCTCCCTCTGCTCAATCATAGCTGCAGTTCCACAGAGCCTGCGTTACTCTTGCATCACGGTTACGATCAATGGGCATCCAATTCCAGCCCTTGTCGACTCAGCAAGCACTAACAGCTTTATAAATGAAAAGGTCGCTCGTCGACTGCAGCTTTGTATTGAACCAGTACAGCAAGATATTACCCTAGCTATGACTTCAGTAGTCGCTCCCGTGACTGGGATCTGCATTACGGATTTGCAATTGAGCAATTGCGATTACCCGAGAACGCGTCTTGGAGTAGTGAGAGATCTATGCGGTGATATCATACTTGGCATAGACTTCCAGAAGCAGCATTCTTCGGTGACAATTGACTATGGTGGAGAGAAGCCTGAGCTCCGAATTTCCAATCAAAATAATGCCACCTGTTGTTTGATTGCAGCGGACATACCAGAGCCTCTCCTATTCGCTAACATGAAGAGGGACGCTAAACCAATAGCCACAAAGTCTAGGGGCTTTGGCTCGACGGACCGAGAATTCATCGCCCAGGAGATCCGCAACCTCCTCTCCGAAGGTATTATCGAGCCTAGCACATCGCCCTGGAGAGCGCAGATAGTCATCGCAAAGGATGAGACAGAGCGCCACAGGAAGCGACTCTGTATCGACTACTCATGTACGGTCAATATCTATACTGACCTCGACGCTTACCCGCTTCCTAGAATTCAAAACATGATCAATGATTTAGAAAAGTATAAAGTTTTCTCGACGTTTGATTTGAAGAGTGCATATTATCAAATACGTATCCATGATTCGGATAAGCCTTTTACTGCATTTGAAGCAAACGGAAAATTGTACCAGTTCACCCGGATACCATTCGGCGTTACTAATGGAGTTGCAGTCTTCCAAAGGGTCATCGACAAATTCGTTGAGGAAGAGGGTCTCTGTGGCGCATTTCCTTACCTAGATAATATCACTATCGCTGGACGGGACCAAAAGGAACACGACACTAATCTTGCAAACTTCATTGCGGCGGCTAGACGAAGGAATCTGACCTTCAACAAGTCAAAATCGGTAATATCAGCGCCATCAATCAACATACTTGGCTATCAACTAGAAAACGGTTTGATGAAACCGGATCCGGACAGGTTAAAACCACTTCAGGACCTCTTACCTCCTACTAATTCTTCAGCGCTTCAGCGGATCCTTGGCATGTTTGCGTATTATGCGAAATGGATTCCTGAATTCTCCGATAAGGCTCGACCACTGTATCAAGCAAAAACGTTTCCTTTAAACCCCGAAGCCATCACAGCTTTTAATACCTTAAAGAAACTGCTCGGAACTGCCGCTCTTAGTAGCATTGATGACACGATTCCATTCGTTGTGGAGTGTGACGCTTCCAACGTGGCTGTGTCGGCCACCTTGAACCAGGATGGTCGCTCGGTCGCCTTTATGTCTAGAACATTAAATGTGAGCGAAACGCACTATCCTCCCGTGGAGAAAGAAGCAACAGCCATAATCGAGGCTGTTAGAAAATGGTCTCACCTTCTATCTGGTCGACATTTCACCATCGTTACTGACCAGCGCTCTGTGGCTTTTATGTTGGACAATCGGAAAAGGACGAAGATCAAAAATGATAAAATACAAGGATGGAGACTCGAACTATCTTCTTTCAGTCACTCGATTCGTTATCGGCCAGGTAAAGATAACGTCGCTCCAGATGCACTTACTCGAGCCTTCTGTGCTTCGCTTTCCCCATCAAGCCGTCTCACGGACATACATATTGGTCTATGTCACCCGGGTGTCACTAGGATGTTGCACTTTGTTCGGTCGAAAAACCTACCATTCTCTACCAGTGACGTAAGAAGTGTGTGCTCGTCTTGTCGTGTATGTGCGGAAATAAAGCCAAAGTTCTTCAGGCCGGCGAAAAGTACCCTTATCAAGGCGACCCATCCCATGGAGAGATTAAGTATTGATTTTAAGGGGCCGGTCCCATCCCGTACCAGAAACAAGTACTTATTCACTGCGGTGGATGAGTACTCTCGATTCCCTTTCACCATTCCCTGCCATGACTTGACGTCCCAGACTGTCGTGAGGTGCCTCGACACTATTTTTTCTCTTTGTGGTATGCCAAACTTTATTCACTCTGATCGAGGACAAGCGTTTCTGTCACGTGAGGTGCAGGAATATCTCACTAGTCGTGGAGTGGCGACCAGCAAGACAACCCCATACCATCCTATAGGAAATAGCCAGATTGAACGTTACAATGGCATAATCTGGAAATCCGTGTGTTTGGCCGTGAAGTCTTATGACATACCTGAAGACGAATGGGAGTTGGTTCTGCCTCAGGCCCTCCATTCTGTTCGCTCTTTGCTATCCACCTCTACCAACATGACCCCGCATGAAAGGTTCTTTGGCTTTACAAGAAAGTCATGTCAGGGCACATCGCTACCGACCTGGTTGATGACTCCTGGTCCTGTTCTCCTGCGTCGATTTGTCAGATCCCACAAGAGTGAGCCACTGGTGGAGGAAGTCGAGCTCTTGCAGGCTAACCCGACATACGCACACATTAAGTACCCAGATGGCCGTGAGTCTTCAGTGTCCCTACGGGATTTGTCACCCTGTCCTACTATTTCACCGCCTGCACCAGGCCCCACCACCGCATCACCTATACATCGGAGTGACAATATGCCCCGGGATGCACCTCCTAGTTTTCCTACAGATGCAGCAGATATGCCAGACAACATCGCCCTTCCTTCTGCTCATCCGGACGAACCAGTATTGCGACGTTCCACTCGAGAGCGTCGAGAGCCCCAACGTTATGAATGGTGATTTCTCTGCTAGGCGGGGAGAATGTCGTGATAATGTAATAATTATCACTGACCATTACTGCTTCCTTATATTATTAATATTGCATATGTGTTTCAGTGTTTGCTTCCACTAATTTTGTTTTCTGCTTTTCAGATGTATGTTATGTTTTGAGTTGAATAAAGCCTTGTTTACGGGTCTATTCTTTTCATATCAGGGTGTGTTGGAGATGGTTGGAGAAGTTCAGAAATGGAGACTTCAGTCTGAAAGATTATTATCAACGAACAGGACGACCAAATGAGTTAGAAATTAAATCAGGGATTCCCAAAGTTGTCTGTACAGACCCCCAGGGGTCTGTAGGAAGCTTCCAGGGGGTCTCTAAGCCTTTGGAAAAATAGTAACATTAACTATACTAACTATATTAACTATATTAACTATATTAATATTTAGGGGTCCTTGGTGGTAAAAGTTTGGGAACCCCTGACTGTTAGATGAAGAGTTGCTGAAAGCAACAGTGAAGGAAAACCCAACGGTAACTGCAAGAGAACTTGGCCTGCAACTCGGCGTTAGCCAGATGACCATTCATCGTCATTTGAAGCTGTTAGGAAAAGTAGTGAAGGTTGGAAAATGGGTTCCGCATGATTTGTCACAAGCGAATCTTCAACATCGAATCGATATTTGCACATCACTGCATTCTCGGCAACTGCAGGCATTGTTTTTGAATCGGATCGTCACGGGATGAAAAATGGGTCCTCTATAACAATATTAAGCGTCGACATCAGTGGCTTAGCCTTGAAACAAAGCCTGAACCTCTGCCAAGGAATGGACCCCATCCAAAGAAAATTTTGCTATGCGTTTGGTGAGATATGCAAGGAATTATTCATTTTGAGCTTCTGCCAGATAACCAAACAATCACAGCTGAAGTCTACTGCCAACAACTCCAACGATTGAAGATGGCATTATAAGAAAAACGTCCTGCATTAATTAATCCAGAGGTGTTCTATTCCACCAGGATAACGCGCGCCCTCACACTGCTCGAATCACCACTGTCCAATTGGAGGCATTTGGGTGGGAAAAAATGCCTCATCCATCTTATTCTCCGGACATCGCACCTTCAGACTACCATTTATTTAGAAGTCTGCAACACCACCTAGATGAACAAAAGTTGCAATCCAGGGAAGCTATCGAAAACGAAGTGATCACTTTTTTTAACTCGAAACCAAAGGATTTCTTCGAACGTGGCATAAAAAAACTTTTCTATAGGTGGGAGAAGGTTATAGAAAAAGAAGGGAATTATTTTGATGATTAATTTGTTATTATGTCATTTAATTTTTGTTGTGAATAAACTAAAAATTCGAGCAAATTTGTCCTTATAGGTCCTTTAATTTTTGTTCTGAATGAACTACAAAATCGAATATATATAGATATATATATATATATATATATATATATATATATAATATATATTATATATATATATATATTATATATATATATATATATATATTATATATATATATTATATCTATATAATTATATAATATATATATAATATATATATATTATATATATTAGAAATTTAGGGCGGGTCGATTTTCCACATGTTTTGAAATCGCAAGGTAAATAAGTGCCCAGTAGTTAGGCTTGGTTGAGAAATGAACCCAAAATTTTTTTAGAGCAAACGGATAAGGGCCTGCTTGCGGATTTGCAATTAAAGTTTGTTATGGTTTTTGACCCAGTTTTCGTCATACGCGATAGGTAAACTCGTCATTTTTGAAGACATAATATTAACTAATTATAGATGTAGCAACTCAATATAATTTTCTATCCCAAGAGGAGACAATGCCTAATGTATATCATGTGTTTTAAGTGTAAAGTGATTTAGTGGGAGTTCATTCTGATGCAGTGCGCAACCAATAGTGTGCAGTTTCCTCCCCAGAGTTTCTTCAAGTTTTACCAATAAACCACTCTTCCAGCCAGTGTTGGTTGCGGTATTATCAAGAAGAATGGTTCGGATGCTTTCAAGGCTATTATATTCTTCAAGAACACTGAATGTCTCCTGAGCAAGGACCTCACCAGTGGCGCCTATAACAAGAATTGTTCTGTGGGTCAAGTAGGCGCCAGGAGATTTTCCATCTTCATAGGTGAAGGTAAGGTGATGTTCTGCGTCAACACACTTTCTGAAAACAGTTTCCCCTTCAGGTGTCTCTATTTCTTTGTAAGTCATGGTATTCTCGTCAACCTTCCCATCCACACCAACACAAATGAGCTGTGTCTTTTTCTCTGATTCCACACCCTCACTAACTATCTTAATTTGGGCTTTGGTCCTGTCTAATTTGCACTTGTCAATCATGATGTGATTGATGTCAACTTCAGGTCTGAGTAGGTGTTTGATGTCATGGAGCAAGGCATTCCCAAGAGCTGCGTCCAGATTTGATTAACATTCACCTCTGACAAGTTCCATAGCATATCTGGGAAACTTTAAAAGGCTGTAGTCTCCTGAAGGCCTCTTCCTAGGCTGCCATTCATCTTCTCCTTCCTGAAAATAAATGGAAAATATTAATGCGTTTTCTGTTTATTTATTTATTTATTTAATTTAGTTATTTTTATTTATTTATTTATTTAATTTATTTATTTATAATTATATATAATTAATTTAAGTAAAAGGAAACTAACCTCGCCGCCAGATGAACTGCTTGTAAGTCCAGGCAACTCTGTAGGCTGTATGAAAGATCCTACTAGCTCAACTTCCTCCTGAGGTAGTGCATGTTGCTGTCCTTGTTTGGCCTTCCTGTCTCTTTTGACAGCAACTGTGTCCACTGAAGACAGCTGGTATGCACCCTTAGGACCTGTTTCGGATCGCTGATCACGAAGGTATGCTCTTTCTTCAAGTGGCACCTTTGCATTTCGAGGGCAAACACAGATGATGTGTTCTTGTGTACACTTGTCCTTCTTACAGTATACTCTTGAATCACTGCAAGGCAAAATATCTAAAGAACAGGAACAGGCAGAAATATAAAAAAGTTTGTCCAAGTTAGCATCTAGATTTCGCTCGACACTTACCTTAGCATGCCCGCGATTAGTGTCTTTCACAAGAGTGAGTAGATCTTTAACCTTTCTGTCAATGGATTTGTCATTAATCAAAGGCAGCCTTGGATTCACTGAAGACCAAATGGATTTTAAATCCTCGCTAACTCGCCGCACTAAGGCCCAAAAATCTGCGCCAGGGTTAGCATGATTAAGGTCATAATAGTATTGAATCAGCTGCCTGTAAGTGCTTGGTTCGGTCATTAATAATTCACAAGGACCACCTCCATACTTTTCTTCACTTTTCTTTCGGGTCAGGCGTCTCGTTTTCGCTTTCGGCATTATTTACACCGGAAAATCTGAAACATAATGAAAAGTGTTAATGCGAATAGCAATATGTAAGAAATAAGCGTGAACGGTCACAGGAAATATAATATTTTACCATTATTTTTTAATAAAGATGCATAATTAATAATTATATAAAAATACAAGCAAAACGCTGATATTTATGCTTATAGAAACGAGTTAATAATTTTGGGTTTGCTTTGTTTAGGTTGCGCGTATGCCGCATACGAGATTTTACGCATGAAGTGACAACAGAAAAAATTATAAACTTAAAAGCGAAATTCGCATTCTGATCTTTTATCAAAATGCATTTCTTTGTGATTTTCACATTTCATAGATGAAACAACAACTACTGGATGTTTATTCGCTTTCTGGTACCGACTTTGCCCACCCCTAAAAAAAAAAAAATATATATATATATATATATATATATATATATATTAAACACAGACCGTGCATGGAACAAGGAACTCTTCTGGGAAAATTAAATCCACTATAGTCCGAATAAGTAATGGTAAATGACAAATACCATAGTTTTTCTTTTTCTTGTTCCATGCACGGTCTGTGTTTAACATATAAGTTTCTCAGGGGACCATTCTGAGTTTGTGTGTGTTATATATATATATATAATATATATATATATATATATATATATATATATAAGCAAAACAACCACAGGGAAAAAAGATTACGTGTTGTTCTGTGATTTTACTGCATATATAATATATTATATATATATATATATATAAGCAAACAACCACAGGGAAAAAAGATTACGTGTTGTTCTGTGATATTACTGCATATATATATATATATATATATAGGAGCAACAAGCTTGACCTTCGTGAAATGAGGAATCATCGCACAGAACATTTGAAAAGTTGAAAGATATATATATATATATATATATATATATATATATATATATATATATGAGAGAGAGAGAGAGCCAGCCAGGGACGCGGGAACAAGGGGGGCCGTAGGGGCGGCTGCACCCACAACTTTAAAACCTTGGGGGGCGACGCCCCTCAAAACTTTTCATTGTAGCTGTACACCATATTGTCCAAATCATTCTACACGAGCAAAGAATTTACATAAATTGTCGTTAGTTTGGTGGTTAGGCTCCTATTATAATCTATTACTGAGCAGTACTTCTCTAATTCGTTTTATAATTATTCTCCTTTTCACAACTTACTTGAACATCTGTTGGTTAGGTCAGGGTAGAAAGGGCTTGCATGAATTTTGTGTTTATGTCTCTTGATTTTTGTTTAATTTTTCATGGTAGATTTTAAGTTGTGCTAATAACGCATTTCGACATTTTATGTGGGAGTTCATGAAAGGCAATGTGCGTATTTGATTGGAGTTGAGAATTCCTTGTGAGATATATGCTCTTCCTAATACATGTGATTGTTTAACCATGTGGTATAATGCTCGTCATTTTAGAGTTCCCACGTGGAAAGCTGAATTATAATGATTAAAAAGACGTGGTTCTAAATAGTAATTCATGAACTATACAACAATAAAACCCTAAGCTATTTACATTTTTGGTGTACTGCTTCTAGTTAAGTATTAATGATGCGTGACAAAACTAATGATGTATGCAGTGGTGGTGAAACGTTTCCCATTAAGAGAGGAGTGCTCCAACTATATGAGCAAGTTAACTTGAAAGTAAACAACGTACCGCAATTTGTTCTCATTTCACTAGAATGGTGCCATTTCATCTCGCATATCCACCCCTTTTTTGTGTAATACAAGTGTCGAGTAGTACGAAGGAAGCCCCTGTTAACACCAAGGAATATTTCACGCAGAAAGAAGTAGGAAAAAAGATGGCAGGACATCCTCAAGACTTTTGGAACAGTGTCATTTTTCCCGATGAGTCCAGGTTATGTTAGTTTTCTGATAGTGAACGTGTGTGGGTGGGAGACGTCCAGAAGAAGTTTTCATTGCGTCACCTTGAAGCGGCAACAAAACGTGAAGGAATTTCAGTTATGATGTGGGGGTGGTATTTGGGTTGGTGGACGTTCCGCTCTCATAGCTTGTGAAGGGATGGTCATTTCACAGAAATACATTGATATTTTAAAGAGAGGACTCCTACCAATTTATTCAAATGGGGAACTATCAAAAGAGACCAGCACTTTTATGGAAGACGAGGCACCCGCTCACACTACCCGTGCCACACAAAAGTGACACGTTGAAAATGGCATCTCCCGCCTCTTATGGACAATCGCCTCATACAATCCGATACAGCACGTTTTGGGTGGACTTGGAAGAGTAGTGAAGAAACTGCCGCAGAAACCAGCTACAAAAGCAGATTTACTTACAAACATCCAGAATGAGTGGGAAAAATGAATTAGGTGGACGCTGATAATCTTATCAGTGTCCACGTCGTACGTCGAATCGAGTACGTCGAATCGAGTTCTTACGTTGTAAAAAGTTGGTGGCAAGTCTACAAAACACTAATAAATAATTGTTTTGAACAACGTTTCCTCTTTCGCTTACCTTCAAAATCATGCAAATAAGTTAATATCACAAAATTTGGGTTTCTATTATATTATGGTCAATGGTCATAACATAATAGACACCCAAATTTTGTGATATTAACTTATTTGCATGATTTTGAAGGTAAGCGAAAGAGGAAACGTTCAAAACAATTATTTATTAGTGTTTTGTAGACTCGCCACCAACTTTTTACAACGCAAGAACTCGATTCGACGTACGACGTGGACACTGATAAGATTATCAGTGTCCACCTAATTCATTTTTCCCACTCATTCTGGATGTTTGTAAGTAAATCTGCTTTTGTAGCTGGTTTCTGCGGCAGTTTCTTCACTCTTCCAAGTCCACCCAAAACGTGCTGTATCGGATTGTATGAGGCGATTATCCATTAAAGGCGGGAGACGCCATTTTATATATATATATATATATATATGAAAAATTATTTCACGAAAGTGACACGTGAAAAGTATTTATGATGAATAAAACCACGAAGGAAAAAGAAACACAAAGGGGTGCTCAAGCGCTTTCGTCTAATGACATCCTCAGGAACACTGGAGTGAAAGGACAGATCAAGGCAATATATAGGTTACAAAAATAAACATACATACATACACATTCACATATATACATATATATATATACATATACATATATATATAAATATATACATATATATAGTAAGCATAGAAAAAAATTGTGGGAGGAGCCAACATTTATATGGTCACAGAAGAATAAAGAAATAAAAATAAATATAAATATAAATGAGAAAAAATTAATTACAAAATAGTGCCTTAGTGATATATATGTCACAGCCTAAATAATCATAAAGAAATAAACAGGCAAATAAAAAAAAACCCATAAATACATATACATACATATATATATATATATACATATATATACACACATATATATATATATATATATATATATAAAGACACTTTTAGCACTTTGGCCGACCTTCCATATAAATTCAAATGGCTTTTTTATGGAACAGGTCACAAAAGAATAAAGAAATAAAATAAATATAAATATTGTAAGTGGAGTCTACCAATTCAAGCTCAAGAGGGAGGTTTTTACAATCGATTTAATAGATGCTGCCAAATTGATATATATGTCACATTATTAAAAAATAAAAATTGAAAGATAAATTTTAAGAGAGGCACACCAATTTATAAGGGAAAAATTACCACATATGCATTTTATAGTCACAAACGAATACAAAAGTACAAGTAAATAAAATTGGAAAACAAAATGATCCCTAGATGATATATAAAGAACAATAAAATATATATACAACATATTTACGGTATATATACGAAATATAAACGCAATATATACAGAATATAATATATATATATATATATATGCATAAGGAAAAAAAAAATTACCAAATTTGTTTTTATAATTATTGTCTGAGAAAACGGTAGGTCGCAAAAGAATAAAGAAATAAAAATAAATATAACTTGAAAAAATTACAAATAATACACGTACACAATATACCCGCATACCCAAATATATATATACATATACACACATATATACAAACACACACACACACACACACACACATATATTATATATATATATATACAAGCTTGACCTTCACGAAATGAGAAATCATCCCGCAGAACCTTTGTGAGGTTGTAAGGTAAGGTAAGGTACATACACATATACATATATATATATATATTTAACTGCATACATACATACATACATACATATCACACATACATACATACATATACACACATATACATACAAACACATTTAACTGCAATGACCACACACATACGCACATACACATACATACATACACATACACTCATACAGCACAAAAATTGAAAAATAAAATTGTAAGGGAAACAACAGACAAAAACAAATTTTTTTACCAAAGATTTAACAACCTGCCCTTTTTGTTTAAATCCATTCTGAAGGAATTCAGAGCAACGGGATCAAGTTGAAACAGACCTTTACTCATGTTAAGGTTATTTGTAAGTTGAATTATAGCCGACTCAAGAATATTTCTATTAACAATGTTGCTAGAGTGAAACAAAACTGAAACATTATTCCAATCAATACAATGGGATAACTCTGACAAATGGACAAAAAGGGCACTGGACAACTGTCCCGTTCTAACGGAATATTGATGCTGTTTTACACGCGTTTGCAAATCCTTTCCCGTCTGACCTATGTAAAAGGAATCACATTGCTTACACCCAATTTTATAGATAATGCCTAAATTATTGGTAGGGCTATTTTTTACTATGATGTTTTTCACAATATTGTTATATGAAAAAACTACACTGATATCCAAAAGTTTAAGTACATTAGCAATGCCTAAGAAGCCCGGGAAAAATGGAAGTACTAAAATATTCTTTGACAAGGTGCGAGTGTTATTATTCACACGATAGAAGGTTCGTTTAGCCTTATTAAGACAAGATTCCATGAACGCAGATGGGTAACACAACTCACTTCCAATACCGTTGATATTTCCAATTCGGCATCGATGTATTCAGGACTGGCGATCCTAAGAGCGCGGAGAAACATTGAGGAAAATATGGCCTTTTTAATAGGGGTGTCATGTCCAGAGTAAAAGTGTACGTAGGACAAATTTAGGCATTATCTATAAAATTGGGTGTAAGCAATGTGATTCCTTTTACATAGGTCAGACGGGAAAGGATTTGCAAACGCGTGTAAAACAGCATCAATATTCCGTTAGAACGGGACAGTTGTCCAGTGCCCTTTTTGTCCATTTGTCAGAGTTATCCCATTGTATTGATTGGAATAATGTTTCAGTTTTGTTTCACTCTAGCAACATTGTTAATAGAAATATTCTTGAGTCGGCTATAATTCAACTTACAAATAACCTTAACATGAGTAAAGGTCTGTTTCAACTTGATCCCGTTGCTCTGAATTCCTTCAGAATGGATTTAAACAAAAAGGGCAGGTTGTTAAATCTTTGGTAAAAAAATGTTGTTTTGTCTGTTGTTTCCCTTACAATTTTATTTTTCAATTTTTTGCTGTATGAGTGTATGTGTATGTATGTATGTGTATGTGCGTATGTGTGTGGTCATTGCAGTTAAATGTGTTTGTATGTATATGTGTGTATATGTATGTATGTATGTGTGTATATGTATGTATGTATGTATGTATGCAGTTAAATATATATATATATATATGTATATGTGTATGTACCTTACCTTACCTTACAACCTCACAAAGGTTCTGCGGGATGATTTCTCATTTCGTGAAGGTCAAGCTTGTATATATATATATATATATATGTGTGTGTGTGTGTGTGTGTGTTTGTATATATGTGTGTATATGTATATATATATTTGGGTATGCGGGTATATATGTGTACGTGTATTATTTGTAATTTTTTCAAGTTATATTTATTTTTATTTCTTTATTCTTTTGCGACCTACCGTTTTCTCAGACAATAATTATAAAAACAAATTTGGTAATTTTTTTTTCCTTATGCATATATAATATATATATATATATATTCTGTATATATTGCGTTTATATTTCGTATATATATACCGTAAATATGTTGTATATATATTTTATTGTTCTTTATATATCATCTAGGGATCATTTTGTTTTCCAATTTATATTTTACTTGTACTTTTGTATTCGTTTGTGACTATAAAATGCATATGTGGTAATTTTTCCCTTATAAATTGGTGTGCCTCTCTTAAAATTTATCTTTCAATTTTTATTTTTTAATAATGTGACATATATATCAATTTGGCAGCATCTATTAAATCGATTGTAAAAACCTCCCTCTTGAGCTTGAATTGGTAGACTCCACTTACAATATTTATATTTATTTTTATTTCTTTATCTTTTGTGACCTGTTCCATAAAAAAGCCATTTGAATTTATATGGAAGGTCGGCCAAAGTGCTAAAAGTGTCTTTATATATATATATATATATATATATATATGTGTATATATATGTATTATAATATATATATGTATGTATATGTATTTATGGGTTTTTTTTTTATTTGCCTGTTTATTTCTTTATGATTATTTAGGCTGTGACATATATATCACTAAGGCACTATTTTGTAATTAATTTTTTCTCAATTTATATTTATATTTATTTTTATTTCTTTATTCTTCTGTGACCATATAAATGTTGGCTCCTCCCACAATTTTTTCTATGCTTACTATATATATGTATATATTTATATATATATGTATATGTATATATATTATATGTAATATATGTGAATGTGTATGTATGTTTGTTATTTTTTGTAACCTATATATTGCCTTGATCTGTCCTTTCACTCCAGTGTTCCTGAGGATGTCATTAGACGAAAGCGCTTGAGCACCCCTTTGTGTTTCTTTTTCCTTCGTGGTTTTATTCATCTATATATATATATATATATATATATATATATATATATATATATATATATATAATAATATATATAATATTCATAATATGATTAATTACTTAATTATATAATTACTCATGTAATTATATAATTTTTTTTTCTGTTTGTATGATACATTCGTCTATTTGCTATTTTAATAATAATTTTATTACTTTAATAATAATAATATCATTAATGAACGGTAATTTATCGCAAACGTAATAGTTCATTATTACAAAATGTTCCTTTGAATTGCAAGAGCGAGAATGCGGAACATTTCGTAAACCATTTCATATATTTACTCTCTATTTTTCAAGGAAACTCTTTCTAAATGGGAAAAGTCGATGATAACAAGTCGTTTATATATAATATATATTATAATATATATATATATATATATATATATATATATTATTAATTTCATAATTAAGCACGTGAAAGTAATGAATGATGCAAATTCACAAGGAAAAAGAAAAAGAAAAATGATTCCAAGGGCCTTTCGTGTATTCAGAAGTACACCTCGTCAGTGAATGTTTCAAAAACAAATATATATATATATATATATAATTCCCTGACGAGGTGTACTTCTGAACACACGAAAGACCCTGGAATAATTTTTTTTCTTTGTGGGCTTGCATCATATATATATATATATATATATATAATATATACACACACACAGTGTATATATATATATATATATATATATATATATATATATATATACACACACACAGTGTATGTGTATATATATATATATATATATATATATAATAATATATATATACATATGAAATAGGATCCCTCCTAAGGAGACGTAATTTACATTTAGGATAAAAACGAAGACGTAGAGCAAGAAAGTCATTATATTTGGCTGCAGCCGACGTTTCGGGCAACTCTACCCATTTTCAAGGCCTAATAAATAAAAAGCTAAAATTAATGCATGACAAAAAAAAAAAAAAAAATATACGAATGTCAAAAAAACTAATTCATAGCACAGAATAAAACCACTTAAAAAATAAAAATTAAAAAGCGTAAAACAAGCATAAGCCAAAAACAAAAATTAAAAATTATATACATGACAAATAACACATGATAAAAGTAAAACTTTAAAACTAAAAACATTCAAACAAATTAGTTAAAAACTTCACTAATAAAAAGTTAAATGAAAAAACGCAAAAGTGCACGAAACATACCATGCTCACTTGACATCCTCAAACAACTGAGGCGAAAAGGAGACAGGGTCAAAGGGAAAAACAGAAAAATTTAGTTGGTAGGCATTCTAATTAATATAAAGGGGTAACAACTAGAATCAATATTTAAGCTGGAGTCAGAAATTTAATGCACAAAGATTCATAAATACGGAGAGAGGACGGACATTTTAATGATTTAAGAATTTTAAAGTTATTAACGGAAATATCAACTTTACACTTAACAGAATGATTTCTAATGGCAGACTGTTCCTTTTTAGATAAAACTTTTCCTGTCCTATGGCTAATACCCATATGGGAGCAAAATCTTGCCTGCAAAGAACGAACTGTGCTGCCAACGTAGTTCCCCTGGGAACACCCAGGGCAGGTAAACAAATAAACGACAGAACAGTTCATCGCAGGGGGGATTTTGTCCTTACAACGGAAAAAAACATTCAAGGGTATTATTATTCACAAAAGCAACCTTAAAATCAGTGTGAAAATAAAATTTCCTCACCACACTCAACAATTGCTTTTTCACAGAAGTGTTAAATTGGTAGAGATCAGGTAAACAAGATATTTACAATTCTTAGGAACATCATACGTTGGGATAAGTTTGGGGGAATAAACATTATTAAGTAATTTACCAATAATACCTTGTACAAGAACCCGTACATATATATATATATACACTACTTCACCAGGCCAATTCGAGAGGAGGGGCGACAAGCTTGACCTTCGTGAAATGGGTCATCGTACGGAACATTTGAAAGGTTGAAAGGTATGTTATGTATACAGTACTATATATATATATATATTATATATATATAAGCAAAGAACCACAGGGAAAAGGAAAAGGAAACACGAAGTCCGAGCGCTTTCGTGATATATTCAATCTTCAGGGACAAGAAAGAAATTTCTTTCTTGTCCCTGAAGATGTGACTATATCACGAAAGCGCTCGGACTTCGTGTTTCCTTTTCCCTGTGGTTCTTTGCTTATTAAAAAGATCACGTGTTGCTTTCTGATTTCTTTGCATTGCATATATATATATATATATATATATATATATATATATATTAGTAGTGTACCGATTAATCTGTATCGGCACCGGAAGAATCAGCCATCTTTTGCGCATCGGCTTCAGCCAAATTTAGCCAATTCTCTCACCGATTCTTTGAAATTTTAAAATTTTCATTACGAAATAAAATCTAGATTTATAGAAAATTGAACAGACAAAAAACACTATTTATACTCATTTCAAAGTATAATTATATGAAAAATGTATATTTTGCATTAACGAAAAAGACAAAGCTTAACAAGTTAAGTTACCCATAAATTTACATTTTCTCAAACTAACTAATCTCTGAATATTATAAACACACGTAATCTCCCTTCTATATTAAGTTCTACTTTATAGTTTATATATTAAACCATCTTATGTTAACTTTATTTTAAGTATTCTTATAATTTTATCGACCCAAAGTATATAACCATTTTTTTTTTTTATTCAAATTGGGCAAAAGAGACTTGAAATTTTAATGAAAAGTTGCTGTGGTTTGATATTGTTGAAGAAAGAAAGGAGCTATTGAAGAATAGGGACCCCAGTCTTCTTTAGTTAGCTTTATAAGGCTAACTAACGAAAATATCATGACCTAACCTAACCAATCGTCAATGGCATACAGTTAACCTAACGATGGTTAGGTTAGGTCGTGATATTTTCGTTAGTTAGCCTTATAAGCCTAATAAAGAGGGCTGGGGTCCCTATTCTTCAATAGCTCCGAAAGAAAATACCTTTAACATAAGGAAAACAATTACATTAAATATTGGTATTCAATTTGTAAAACTAAAATAAAGTGTGTATATATATATATATATATATTATATATATATATATATAATATATATATATATATATATATATGTAAGACAGAAAGAGAGGCAGACAGAGAGGAGAGAGGAATGACGTTTGAAAATTAACCTTTCTCATATGATTCATCGTCCACTACATTAAACATAAAATAAACATAAATCAAAATAATTTTTCCTTATTTAATTCAAACTTATTTTCTTTATTTTAATCTTTGAAAACAAGTTAGAATTAATTATTTTGAGAGACACGCCATGTTCTAAGGTCGGAATGACCGAACCGTGATTTCAACCCCTTTATAAGTACCGATCGTTTGTCGACAGTCAAACACTCCCTTCATTTCAGCGGAGATGGTAAGTCGGTGTTAAATTCGCCATCATTCTTTATAACAACACTTCGACTTCTTTCAAAGTACAAAAACTTTAAAATAAAATTAATTGTTTTATGCAATTGATCAAATAAGAATTTCTAAACATAATCGTTCGACATTTTACAATAACTAATTTTTGATGAATTTAATTCTCATCAACGATTTTGAACAACTTTTAAAATGTTGATGAAAATATTTTTAAAAACCTTTCCAATACTTTTCGAGTGAATAAATTACAAAGCAAAAATTTAAAAACTTTTAAACACAAATAACTCAAAAAAACTTTAAAATAATCAAAATAATTTTTCAAAAATGTTTCAGTAAAATGAAAAAAGTAAAAATTTTGATTTGAGGAATACGTTACTTGAATGATGTAACTCATTTTGGTGCAAAGTATGTAAGGCGTAAATTTTTTCCTTTTTTTACAGATTCGTCTGTCATTCATCGTTCTTTTTGCCACCCTAATTGTTGCTTCGGTTCAAGCCGGAAGTAGCTATGGCGGTGGAGGTGGAGCTGGAGGTGGAAGATCTGGCGGAGGAAAGAGAGGAGGAGGTGGAGGATTTGGAGGTGGATCGGTAGGAAGAAAAAGTGGATTTGGAGGAGGAAGATCTGGTGGAAGAGGAGGAGGATATGGAGGAAGTGGATCTGGCGGAGGAGGATATGGAGGAAGTGGATCTGGCGGAGGAAAAAGAAGATCTGGAGGTGGTGGAAAGAGAGGATCTGGTGGTGGTGGATTTGGAGGAGGAAAAGGGGGCTCTGGAGGTGGTAAAAGAGGAGGTGGAGGTGGCAGAAGAGGAGGAGGAGGCGGAGGAGGAGGCAAAGGCAGAGGAGGAGGTGGCAGTGGAGGTGGTTATGGAGGATACCATGGAAAATAAAAAGAATATTTCACAACGATATTTACCCTTATGTAAACAAAGCCTAAATTAGTTATTTACTTATTCTTAAGAATGTTTCGTGTAAACAAATAATAAACATTATTTTTTCTTTCATTTCTTTTAAATCCTAACTTCGTTCTTGTACTCGACATTTTGGGTATTGCATTTGAGTAGACTAACTTCGAATTTTCCATTATTAAGGCTTAATTATCTTTGAACAATTACTATTTTTAAAATCTTTTAATTGTGATTTTATAAAGAAAAGCTATTTTTTTATGAAGAATATTACAATTGGAGACACATTTATATTTCATAGATTAAGTCCACCATAGTTAATAGCGTACATTTCAATGGTGATAAAGAGTTGTTTGCATTGAAACCTAAATCTTATTATACTGTATCTTAATTAACAAGACCTATCGTCGCGTTTTCACCAAATTTCTGTTTTTTGGGGGCTAACCTTCAGTAGAGTCGCTCTTTCGCTTTTTGATAGTCCATAATCTGCAGAATTATTATTATTATTATTATTATTATATATATATATATAATATAAAGGGTGATCCAGAGAAATGGGACCCAAAAGAAACCCCTGTAACTCTTAAAGTATAAGTCCTTTATAAAATCATACGCATCATTCGAAAGAGGATAGTTACAAGTTTGTACAGGATTGTATAGGTTTTGACAATACAAGACAAGATAAGATACAAAACAAAAAAAAAGTGTTAGTTAAAACTAACCCTTCAAGATGACTGCATGGACTTTGGAACAGCTGCGTTCATAACTGAGCAATATTATAAGCATGGAAGAAGTGTAGTTACAGCTCAAAGATCTTTCAAGACAAATTTTCAGATGTCAAATCACCTTCTAAGAAAGTAATCCGTCGGTGTGTCAGAAATTTTTCCCTAACTGGCAGCATTGGAAAAAGAAAACCAACTGGAAGAGTGCGCACAGCAAGGATAGACGAGATCATTAACAGAACTCATGAAATTGTACAGGATAATCCTAAATAAGCATCAGACGTGCTTCTCAGGTGTTATGAGTTGGATATGGAACAACAACACACCGTATATTCAAGCAAAATTTAATGCTCTTTCCATATAAAATTCAAACAGTGCAACAACTAAACGATGGAGATTTCGCACGAAGACGACAATTCTGTCAATGGATCAACAGAAGGTAAATGACACCACCAATTTTTCTAGCAACTTTTATTATGTCAGACGAAGCCCATTTTCACTTGAATGGAACTGTAAACAAACAAAATTGTCGTTTCTGGGCAACAGAAAATCCATTGATATTACCGAAGTCCCGTTGCATAGTCAGCGTGTAACTGTTTGGTGTGGTCTTACTGCATCTCAGATCATAGGGCCGTACTTTTTCGAGGATTCCACCGGAAACACGGTCACTGTAAATGGTGATCGCTACGAAAAAATGTTGACCGATTTCCTTATTCCTAAGTTAAGAGATCTTTGTCTAGAAAACCACTGGTTCCAACAAGACGGAGCACCTGCACACCACGAGGAACTGCATGGCAGTTTTGCGTCAAAACGTTTCCAGGCGAGTTAATCTCAAGATTTGGAGACGTTGAATGGCCCGCAAGGTCTCCGGATTTTTCTCCCTTAGATTATTATCTCTGGGGATATTTAAAGAGTAGGGTCTACAAATAACCCAACGACCTTACAAGAATTGAAGGCCGCCATCACAAATGAGATATAGGCCATACCACCGCACACTCTTGCAAAAGTGATGCAGAACTTACAAGCGAGAACAGTGGAATGCTGGCAACTAATGAGCACATTTGAAAGGAGTCATTTTAAAAAATAAATATTTTCATAATAAACTTGTAACTCTACTCTTTCGAATGATATATAGTTTTTATGAAAGGAATTAAATATTAAGAATATTTGGCTTTTTTTATGGGTCCCATTATTTGGATCACCCAGTATGTATATATATATATATATATATTATATATATATATATATACACAGACCGTGCATGGAACAAGGAACTCTTCTGGGATAATAAATCCACTATAGTCCGAATAAGTAATGGTAAATGACAAATATCATAGTTTTTCTTTTTCATGATGCTAGCCCGACGTGGGCAACGCGTCACTCGCAAAGAGGTCACATAAATATAGCTTCCCTCACCAGCTATCTGCAAAGCAGACAGGATCCAGCTTTGGGACATGGATCTAGGGTTTAAAGCAGCCTAGCCCTGCTACATTTAAAACCTCAATATGGGACACGTTGCCAACGTCGGGCTAGCATCATGAAAAAGAAAAACTATGATATTGTCATTTACCATTACTTACTCGGACTATAGTGAATTTAATTATCCCAGAAGAGTTCCTTGTTCCATGCACGGTCTGTGTGTATCATAAAAAACTCAGGGGACCATTCTGAGTTCATTCCGATATATATACGTATATATAAGAGGGTTTTCTTGATTAAAACTGAAACTAATGAATAAATTTTAATTGTTTTTTTAAATGACCATCTTTAGCAAAGATTTAGGACCTTCTGCAACTGAAAAGACTTGATATTAAAATATTGCAGTTATAAATTCACCCCAACATTTACTTCTTGGTATATTTGCCCTCAGCGTTTCATAGATCGATCGGATACGGCGCCGCCCAGCAGTGCTGAGACTCGGTTGAGTCGTGGATTCGAACCCCAGTACGTCCTAGACTGGGGCGGTTGTCTTTTCTATATCTTACGTCACGAAAGAGGGGCGAGCTGGACACTCCCATTTAATTGAGTGTGACTAAGATAGCCCACGTTCGGAACCCTACCTCATCACTTCCTTAGTGGATATGGGACATGGATGTTACTTTTACCTATAATATTTGCCTTCTGAATCGAATAAGACAAGTTCCGCGTCTCTCTCTCTTATACTGTATTAAAAACCAAAACAAAAATGGGGATGATTAGAAAACGCGGTCTGTGATTCTTCTTTTCTTTCATTCATTTGCTGCAGATGAAAATTCGCCAAATGATTTATTGCCTTTTCTTTCAATTATGTAAAAATATTGTTTAATAGACAATCTATTTAATTTATTGTAAATCAGATTCGTGATTCCTAAATTATTGTTAATTATTATTTATAATTTTTGTGATAAATTAAGGGCTTAGTAATTATTGTTCCTTCATTTCAAATGCACTTTTCACTTATTTTTTTAACTCTTTCAAATTGAAAAGTGTTCTTTCGAAGTAAGTAAAATTTGGCGTTAACCAGAACAAATTTGTAGGACTAAGATGGTCGACGCACACTTAAATAACGAATTCTAACAATAAGTTTTATTCATTTATTTTATTCCTATTTTAAAATTTAAATCTTGTAAACAATTTAAAGCTGATTATCTCCACTGAAAAACATTAGAATTCATTTGTACGTAAAATAAACTGTTTAACATTTCTTTAAGATAAAATACAATTGAAATTCATGTTAACCTTTCATGACGATACAATAAACTTTATTAAAGAAATTTATCCAAACATTTTAATTGTTTGTAACGCGTTTGTAATGAGTTGGTTTTTGTTAAAAATATAAAAGTCTGTACACACACACACGCCCTGACGCACTTGAGAATAAGCAACCTCAAGTGTGTAATAATTTATAGATGTAGTTGGGTAATTTTTGGTGAGGTAACTCTCTATTTTAGCTCAGAACATTATAAATTTATATAAAAATATGCAGAAACATTTTTACTGTCGAATAAAACAATAGAGCAATCCCTCACTTAACACTCTTAATTGATTCTAAGAAAATAGGCGCTAAGTGAATCAGATCACCGCTAAGTGCGTCTTATTTCTCCATTGGACTCGATATAAATACCTTTAATTCGTGCCAGTAAATTTGATTTACAAGGCAAAGAAGCCCTTAATTGTAGCACTATTTAACATAAATAATAAATGGTACACAGAAACAAGCAAATTGAGACAAATTTATTATTCAAACAAAAGGAAATTACTCAAAAGGAACGTGTAGCTCTCTTAAAGCTAAAGAAAGAATCTAAAATGAGTTGCACTTCAGCCTTCTTCTCGTTGTACAGAACCTTGTAACAATTGCAGGCCTTTTCCATGGCCCTAATCATACACAAGCTTCTTGAAATCTTTTAGCATTACTGTACCTGCTGTAGATGAACTTGCACGATCAACCCTCATTGTAACTTTTAAAGGGTTAAATTTAATATAAACAATGCACCACAACAGTCTTTCAGCAAACAGTATCCAAGATGGGGTCAGGCAGAACTGAGCTGAGCGTCGGTGAACGAAAATAGTAGGCGGACTACCTGCCAGACGTACGAGCGCCAACAGTGCTATATTGGGGGAGAGTTCGTTATAACGAATGTGGGGATATAATGTATTAATAGTGGTATAGTTTTGGTTGGGTTAAGATAGGCTAGAGTAGCGAGTACCTTACTACTTAATGACTTAACAGAGAACTCCCCTCGAGCCCTGCATTGTGCCCGAAACAATTATTATGCACTGGCCAGATCGATGGCATTGAGGTTAGGTTACATTTTTTTATGCAGGAAATAGTGGCTAAGGGAGAATGCCTGCAAAAAGGGTTCCCCCAGCCAATAGAAGAAGAAAAAGCAAAAATCAAGATCTAAGGTTTTCGAGATCCCTGGACACTCTGCGTTTGAAAGAGGTCATAGACAGGGGGAAAGATGGATTGAGGAAGATTGTTTGGGAGTTGACCAGTTGTGTAGATGAAAAATTTAAAATACCGATTAACTCTTCCGTTAGAGAGTTGGAAAGAGTAGGAACGAGAATATGTCGAAAGTCTGGTGCTGCGTGCTCTCTTTAAAGGAGGAAGCATGCAGTTAGAGAGTTCAGAAGAGCAGTGTCCATTATGATAGCGATAGTAAAAAGAGTGAAGCAACAATGCGGCGAACAGAGAGAGAGTGAAGACAGTCAGTAAGAGGCTACATTAGGTTACATTGACATACCTTTTTAGATATATAGATTTTAAAAAGTCGTTACCTCATTCATACAGAGATGCGCATATGTGTGTGTGTGTGTGTGTGTGTGTGTGTGTGTGTTCGACGACAGAATGTTTGGTATAACTAGGGTTGCGAAGTCAACGGATCTTGAATAAAGGATACTTGCACGCTACCGTATATTCCATTGCTTATCATGATAAAAATTTATATTTTTTACAATTTCTTTATTATATTCATAGATAAAATGGATAAAAAAAACGCTTTAATGCATAAGGTTATTAGAAAAAAAATTAGACACGGACAAGCCTTAACTTTCAGTAGCGCGACACGTAAAATAATGTTTTCTAACTTTCTAAGAGAGAGAAACCTAGTATATAATTAAGTATTCTTAACTATGTATTCATCTGAAGATATTCTTCAACTCATAAAAAATAGAATCACGTCAAAAACTCATGAAGCCGGTTTAATATGGCAATTTGGCAAAGCAGAAAAAATATGTCAGCGGGCGATGCCTTCCTCGTTCCTCTCCAGCAAGGATGACAACAATAGCAACGGGCAATGGGGGCAGGATTGCCAACTCTGATTTACTAGAAATCACATCTGAATGTTGAATCTCACTTCTCCCGATTAACGAATTAATTAAGTGTGAAAACATCTCCGTCTCAAATTTTTAGTGATGAATAAAATTTTGAGAGTCAATTACTAAATTAAAGGACATATGGCGTCCTTTCCGAGTTTATCAAAGGACAAGGACACATGAGCTGAAATAAAGAACTGTCCTTTGAAATAAAGGACACTTGGCAACCCTAGCCGTATAACTGAGGATCGAGTCAATCTTCTTGAGTTTGGGTAAGTAATTAAACATTAGGAGTTTCCATAGTAACGCTAGGTCATATGTCTGTGAATCATCCAGCGTCACAATGTTTGGTTGTGTATCTATATGCTTTTCTACACGCGTATGCCTCTAATTAAATGATGATGATCTTTTTGTTGGTCATTGGAGATGTATAAGTTTATTCTTGTGAGAAAAAATCCAATGATATCATGAAGAAATCGAATTGCAACACATATTTTGAACTATACATATAGCAAAAATAAACAAGTCTATTGATAACATGATTTTTATTCGAATTTAAAAACATGAGAGTAATTTTGTAAATGTAGAAATAATACCACCACAAGTAGTCTAGAATCATTTCAAAAGTTTAAAATGATCTCACAATAATTATGATAATTAGTAATTTGGTTGGGATGAAACGTGCGTGTGATCGTATAAAACCTGAAAAGTATGGCGATGTAAACTAACGACAATCTAAAGAAATAAGGAAAACAAGGTTTTGCTACTTTGAGTAATATGAATCAATGCAATAATTCACCCAATCGTCATGAAATATCTACGGAAGTCTGTGTTTATTCAACAATGGTGCTATGATGAGTTATTTATGTCTGTGAGATGTGTAAATGAGAGAGATGGAATCTTTTATTTCGTAGTAAAATTAAATTTTTCTTCATTTTGCATTCTAGATATTGAATTAAACAATTTGAGGAGATGCTGTTGACCTCCGCTTAGGGACACGTTGGCAATGCCTGAAAAAGCCTTGCTCGTTTATCAGACCTCACCAGTCACCAAACTAACGAGAAACCTCTGCTTCATTCTCAAACAGTTGATAGGACTTTCAGATCACCGAGAACCTTGTTCCTTGTTTGCATGGTGAAACTTTAGAATTTATCATAAACTGTGCAATGTTGGAATATAAAATTATGAAGAATCTCTTTCTCATTCGATCACACTTTGACAAGTGCATCCATTCAACCATGAGCAAAAAGTAATGCGTTGCGAGCACCAACGCTACGAAGCAAATTTAAAAACATTTGTGGTGTCCTCATAGAAACTGTTGACATGATTCTTTTACGTTCTTCAACCACGAAGGGTCATTCACACATGCAGTAACGAGACCAAAACAGCTGAAAATATTGTCCCATCATCAGGAAGCGAATTTAGATGACAGTAAATTATGAACAGCGGGTTGGTTACTGCTCCCCTTCTCTATTCATCAGACTGGCTTTGGGTAATCTTTGTCTGGATTCATATAATCAATATATGTACTGAATTCGCACGAGAATTTCAATGTTCCACTTACTTTTTCTGTTTATTATATACAGGGTGTAACAAAAGTCTGTTTTCATAGGGAAATAAGATATAACAGAATTGAACGAGAAAATAGTTTTCACTATACGTTAAAAACAATACAATAAACTTACCAATTAATCCAGTACATGTTTGTCGCTCCAGTAACGATAATAGTGGCGATTCACTGTTCCATTTAAATGAAAACAAGTCTCGTCCCTAAATAAAATATCGTAAAAGATTTCCCTACGAAAAGGGACTTCTGTTACACCCTGTATATAGTAAGGAAACAGTGTATGAAGATTAAGTGTATTGTACTCATACACTTACACAATTAAAATTCCATAAAATTACAATAAAAGATAAAATTTAAAACGTTCAAACATAAATATTAAAAAAAAATTAAAGTTTTAATGTGATAAATTTAAGCTTTTATTACTGGTGGGATTTTAATTAATTAAGATTGACCATCGTCAGAGAGAACAATTCGAGCAGAAGAAAAACTAGGGTTAAACCAGAGTTATATATATTACACTCAAACAACCGATCTGCACAATTGATCATCTTCATTGAGGTCGTTTTGATAAATGGACAACACCTAAAAAAGAATTACAATATAATTCCAAAGTCATTACGAACATAATTTTATACAAGATTTATTATCCAAATTGCAACTTTAATTTTACACACACACACACACACACACACAACACACCACACACACACACACACACACAGAGGAAAGGTTATAAGAGTTTCCTTTCAAGAAAGAGAGAAATTACGTTTGAAAATTAACCTTTCTCATATGATTCATCGTCAACTAAATTAGACTTAAAATAAAAATAAAAATAAATAAATTTTTTATTATTTAATTCAAACTTATTTTCTTCATTTTGAGAAACACGCCATGTTCTAAGGTCGGAATGACCGAACTGTGATTTCAACCCCTTTATAATAAAAGTACCGATCGTTTGTCAGGAGCAAAACACTCGCTTCATTTCAGCGATCGGAGATGGTAGGTTGATGTTAAACTCGCTATCATTCTTTATAACAACACTTCGACTTCTTTCAAAGTGCAAAAGCTTTAAAATACAATTAATTGTTTTATGCAATTGATCAAATAAGAATTTCTAAACATAATCCTTCGACATTTTACAATCACTAATTTTTGATGAATTTAGTTCTCATCAACGATTTTGAACAACTTTTAAAATGTTGATGAAAATATTTTTAAAAACCTTTCCAATACTTTTCGAGTGAATAAATTAGAAAACAAAAATTTAAAAACTTTTAAACACAAAATAACTCAAAAAAAAACTTTAAAATAATCAAAATAATTTTTCCAAAATTTTTCAGTAAAATGAAAAAAGTAAAAATTTTGATTTGAGGAATACGTTACTTGAATGATGTAACACATTTTGGTGAAAAGTATGTAAGGCGTAAATTTTTACCTTTTCTTACAGATTCGTCTGTCATTCATCATTCTTTTTGCCACCCTAATTGTTGCTTCGGTTCAAGCCGGAAGTAGCTATGGTGGTAGAGGTGGAGGTGGAAGATCTGGCGGAGGAAAGAGAGGAGGAGGAGGCGGAGGAGGATTTGGAGGTGGATCGGTAGGAAGAAAAGGTGGATTTGGAGGAGGAAGATCTGGTGGAAGTGGAGGAGGATATGGAGGAAGTGGATCTGGCGGAGGAGGACATGCAGGAAGTGGATCTGGCGGAGGAAAAGGAAGATCTGGAGGCGGTGGAAAGAGAGGATTTGGTGGTGGTGGATTTGGAGGAGGAAAAGGGGGATCTGGAGGTGGTAAAAGAGGAGGTGGAGGTGGCAGAAGAGGAGGAGGAGGAGGAGGAGGAGGAGGAGGAGGAGGAGGCAGAGGAGGAGGTGGCAGTGGAGGTGGTTATGGAGGATACCATGGAAAATAAAAAGAATATTTCAGAACGATATTTACCCTTATGTAAACAAAGCCTAAATTAGTTATTTACTTATTCTTAAGAATGTTTCGTGTAAACAAATAATAAAGATTATTTTTTCTTTCATTTCTTTTAAATCCTAACTTCGTTCTTGTACTCGACATTTTGGGTATTGCATTTGAGTAGACCAACTTCGAATTTTCCATTATTAAGGCTTAATTAACTTTGACCAATTACTATTTTTAAAATCTTTTGATTTTATAAAGAAAAGCTATTTTTTTTTATGAAGAATATTACAATTGGAGACACATTTTTATTTCATAGATTAACTCCACCATAGTTAATAGGGTACATTTCAATGGTGTTAAGAGTTGTTTGCATTGAAACTTAAATCTTATTATACTGTATCTTAACAAGAACTATCCTCGCGTTTTCACCAAATTTCTGTTTTTTGGGGTGCTAACCTTCAGTAGAGTCGATCTTTCGCTTCTTGATAGTCCATAATTTTGCAGAATTATTATATATATATATATATATATACACAAACTCAGAATGGTTCCCTGAGAACATTATATGTTAAACACAAACCGTGCATGGAACAAGGAACTCTTCTGGGAAAATTAAATCCACTATAGTCCGAATAAGTAATGGTAAATGACAAATACCATAGTTTTTTCTTTTTCATGATTTTAGCCCGACGTGGGCAACGGGTCTCTCGCAAAGAGATCCCATAAATATAGCTTCCCTCACCAGCTATCTGCAAAGCAGACAGGATCCAGCTGAATGTAGGGATCTAGGCTTGCTTTAAACCCTAGATCCATGTCCCAAAGCTGGATCCTGTCTGCTTTGCAGATAGCTGGTGAGGGAAGCTATATTTATGGGATCTCTTTGCGAGAGACCCGTTGCCCACGTCGGGCTAAAATCATGAAAAAGAAAAAACTATGGTATTTGTCATTTACCATTACTTATTCGGACTATAGTGGATTTAATTTTCCCAGAAGAGTTCCTTGTTCCATGCACGGTTTGTGTTTAACATATAATGTTCTCAGGGAACCATTCTGAGTTTGTGTATACTAACGGACGTGTTTCGTGCCTTGAAAAGTGGACGCTCAATGTCCCGGTTGAGGTTTAAGTTTTGTTTTTTTTGGCTAAAAATACAATAGTTACCCCCTTTTTCTTTGATTTATTCAACACGACGTGAATGCAACGAGTCTTTTACTTATATAGAGGTTCTGAATGTAGGGATCTAGACTTGCTTTAAACCTAGATCCATGTCCCAAAGCTGGATCCTGTCTGCTTTGCAGATAGCTGGTGAGGGAAGCTATTTTATGGGATCTCTTTGCGAGAGACCCGTTGCCCACGTCGGGCTAAAATCATGAAAAAGAAAAAACTATGGTATTTGTCATTTACCATTACTTATTCGGACTATAGTGGATTTAATTTTCCCAGAAGAGTTCCTTGTTCCATGCACGGTTTGTGTTTAACATATAATGTTCTCAGGGAACCATTCTGAGTTTGTGTATACTAAACGGACGTGTTTCGTGCCTTGAAAAGTGGACGCTCAATGTCCCGGTTGAGGTTTAAGTTTTGGTTTTTTTGGCTAAAAATACAATAGTTACCCCCTTTTTCTTTGATTTATTCAACACGACGTGAATGCAACGAGTCTTTTACTTATATAGAGGTTCTGAATGTAGGGATCTAGGCTTGCTTTAAACCCTAGATCCATGTCCCAAAGCTGGATCCTGTCTGCTTTGCAGATAGCTGGTGAGGGAAGCTATATTTATGGGATCTCTTTGCGAGAGACACGTTGCCCACGTCGGGCTAAAATCATGAAAAAGAAAAAACTATGGTATTTGTCATTTACCATTACTTATTCGGACTATAGTGGATTTAATTTTCCCAGAAGAGTTCCTTGTTCCATGCACGGTTTGTGTTTAACATATAATGTTCTCAGGGAACCATTCTGAGTTTGTGTATACTAAACGGACGTGTTTCGTGCCTTGAAAAGTGGACGCTCAATGTCCCGGTTGAGGTTTAAGTTTTGTTTTTTTTGGCTAAAAATACAATAGTTACCCCCTTTTTCTTTGATTTATTCAACACGACGTGAATGCAACGAGTCTTTTACTTATATAGAGGTTCTGAATGTAGGGATCTAGACTTGCTTTAAACCCTAGATCCATGTCCCAAAGCTGGATCCTGTCTGCTTTGCAGATAGCTGGTGAGGGAAGCTATATTTATGGGATCTCTTTGCGAGAGACCCGTTGCCCACGTCGGGCTAAAATCATGAAAAAAAAAAAAACTATGGTATTTGTCATTTACCATTACTTATTCGGACTATAGTGGATTTAATTTTCCCAGAAGAGTTCCTTGTTCCATGCACGGTTTGTGTTTAACATATAATGTTCTCAGGGAACCATTCTGAGTTTGTGTATACTAAACGGACGTGTTTCGTGCCTTGAAAAGTGGACGCTCAATGTCCCGGTTGAGGTTTAAGTTTTGGTTTTTTTGGCTAAAAATACAATAGTTACCCCCTTTTTCTTTGATTTATTCAACACGACGTGAATGCAACGAGTCTTTTACTTATATAGAGGTTCTGAATGTAGGGATCTAGGCTTGCTTTAAACCCTAGATCCATGTCCCAAAGCTGGATCCTGTCTGCTTTGCAGATAGCTGGTGAGGGAAGCTATATTTATGGGATCTCTTGCGCGAGACCCGTTGCCCACGTCGGGCTAAAATCATGAAAAAGAAAAAACTATGGTATTTGTCATTTACCATTACTTATTCGGACTATAGTGGATTTAATTTTCCCAGAAGAGTTCCTTGTTCCATGCACGGTTTGTGTTTAACATATAATGTTCTCAGGGAACCATTCTGAGTTTGTGTATACTAAACGGACGTGTTTCGTGCCTTGAAAAGTGGACGCTCAATGTCCCGGTTGAGGTTTAAGTTTTGTTTTTTTTGGCTAAAAATACAATAGTTACCCCCTTTTTCTTGATTTATTCAACACGACGTGAATGCAACGAGTCTTTTACTTATATAGAGGTTCTGAATGTAGGGATCTAGGCTTGCTTTAAACCCTAGATCCATGTCCCAAAGCTGGATCCTGTCTGCTTTGCAGATAGCTGGTGAGGGAAGCTATATTTATGGGATCTCTTTGCGAGAGACCCGTTGCCCACGTCGGGCTAAAATCATGAAAAAGAAAAAACTATGGTATTTGTCATTTACCATTACTTATTCGGACTATAGTGGATTTAATTTTCCCAGAAGAGTTCCTTGTTCCATGCACGGTTTGTGTTTAACATATATATATATATATATATATGCTGCAATCCACAAGGAAAAAGAAAAACGATTCCAAGGCCTTTCGTGTATTCAAAGCTACACCTCGTCAGGGAATGAAGAGAAAAGGCGAGATGCCCATAAATATATACAACGTACAAGAAAAACAAAACAATTAGCACATACTTAACAAGGGTTAATGAGAGGCAAAAGAAATTTTAACATGATGTCGTCAATTTTATACGTCCCCGCACTGTTATTGAAATTGTTTTTAAAATGAATAAATGCACATTCTAGAATATTTCTTTCTATTATATCTCTGTTTTTAACAAGCGCTTTAGAACTATCCCACTTGATGCTATGGTTACATCTATACATATGGTTAAATAAAGCATTGGAATTATTAGCTGTTCTACAAGCATATTTATGTTGTTTTACCCTAATATCTAACGTTTTACCGGTTTGGCCTATATATACTAAGTTACATTGTGTATATCCAATCGAATACATACAACCAACAACATTATCAGGGCTATTCTTTATTAGGCGTGATTTAACAGTATTATTATACTTAAAGAATACATTAATGCCAATTGCTTTAAGTACAGTTGGAAGGTATTGAAAATTAACATGGTAAGGTAGGCTAAGGATATTTTTACGCTGAAATTCCTTTACAATTACATTATTATAATACCTATTCTTGGCTTTCTTAAGACAGTTATCTAAAAATGAAATAGGATAACATAATTTAGTACCAATATTCATGATATTGCATAACTCGGAATCTAAAAATTCAGGACTGACAACTCTCAATGCTCGAAGAAACATAGCAAAGAAAATAGAGGATTTAATCGAAGGATGATGGTAGAATAAAAATGCACATAAGAGTTATTATTAGTAGGCTTACGGTAGACTTCATATTTGAACTGATTAGAGCATCTCCAAATTTTAGATCAAGAAAAGATAGGCTTCCATCATTTTCTTTTTCAACTGTAAACTTAATAGATGGGACAAAATTGTTGAGCCTACCAAGAAATAAGTCCACATCCAAATTATTAGGCCAAAGGCATAAAATATCATCTATATACCTGTACCAAACCAGGTTAAAATTAACAATAGTAGGCAAAATTCTACTTTCAAAAAATTCCATATATAAATTAGCTAGTACAGGTGAAAGGGGATTTCCCATAGCCAATCCAAACGACATAGCATAAAACTTATTTTCAAACTGAAATTTACAATCTTTGACACAAAGCTTAATTAACTCAATAAGAGTGTTGTGTTGAACAGGAAAGAATATTCAGAGATCTTAACTTTAAAAAATCAAGTAGGTCATCAACAGGGACTTTTGTGAATAGCGAGCATACATCGAAGCTTACCAATTTGAAATTAGGGTCATTAGGGAACTTCAGTTTGTCAATAAGATCCATGCTATTTACAATATGTGACTCAGAAATAGAACCAACTAACGGCGTTAATAAACTAACTAACCATTTTGATAGCTTATAGGTTACGGAGCCCACTGAGCTAACAATAGGCCTCATGGGATTATTAACTTTGTGTGTTTTTACTAAGCCGTACAGATATGGTAGTGACGGATTGATACTAAGAAACTGCTGTGGAAGCCTATTATAGTAAGAAAAAAAATATTTTTTTCCACCGTTCCTCATGCGTGGAGAAGTACACTTTTGGGCGATATTTACAACAACTTACGTAGAAGATGCAGAACTAAGAATAGTAAATTAAACAATAGACTGGAGGATTTAATTCGTAATAGTTACTGGACTAAAAAAAGTTATTTTAGTAATATTGTTAACTTGTCGTCCCAAGAGCTAGACTTCAATACGAAATGTGCGTTAGGCTTTGGGTTAGGTTTCTCAGTCCCAAAAAAGCCCAGCAGTTTACTGATTGCTAAGTCTTTTATTAATTTTGAAAAAGCATAGTAATATTTCCGAAAGTGAGGTGACTTTAGCCAAAGGTTGTGTGTATAGTGCTTTTAATACGAGGTTTGAATCGAATTATCCTTTGAGGTTTGCAGCATTCATTCATTTCACGTGTTTTATTGTGAAATTCATCCCATATATATATATATATATATATATATGATACACACAGACAGTGCATGGAACAAGGAACTCTTCTGGGAAAATTAAATCCACTATAGTCCGAATTTTCCCAGAAGAGTTCCTTGTTCCATGCACTGTCTGTGTGTATCATAAAAAAACTCAAAGGACCATTCTGAGTTCATTCCCATATATATATATATATATAGATACACACAGACCGTGCATGGAACAAAGAACTCTTCTCGGATAATTAAATCCACTATAGTCCGAATAAGTAATGGTAAATGACAAATATCATAGTTTTTCTTTTTCATGATGCTAGCCCGACGTGGGCAACGGGTCACTCGCAAAGAGGTCCCATAAATATAGCTTCCCTCACCAGCTATCTGCAAAGCAGACAGGATCCAGCTTTGGGACATGGATCTAGGGTTTAAAGCAGCCTAACCCTGCTACATTTAGAACCTCAATATAAGCAAAAGACTCGCTGCCTTCACGTCAGATTGAATACATACGTCAGATTGAATACATCAAAGAAAAAGGGGTAACTATTATATTTTTAGCCAAAAACCAAAACTTAAACCTCAACTGGCAGAATTGAGCGTCCACTTTTCAAGGCACATAACATGTCCCTTTCAAGATGGGAATGAACTCAGAATGGTCCCCTGAGTTTTTTATGATTCACACAGACCGTGCATGGAACAAGGAACTCTTCTGGGATAATTAAATCCACTATAGTCCGAATAAGTAATGGTAAATGACAAATATCATAGTTTTTCTTTTTCATGATGCTAGCCCGACGTGGGCAACGGGTCACTCCAAAGAGGTCCCATAAATATAGCTTCCCTCACCAGCAATCTGCAAAGCAGACAGGATCCACCTTTGTGACATGGATCTAGGGTTTAAAGCAGCCTAGCCCTGCTACATTTAAAACCTCAATATGGGACCCGTTGCCCACGTCGTTCTAGCATCATGAAAAGAAAAACTATGATATTTGTCATTTACCATTACTTATTCGGACTATAGTGGATTTAATTATCCCAGAAGAGTTCCTTTTTCCATGCACGGTCTGTGTGTATCATAAAAAACTCAGGGGACCATTCTGAGTTCATTCTCATATATATATATATATATATATATATATATATATGAGGGTTTTCTTGATTAAAACTGAAACTAATGAATAAATTTTAATTGTTTTTTAAATGACCATCTTTAGCAAAGATTTAGGACCTTCTGCAACTGAAAAGACTTGATATTAAAATATTGCAGTTATAAATTCACCCCAACATTTACATCTTGGTATATTTGCCCTCAGCGTTTCGTAGATCGATCGGATACGGCGCCGCGAGGCAGTGCTGAGACTTGGTTGAGTCGTGGATTCGAACCCCAGTACGTCCTAGACTGGGGCGGTTGTCTTTTCTGTATCTTACGTCACGAAGGAGGGGCGAGCTGGACACTCCCATTTAATTGACTGTGACTAAGATAGCCCACGTTCGGAACCCTACCCAATCACTTCCTTAGTGGATATGGCACATGGATGTTCCTTTTACCTACGTATAATATTTGCCTTCTGAATCGAATAAGACAAATTCCGCGTCTCTCTCTCTTATATTAAAAACCAAAACAAAAATGGGGATGATTAGAAAACGCGGTCTGTGATTCTTTTCTTTCACTCATTTGCTGCAGATGAAAATTCGCCAAATGATTTATTGCCTTTTCTTTCAATTATGTAAAAATATTGTTTAATAGACAATCCATTTAATTTATTGTAAATCAGATTCGTGAGTTATAAATAGGAAATTAGTTTAACGTATTTTATTAATTCTTAAATTATTGTTAATTATTATTTTTAATTTTTGTGATAAATTAAGGGCTTAGTTATTATTGTTCCTGCATTTCAAGTGCACTTTTCTCTTATTTTTTTTAACTCTTTCAAATTGAAAAGTGTTCTTTCGAAGTTAGTAAAATTTGCCGTTAACCAGAACAAATTTGTAGGACTAAGATGGTCGACGTACACTTAAATAACGAATTCTAACAATAAGTTTTATTCATTTATTTTATTCCTATTTTAAAATTTAAATCTTGTAAACAATTTAAAGCTGATTATCTTCCACTGAAAAACATTTAAATTCATTTGTACGTAAAATAAACTGTTTAACATTTCTTTAAGATAAAATACAATTGAAATTCATGTTAATCTTTCATGACGATACAATAAACTTTATTAAAGAAATTTATCCAACCATTTTAATTGTTTGTAACGCGTTTGTAATGAGTTGGTTTTTGTTAAAAATAAGAAAGTCTGTGTACACACACACACACACACACACACACACACACGCGCGCGCGCGCGCGCGCCCTTACGCACTTGACAATAAGCAACCTCAAGTGTATAATAATTCATAGATGTAGTTGGGTAATTTTTTGTGAGGTAACTCTTTATTTTAGCTCGGAACATTATAAATTTATATAGAAATATGCTGAAACACTTTTACTGTCGAATAAAACAATGGAGCAATCCCTCACTTAGCACTCTTAATTGATTCTAAGAAAATAGGCGCTAAGTGAATCAGTGCTAAATGAGTCTGATTTCTCCATTGGAATCAATATAAATACCTTTAATTCGTGCCAGTAAATTTGATTTCGTAGGCAAAGAAGCCCCTAATTGTAGCCCTATTCAACATAAATAATAAATGGTACATAGAAACAAGCAAATTGAGAAAAAATTTATTATTCAAACAAAAGGAAATTGCTAAAACGGAACGTGTAGCTATCTTAGAGCTAGAGAAAGAATCTAAAATGAGTTGCACTTCAGCCTTCTTCTCGTTGTACAGAACCTTGTAACAATTGCAGGCCTTTTCCATGGCCCTAATCATACACAAGGTTCTTGAAATCTTTTAGAAAATTTATTATTCAAACAAAAGGAAATTGCTAAAACGGAACGTGTAGCTATCTTAGAGCTAGAGAAAGAATCTAAAATGAGTTGCACTTCAGCCTTCTTCTCGTTGTACAGAACCTTGTAACAATTGCAGGCCTTTTCCATGGCCCTAATCATACACAAGGTTCTTGAAATCTTTTAGCATTACTGTACCTGCTGTAGATGAACTTGCACGATCAACCCTCATTGTAACTTTTAAAGGGTTAAATTTAATATAAACAATGCACCACAACAGTCTTTCAGCAAACAATATCCAAGATGGTGTCAGGCAGAACTGAGCTGAGCGTCGGTGAACGAAAATAGTAGGCGGACTACCTGCCAGACGTACGAGCGCCAACAGCGCTATATTGGGGGGAGAGTTCGTTATAACGAATGTGGAGATATAATGTATTAATAGTGGTGTAGTTTTGGTTGGGTTAAGATAGGCTAGAGTAGCAAGTACCTTACTACTTAATGACTTAACAGAGAACTCCCCTCGAGCCCTGCATTGTGCCCGAAACAATTATTATGCCCTGGCCAGATCGATAGCATTGAGGTTAGGTTACATTTTTTTTCTTGCAGGAAATAGTGGCTAAGGGAGAATGCCTGCAAAAAGGGTTCTCCCCGCCAATAGAAGAAGAAAAAGCCAAAATCAAGATCTGAGGTTTTCGAGATCCCTGGACACACTGCGTTTGAAAGAGGTCATAGACAGGGGGAAAGATGGATTGAGGAAGATTGTTCAGGTGTTGACCGATTGTGTAGAAGAAAATTTGAAAATACCCATTAACCCTTGCGTTAGAGAGTTGTAGGAAAAAGGAACGAGAATATGTCGAAAGTCTGGTGCTGCGTGCTCTCTTTAAAGGAGAAAGCATGCAGTTAGAGAGTTCAGAAGGGCAGTGTCTATTATAATAGCGATAGTAAAAAGAGAGTGAGGCAACAATGCGGCGAAGAGAGAGATAATGAAGACAGTTAGTAAGAGGCTACATTAGGTTACATTGACATACCCTTTTATATATATAGATTTTAAAAAGTCGTTACCTCATTCATACAGAGATGCGCATATAGTGTGTGTGTGTGTGTGTGTGTGTATTCGACGACAGAATGTTTGGTATAACTGAGGATCGAGTCAATCTTCTTGAGTTTGGGTAAGTAATTAAACATTAGGAGTTCCCATGGTAACGCTAGGTCATATGTCTAGGCATCATCCAGCGTCACAATATTTGGTTGTGTATCTATATGCTTTTCTACACGCGTATGCCTCTAATTAAATGATGATGCTCTTTTTGTTGGTCATTCGAGATGTATAAGTTTATTCTTGTGAGAAAAAATCCAATGATATCATGAAGAAATCGAATTGCAACACATATTTGAACTACATAGCCAAAATAAACGAGTCTATTGATAACATGATTTTTATTCGAATTTAAAAACATGAGAGTAATTTTGTAAATGTAGAAATAATACCACCACAAGTAGTCTGGAATCATTTCAAAAAGTTTAAAATGATCTCACAATAATTATGATAATTAGTAATTTGGTCGTGATGAAACGTGCATGTGATCGTATAAAACCTGAAAAGTATGCGATGTAAACTAACAACAAACTAAAGAAATAAGGAAAACAAGGTTTTGCTACTTTGAGTAATATGAATCAATGCAATAATTCACCCAATCGTCATGAAATATCTACGGAAGTCTGTGTTTATTCAACAATGGTGCTATGATGAGTTATTTATGTCCGTGAGATGTGTAAATGAGAGAGATGGAATCTTTTATTTCGTTCTAAAATTTAATTTTTCTTCATTTTGCATTCTAGATATTGAATTATATAATTTAAGGAGATGCTGTTGACCTCCGCTTAGAGACACATTGGCAATGCCTGAGAAAGCCTTGGTCGTTTATCAGACATCACCAAACGAACGAGAAACCTCTGCTTCATTCTCAAACAGTTGATAGGACTTTCAGATCACCGAGAAACTTGTTCATTGTTTGCATGATGAAACTTTAAATTTTATCATAAACAGTGCAAAGTAGAAGTATAAAATTTTGAAGAATCTGTTTCTCATTTCGACCACACTCTGACTGTGTATCCATTCAACCATGAGCAAAAAGTAATGCGTTGCGAGCACCAACGCTACGAAGCAAATGTAAAAACATTTGTGGTTGTCCTCATAGAAACTGTTGACATGATTCTTTTACGTTCTTCAACCACGAAGGGTCATTCACATATGCAGTAACGAGACCAAAACAGCTGAAAATAATGTCCCATCATCAGGAAGCGAATTTAGATGACAGTAAATTATGAACAGCGGGTTGGTTACTGCTCCCCTTCTCTATTCATCAGACTGGCTTTGGGTAGTCTTTGGCTGGATTCATATAATCAATATATGAACTGAATTCGCACGAGAATTCCAATGTTCCACTTACTTTTTCTGTTTATTATATACAGGGTGTAACAAAAGTCCGTTTTCATAGGGAAATAAAATATAACAGAATTGAACGAGAAAATAGTTTTAACTATACATTACAAACAATACAATCAACTTACCAATTAATCCATACATGTTCGTCGCTCCAGTAATGATAATAATGGCGATTCACTGTTCTATTTAAATAAAAACAAGTCTAGTCCCTAAATAAAATATCGTAAAAGAAGGGACTTTTTACCCTGTATATAGTAAGGAAACAGGTATGAAGATTAAGTGTATTGTACTCATACACTTACACAATTAAAATTCCATAAAATTAAAATAAAAGATAAAATTTAAAACGTTCAAACATAAATATTAAAAAAAAAATTAAAGTTTTAATGTGAAATTTAACTTTTACTACTGGTGGATTTTAATTATTAAGATTGACCATCGTCAGAGAGAACAATTCGAGCAGAAGAAAACTAGGGCTAAACCAGAGTTATATATATTACATTCAAACAACCGATCTGCACAATTGATCATCTTCATTGAGGTCGTTTGAAATGGACAACACCTAAAAAAGAATTAAATATAATTCCAAAGTCATTACGAACATAATTTTATACAAGATTTATTATCCAAATTGCAACTTTAATTTTACACACACACACACACACACACACACACACACACACACACACAGAGGAAAGGTATAACAGTTTCCTTTCAAGAAAGAGAGAAATGACGTTTGAAATTAACCTTTCTCATATGATTCATCGTCAACTAAATTAGACTTAAAATAAAAATAAAATTATATAAATTTTTTTATTTAATTCAAACTTATTTTCTTCATTTTGAGAAACACGCCATGTTCTAAGGTCGGAATGACCGAACCGTGATTTCAACCCCTTTATAAGTACCGATCGTTTGTCGGGAGTGAAACACTCGCTTCATTTCAGCGATCGGAGATGGTAAGTCGGTGTTAAACTCGTCATCATTCTTTATAACAACACTTCGACTTCTTTCAAAGTACAAAATCTTTAAAATAAAATTCATTGTTTTATGCAATTGATCAAATAAGAATTTCTAAACATAATCCTTCGACATTTTACAATCACAAATTTTTTATGAATTTAGTTTTCATCAACGATTTTGAACAACTTTTAAATTGTTGATGAAAATATTTTTAAAAACCTTTCCAATACTTTTCGAGTGAATAAATTACAAAACAAAAATTAAAAAACTTTTAAACACAAATAACTAAAAAAACTTTAAAATAATCAAAATAATTTTTCCAAAATTTTTCAGTAAAATGAAAAAAGTAAAAATTTTGATTTGAGGAATACGTTACTTGAATGATGTAACTCATTTTGGTGCAAAGTATGTAAGGCGTAAATTTTTTCCTTTTCTTACAGATTCGTCTGTCATTCATCGTTCTTTTTGCCACCCTAATTGTTGCTTCGGTTCAAGCCGGAAGTAGCTATGGCGGTGGAGGTGGAGGTGGAAGATCTGGCGGAGGAAAGAGAGGAGGAGGTGGAGGAGGCGGAGGATTTGGAGGTGGATCGGTAGGAAGAAAAAGTGGATTTGGAGGAGGAAGATCTGGTGGAGGAGGAGGAGGATATGGAGATAGTGGATCTGGCGGAGGAAAAGGAAGATCTGGAGGCGGTGGAAAGAGAGGATTTGGTGGTGGTGGATTTGGAGGAGGAAAAGGGGGATCTGGAGGTGGTAAAAGAGGAGGTGGAGGTGGCAGAAGAGGAGGAGGAGGAGGAGGAGGAGGAGGAGGAGGCAGTGGAGGTGGTTATGGAGGATACCATGGAAAATAAAAAGAATATTTCACAACGATATTTACCCTTATGTAAACAAAGCCTAAATTAGTTATTTACTTATTCTTAAGAATGTTTCGTGTAAACAAATAATAAAGATTATTTTTTCTTTCATTTCTTTTAAATCCTAACTTCGTTCTTGTACTCGACATTTTGGGTATTGCATTTGAGTTGACTAACTTCGAATTTTCCATTATTAAGGCTTAATTAAGTTTGAACAATTACTATTTTTAAAATCTTTTAATTGTGATTTTATAAAGAAAAGCTATTTTTTTATGAAGAATATTACAATTGGAGACACATTTACATTTCATAGATTAACTCCATCATAGTTAGTAGGGTACATAGGGTTGTTTGCATTGAAACCTAAATATTATTATACTGTATCTTAACAAGAACTATCGTCGAGTTCTCACCAAATTTCTGTTTTTTCGGGGGCTAACCTTCAGTAGAGTCGATCTTTCAGTCTTTCATAGTCCATAATTCTGCAGAATTATATATATTATATAGGGTGAACCAAATGTAAGTGGACAGTAAATGATAACGTTTTATTTTGAGAATACATATTTAATTTTTTTGTATACTATAATACAAAATAAAATTTAAATAAATTTAGTTATAATATTTAATATAATATAACACAAACACCATAGTTATAATGAACACCATAGTTATAATATAATATAACACAAACCGTATTCAACCTACTGTCCACCTACTTTTGGTTCACCGTTTGTGTATATATATATATATATATATATATATATATATATATATATATATATATATATATATATACACACACACACACACACACACACACACACACATATATATATAATATATATATATATATATATATATATATAAAGAGGGTTTTCTTGATTAAAACTGAAACTAATGAATACAATTTTAATTGTTTTTTTAATGACCATCTTTAGCAGAGATTTAGGACCTTCTTCAACTAAAAAGAGTTGGTATTAAAGTATTGCAGCTATAAAGTCACTCCCAACATTTACTTCTTGGTATATTTGCCGTCAGCGTTTCGTAGATCGATCGGATAGGGCGCCGCCCGGCAGTGCTGAGACTCGGCTGAGTCGTGGATTCGAAGCCCAGTACATCCTAAAATAGGGCGGTTGTCTTTTCTGTATCTTACGTCACGAAGGAGGGGCGAGCTGGACAATCCTATTTAATTGACTGTGGCTAAGGTAGCCCACGCTCGAACCCCTCCCCCATCACTTCCTTAGTGGATATGGCACATGGATGTTATTTTTACCTATAACACTGGGTAACAAAATTTGAAAAATTTTCTATTGTGATTTTTCTGTCGTTTCTTAATGATTTCGGGGCGCTGATTTCAAAAATGATATTGGTTTTGCTCCATCATCAACCATTTCAAAAATATAGGTTATCACACTTTTCATATGGTAAAGTATATAAAGAAGGCTAACATAAATATTTTCTGAAAATAAAAACACTATTGGAAATTAATGTTTATTGAGCCAAAATTGTTTGACAAACCCAAAATGGTGCAAAGGATATATTATATCATGAGGAGAACCGATAAGAGAATAACAAGCCTCGTTATGCAGTGTGCGTTCCTTAAAAATGCACTGAAGAACGCGACTTCCGCGTATGAACATTCTTATCCTTTCTGATCAGCGACCATACGTAGTCTCCCATCATGGAAGCATCCCAATGGCCCTGGTACCTTTTCTCCATCGTTTGAATATCTTGATGGAATCTTTCGCCATGTTCTTCACTCACATCGCCCAGGTTATCACGAAAAAAGTCTAGATGTGAATGCAGACAGTGTAATTTTAAAGACATACGGCACTAGGGTGTGTCGAATTTTTCAACTTTCAAATTCCAAATATGAGGGGTGCTAAAAAGTTGCAGCATGACTTAGGAATTCTAAAGATGTTTTTGTTAATTTAATATAATTTAGTTTTGCTTGGTAAGAAGCTACATAAAAATACTGACTTTTTTTACTTTTTTGTGGAATTATATAATAATTATTATATTAATTATATATGCTGTATATATAATGCACTGCTGTTTTTGCTTATTTCACAGGTTGAAACATATTCATCAGTGTGCTGAAGATTACTTGTCCGTCAGTGCTACCATCCTAACCAGTGGGAATTGACCTACAATGGCTTCTAAAAGGAGGACAAGACTGGGGACATTCACACATATGAGCAACCTAATTGGAACTGGTAGAGAGTTGTTGCCCTCTGAACTCCCAACTCTGCGAGACGTTCTGAAATATGGGCTACTGCTAAGAGAACAAAGTGGTGAGGATGTGAGAAACTACCCAGCAGCCAGTCTTGCAAAGGACATTTACCCTAAAGTGCTTGAAAAGTGGGAACGAGCAAACAGTTCTTTTGTAGCCCCCGTTGTAAATTCACGAGTCACAATCTTAAACAAGATCCAAGAGAGCTGGGAGCAGGCCAAAAACATATCTCTTGGGAGAGGAAAGCTACATGTCAAAGAGGCTTTCATTGCAAAACTTGACAAGCTTTTTGACATCCTCAGTTGCAAGTGTAAAATTGTTCTCTGCTCTGAATTTGGCTGCCTTGCAGATGCTGGTTGCAAAAACGAAACTCACATTAACTGTACATGCCCTAGGGAGATGAAGATCCCTGTGAAGGAACTTGCTTTCATTAAAGGTCAGAGAGACAAGTCTGGTTCTATTGGACCACATCAGATTGGCTTGCCAGATCAACCTGAGCACAACAGACAAGTCAAAAAGCAGAAGCGGCAAGAAGACGAAAGAAGAAGGCTTGCTGAATATAAGCAGACAAGTAAGCAGGATGTTTCAATGCCATCAAATGAAATAATTTTCTCTGATGATGAAAATGAAGAACAAATAGCTGATGCTCAAGATGGAAAGGATGGAAGTTATGAAGTGACATTAGAAATACCAAGCACGTCTTCAACTTCCAATAAAAAGCCAGAGTACACACATTAGAAATACCTAATGTTGCTATGCATAGCATCAGATATGGTGTTGGCCTGCGTGCCACAGCTGCCATCACCACTGCTGCCTTTATGGATGCTGGCTTGATCACTGAAGAAGACAAGAGACTTGTAGTTGATCACAATAAAGTCAAGAGGGCCCAAGAAAAAGTTATGAGATCCCTGGATCAGGAATTTGATGATCTTTGTAAGAAGGGTGAAATTGACTGCATCTTCTTTGACGGCCGTCAAGATACAACTAAAGTTATGCTGAAAGCAGACAATTCAGATCGTCAGTTCCCCAGCATCATCAAAGAAGAGCATTATTCTGTGTGCAGTGAGCCAGGTGGAAGATATCTCTACCACTTCACTCCTGAGAAAGGCTCAACGAGAAAAAAACCTGCTGAAGTTATTGCTGATAATCTTGTAGATTTCATGAAGAAGAAGGGCATTGATAAAAGCCTGCAGGCCATTGGAGGTGATTCTACAAATGTTAACACTGGCTGGGAGGGTGGTTCCATGCATTGGGTAGAGGTCAAGCTTTGCCGTAAGCTGATCTGGTTGGTTTGTGCCCTCCACACTAACGAGTTACCCCTGCGACACTTGATCACAGCACTGGATGGGAAGACCTTGTCTAACAACAAGTGGACAGGTAACATTGGCAAGATGCTAGACACTGCAACCGAACTTGAAATTGATCCTTCATTCACCAAACTCTCAATTGGAGAGCCTCTTACTTCACTGAGTGACAATGTCGTAAAGGATCTCTCTACTGATCAAGCGTACGGGTATAGGATCACACAGGCCATAAGGACAGGAGAACTTCCCACAGATCTGGCCCTTCTTGAAATTGGTCCAGTGAGCCATTCAAGGTGGTTGACAACAGCAAACAGGCTTTGTCGCATATGGGTTTCAAAACATGGCCTTAAAGGCAAAACCCTCAACAACTTAAGACTGATAGTGGAATACATTGTTGGTGTGTACTACCCCTGTTGGTTCAACATCAAAGTAAAACACTCTTGGGTGGAAGGCCCACGCCACATCTTGTTTCAGCTGCGGCTAGTTAGGCTGCAAAAGAAGGCTGTAGTGGATGCTGTTTTGCCAACCATCAAGCGCTCAGCATGGTATGCATTCAGCGAAATGATAATCCAGACACTCTTGTGCTCAGATGACAGTGAGGAGAGGAGAGCTGGTGTCCAAAAGATTGTTGACATGAGGGGTGGAGATGATGACACACTTGGAGATCTTTCTGTACGTCCCAGGAAGACACCTTCCATCAACCCCAGTGCTTCTTCCGTGTTGGAGCTGACAGACTGGTCTGACGGGGTATTTGAACCTCCTTTGACATGTAAACTGACTACAGCGGAAGTAAAGAAGTTCTTTGACAAGCCTATGCAAGTTCCACAGTGGCCCTGTCATGCTCAGTCAATAGAGAGGTGTGTGAAACAAGTCACAGAGGCAGCAGGCAGGGTGTATACACATGAGAAACGTGAGGGCTATATCAGAGGCCAAGAAGCAAGTCGGCGGCTGATGTCCAAGAACGAATCAAAGCAAGACTTGATGAAACTTGTTGTTTAAATATTTTTTTTTACTGATGTCATTACTTTCTAATGTTGTTTTATGATTACAAGGATATGTTTTATGATTACTAGGATATGTTTTATGCAGAGAAACTAAAATTTTTATAGCATTACCTGACATTTTGAGAAGCTAAAATTAATAAATGTTGTTTTCCGAGAGCAATTTATGTGCTTTTTAATCAAACGTAGATTTACCAAGCTAAGTGTTGAGCAATCACAAAAATAATAGCAGATTTGAATTCTTCACATCCAAAAACATATTTTTAAAACCCCTCAGTGAAGGAATTGGCAAAAATTAATTTTCACCTCCCAAATTGACACACCCTAATACGGCACCCCATTTTGCCATAGCACTTAATCAAGTTTGACACTAACTCCTTATAGTTTGGTGCTTTATGGTTGCCTAAAAACCCACGAACCACATCACGGAAAGCACACCAAGCCTCTTTTTCGATCGGAGTCATCTTGGCTTCAAGGTTCTTTGAATTCAACAGCGCCTTGACTTGTGGTCCTACAAAGATGCCAGCCTTGACTTTGGCCTCAGAGAGTTTAGGGAACATGACCCGAATCTGTTGGAAAACTTCCCCTCCAAAATCTAACGCAGTTACAAACTGCTTAATTAGACCCAACTTAATATGGAGAGGTGGTAGCAGAACTATGTCAGGCTTCACAAGAGGTTCCCTGAGTACATTGTACTTTCCTGGTTGCAGTCCTTCACGTGGAGGCCACTGAACTGTTTTATAGTGCTCAGTTGAAGCCCTGCTATCCCACAGGCAAAGAAAACATGAATATTTAGTAAACCCTCCTTGTAAACCTAACAGGAAACCAATCATTTTGAAATCACCACACACGTCCCAGTTATATTGTTCATACCTGATTTGAGTGAGCAGTTGTTTGACATTTTCATAGTCCTCTTTCATTTGAACAGAATGTGCAACTGGTATAGATGGATATTTGTTCCCATTGTGGAGTAGAACAGCTTTTAAACTCCGAGTTGAACTGTCAATAAACAGGCGCCACTCTGAGGGTATATGTGTTAACCCAATAGCTGTGAATAGACCATTAACCTCGCTGCAATAACAGAGAGAGCCATTGACATCGTAGAACCTTGCAAACTCTTCATGCCGCTTTCGGTATACAGTGCTCTTGCAGTCTTCTCCAAGCAAATTCCACTCTTTGAGTCTGGAGGTCAGAAGCTCAGACCCTGATTTCGTCAGACCCAAATCTCTAATTAAGTCGTCCAATTCCCTCTGATTTGGAAAGTGAGGGTTTGTACTGAAAGTTACTGTATATTCTTCATCATGACTGTCCTCACCAGCCGACATCTCAGATGAGCTAGCTGCATCCTCATTTTCAACCTGCAAAGCAAAGAAACAAAATATAGGCATAGCTATATATGTAGAAGAGCATCAGCACTAAGAAAAATCGACACATAATGACCCACAGTCTGTAAATACAGAAGGTAAAGTAATGGATAGATACCTGTTCTGGTGGACGTGGTATTGAAGACCTTTGCCATGTGGTACAGGAGCTATGGATGACACTATGCTTGGATACTGAAGAGTCTGCCTTGCTTTAACTTTCCTGTACTTAGAAACATCTACCATGCAGTAGTAGCAATCGTCGTGGTGGCTCTTTGGTTCTCTCCATATTCTGGGTACCGCAAAGGGCATTGCCTTGCGTACTCCCCGCAGCCACCCTTCAAGTGTGGAGCGCAGCTTCCACAGATCACATGGGGTGCCCAGGGCTTATCTTGGTCACCCATAGGCATACCAAAATAGAGCCGATACGCGATCCAGAACTTGGTGCCTTTCACAATCTTGTGCGATACTTGCTTGGGGCCTATGTAATACCCACAAACGTAGCAGAATATATCCGGCGAGTGTTTACAAGCTCTAGTTGCCATTCTCTTTACCAAACTGTACTACATTAATCATAACCTGCAGATATAGAAAGAAGAGTTATTAAATCTGCAACAGATTACAGATTCCAGAAAAAAGATGTATTCACAACACTGAAATAATGTTCGCAATAAAAAAGGATCGATAACACTCAAATCGTCAGCACAGAGAAGCACAGAAACACAGTACCTCAGTGCTGGTAACCATCAGACAAACAACCTGCTTTCTTTGTGTGCTCACACTTACTGACTTCTCAGACTCTGCGCTCTTCTTTATATAGCACAGTGGAAGTTTCGGGCAATTTCTAGAGCAAGAAACTGTCAACGAACATCCGGATTGTTCTCAACAATTCCTGATTATTCTGATATTGCTGCGCCCATAACAACATTATACTGGTAAAACATGAAAAATGGCTTATCTCTAAAACCATTGATGATACACACAAACCAAGGCCAGATTTGGACTCAGCGCCCACAAATGCATATAAAAACATTAAAAAAATCTATATAAACAGAATTAGTGTTACACAATGTAATATTTGCCTTCTGAATCGAATGAGACACGTTCTGCTTAGAAAATCCGATTAGAGAACGCGGTCTGTGATTCTTTTTTCTTTCACTCATTTGCTGCAGATGAAAATTCGTCAAACGATTTATTGCCTTTTCTTTCAATTATGCAAAAATATTGTTTAATAGACAATCTATTTAATTTATTGTAAATCAGGTTCGTGAGTTATAAATAGGAAATTAGTTTAACGTATTTTATTAATTCCTAAATTATTGTTAATTATTATTTTTAATTTTTGTGATAAATTAAATTATTGTTTTTGCATTTCAAGTGCACTTTTCTCTTATTTTTTTAACTCTTTCAAATTGAAAAGGGTTCTTTCGAAGTAAGTAAAATTTGGCGCTAACTTAAATAACGAATTATAACAATAAGTTTTATTCATTTATTTTATTCCTATTTTAAAATTTAAAACTTGTCAACAATTTAAAGCTGATTATCTTCCACTGAAAAACATTTGAATTCATTTGTACGTAAAATAAACTGTTTAACATTTCTTTAAGATAAAATACAATTGAAATTCATGTTAACCTTTCGTGACGATACAATAAACTTTATTAAAGAAATTTATCCAAACATTTTAATTGTTTGTAATGCGTTTGTAATGAGTTAGTTTTGTTAAAAATGGAAAAATCTGTACACACACACACACACACACACACACACACACACACACACGCCCTTAAGCACTTGAGAATAAGCAACCTCAAGTGCGTAATAATTTATAGATGTAGTTGGGTAATTTTTTGTGAGGTAACTCTTTATTTTAGCTCAGAACATTATAAATTGATATAGAAATATGCAGAAAATTTTTTATTGTCGAATAAAACAATAGAACAATCCCTCACTTAGCACTCTCAATTGATTCTAAGAAAATAGGCGCTAAGTGAATCAGATCACCGCTAAGTGCGTCTGATTTCTCCATTGGACTCAATATAAATACCTTTAATTCGTGCCAGTAAATTTGATTTACAAGGCAAAGAAGCCCTTAATTGTAGCCCTATTTAACATAAATAATAAATGGTACACAGAAACAAGCAAATTGAGACAAATTTATTATTCAAACAAAAGGAAATTGCTCAAAAGCAACGTGTTGCTCTCTTAGAGCTAAAGAAAGAATCAAGAATGAGTTGCACTTCAGCCTTCTTCTCGTTGTACAGAACCTTGTAACAATTGCAGGCCTTTTCCATGGCCCTAATCATACACAAGCTTCTTGAAATCATTTTAGCATTACTGTACCTGCTGTAGATGAACTTGCACGATCAACCCTCATTGTAACTTTTAAAGAGTTAAATTTAATATAAACAATGCACCACAAACAATCTTTCAGCAAACAACATCCAAGAATGATGTCAGGCAGAACTGAGCTGAGAGTCGATGAACGAAAATAGAAGGCGGACTACCTGCCAGACGTACGAGCGCCAACAGCGCTATATCGGGGGAGAGTTCGTTATAACGAATGTGGGCATATAATGTATTAATAGTGGGATAGCGAAACCGCGCAGAGCAAAACGTGCTGTAATCGATGGCATTGAGTTTAGGTTACATTTTTTTTTATGCAGGAGAGAGGGGCTAAGGGATAATGCCTGGAAAAAGGGTTCCCCTCCAATAGAAGGAGAAAAAAGCCAAAATCAAGACCTAAAGTTTTCGAGATCCCTGGACACTACGTTTGAAAGAGGTCATAGACAGGGGGAAAGATGGATTGAGGAAGATTGTTCAGGTGTTGACCGGTTATGTAGAAGAAAAATTGAAAATACCGATTAACCCTTGCGTTAGAGAGTTGGAGAGAAAAGGAACGAGAATATGTCGAAAGTCTGGTACTGCGTGCTCTCCTTAAAGTAGGAAGCATGCAGTTAGAGAGTTCAGAAGAGCAGTGTCCATTATAATAGCTATAGTAAAAAGAGAGTGAGGCAACATTGCAGCAAACAGAGAGAGAATGAAGACAGTCAGTAAGAGGCTACATTAGGTTACATTGACATACCTTTTTAGATATATGGATTGTAAAAAGTCGTTACCTCGTTCATGCAGAGATACGCATATATATATATATATATATATATATATATATATATATATATATATATATGATGAATAAAACCACGAAGGAAAGGAAACACAAAAAGGTGCTCAAGCGCTTTCGTCTAATGACATCCTCAGGAACACTGAAGTACATAAAAGGTTACGGCCTATATATAGGTTACAGAGAGAAAAAAAAAATAAATAACATACATACACACAAACATATATATATATATATATATATATACATACATACATATCTACACACATATTATATATATATATATATATATTATATATATATATATATATATATATATATATATATATAATATATATATATATGCAATAAACGGAGAAGTAAAAATGAAAATTAAAAATTAAAGATTAGAGGATTAACAAAGAGGCATACAGATTTGTAAGGAAAAATATCGATTTTTAGCACAAGATCAAATGAATTAAAAATACAAATTTATACCGGAAATCTGCCCGGGTTTTAACACTTTGCCTTTTAGAGTCAAGTTTCGATATATATAAAAATAAAATGAAGATTAAAAGTTAATAAAGTAGCGTACAAGTTTACCAAAGATTTAGCGTCCTACCCTTTTATCTAAATTTGTTTTGAAGGAATTCAAAAGAACAGGATCGAGTTGAAAAAGACCATGGGCAACCCCTTATCGCCCCTCCTCTCCAATATTTATATGGAGTTTTTCGAAATTACTTACATTCTGAGAATCCTGGGGGTTGGCATCCCTTGGTTGCGGTACGTCGACGATATTTTGTGTATCTGGCCCATGAATCGTGACCTGGATAACTTCCTCCTTCAGTTAAATGATCAAGTCCCCTCCATTAAGTTTACTTTAGAAGTGGAACAGACAATTCAATCCCATTTTTGGATGTGCGTGTACATAGGGAAAGCCCAGGTTTTAAGTTTAGTATCTATCGGAAAACAACAAACAATTTGTCCTACGTACACTTTTACTCGGGACATGACACCCCCAAAGAAGGCCATTTTTTCATCAATGTTTCTCCGCGCCCTTAGGATCGCCAGTCCGGAATACATCGATGCCGAATTGGAAAAAATCAACGGTATTGGAAGTGATCTGTGTTATCCATCTGCGTTTATGGAATCTTGTCTCAACAAGGCAAAACGAACTTCCTATCGTGTCAATAATAACACTCGTACTTTGTCAAAAAATATTTTAGTACTTCCATTTTTCCCGGGCTTTTTAGGCATTGCTAATGTACTTAAACTTTTGGATATTAATGTAGTATTTTCATATAACAATATTGTGAAAAATATCATAGTAAAAAATAGCCCTACCAATAATTCAGGCATTATCTATAAAATTGGGTGTAAACAATGTGATTCCTTTTACATAGGTCAGACGGGAAAGGATTTGCACACACGTATAAAACAGCATCAATATTCCGTTAGAACAGGACAGTTGTCCAGTGCTCTTTTTGTCCATTTGTCAGAGTTATCCCACTGTATTGATTGGAATAATGCTTCAGTTTTATTTCATTCTAGCAACATTGTCAATAGAAACATTCTTGAGTCTGCCATTATCCAACTTTCAAATAACTTCAACATAAGCAAAGGTCTTTTTCAACTCGATCCTGTTGTTTTGAATTCCTTCAAAACAAATTTAGATAAAAAGGGTAGGACGCTAAATCTTTGGTAAACTTGTACGCTACTTTATTAACTTTTAATCTTCATTTTATTTTTATATATATCGAAACTTGACTCTGAAAGGCAAAGTGTTAAAACCCGGGCAGATTTCCAGTATAAATTTGTATTTTTAATTCATTTGATCTTGTGCTAAAAATCGATATTTTTCCTTACAAATCTGTATGCCTCTTTGTTAATCCTCTAATCTTTAATTTTTAATTTTTATTTTTACTTTTCCGTTTATTGCATATATATATATATATGTATGTGTGTAGATATGTATGTATATATATATATATATATATATATATATATATATATGTTTGTGTGTATGTATGTTATTTATTTATTTTTTTTTCTTTCTGTAACCTATATATAGGCCGTAACCTTTTATGTACTTCAGTGTTCCTAAGGATGTCATTAGACGAAAGCGCTTGAGCACCTTTTTGTGTTTCCTTTCCTTCGTGGTTTTATTCATCATAAATATTTTTCACGTGTTACTTTCGTGAAATAATTTTCATATATATATATATAATATATATATATATATACACACATTTTAACTGCAAACACGCAGCAGAGCTGGGCACTTGCGTTTTTTTGCGCGTTTTTTTGCGGTACTGCGGTACTGCGGTACTACTACCGCACTACCAAACCGGTACTGCATAACGCAGTACCGCAAAGGATTGCTGAAAGTACAGCAGTACCGCTACCGCATTCAAATTTCCCGCGGTACTTTCCGCGGTACCGACCAACACGGTAGTACCGCAGTACCGCAGTACCGCAGTACCGCAAAAAAAACGCGCAAAAAAACGCAAGTGCCCAGCTCTGACACGCAGTATAATTAACGTAACGAACGACGCTTGTATATGAGAATATTCCGCGCAAGATGAGGAGGGAGAACGAAACAAATGAAAAAAAGAGGTAACCACCCGGGAATCGAACCCGGGATCTTCCGATTGCGGGGCAGATATGATAACCATTACACCATGGGCCTCACTCGATCAAATGCCGTAATTCTCCTACATACTCGCAGAAACCAATGCCCCAAGGGGGCACCTCCCGCATGCCGTACATTATATGCATTTTAACTGCAAACACGCAGTATAATTAACGTAAAGAACGACGCTTGTATAGGAGAATATCCGCGCAAGATGAGGAGGGAGAACGAAACAAATGAAAAAATGAGGTAACCACCCCGGGTTCGATTCCCGGGTGGTTACCACATTTTCTCATTTGTTTCGTTCTCCCTCCTCATCTTGCGCGGTATATTCTCCTATACAAGCGTCGTTCTTTACGTTAATTATACTGCGTGTTTGCAGTTAAAATGTATATAATGTACGGCATGCGGGAGGTGCCCCTTGGGGCATTGGTTTCTGCGAGTATGTAGGAGAATTACGGCATTTGATCGAGTGAGGCCCATGGTGTAATGGTTATCATATCTGACCGGCAATCGGAAGATCCCGGGTTCGATTCCCGGGTGGTTACCTCATTTTTTCATTTGTTTCGTTCTCCCTCCTCATCTTGCGCGGTATATTCTCCTATACAAGCGTCGTTCTTTACGTTAATTATACTGCGTGTTTGCAGTTAAAATGTATATAATGTACGGCATGCGGGAGGTGCCCCCTTGGGGCATTGGTTTCTGCGAGTATGTAGGAGAATTACTGCATTTGATCGAGTGGGGCCCATGATATAATGGTTATCATATCTGACCGGCAATCGGAAGATCCCGGGTTCGATTCCCTGGTGGTTACCTCATTTTTTCATTTGTTTCGTTCTCCCTCCTCATCTTGCGCGGAATATTCTCCTATACAAGCGTCGTTCTTTACGTTAATTATACTGCGTGTTTGCAGTTAAAATGTATATAATGTACGGCATGCGGGAGGTGCCCCCTTGGGGCATTGGTTTCTGCGAGTATGTAGGAGAATTACGGCATTTGATCCAGTGAGGCCCATGGTGTAATGGTTATCATATCTGACCGGCAATCGGAAGATCCCGGGTTCGATTCCCGGTGGTTACCTCATTTTTTCATTTGTTTCGTTCTCCCTCCTCATCTTGCGCGGAATATTCTCCTATACAAGCGTCGTTCTTTACGTTGATATATATATTAGGGTGTGTCAATTTTGTCAACTTTTTACAAATCAATTTTGGTAGTGAAAATATAGTGTCTTTTCATGTCAAAACTTGAAATTGCCAACCAAACTGAAATAAAATAACCCTTACCTACATCAATTTTACCTTAAAGTTGATGAAATTGACTCTTTTACTAAATAGTAGGACATAAATTGATTAACTATTCATCTGTCACAGAATTATCCCACTGATCGCATATGGAGTGTTTTCAAGGTCATATAGTTGTTGTACAATGTACAAGTCACAACATGAATAGAACTGTCCCTCACTCTCAGTCCTCAATTGCCTCTTAGATGTCATAGACGGTGGTTTGCTGTTATTGCTCTTGTACCTACTTCATAGTTATTCTACTAGAACTAGACGAATACTACAGTTTAACTGTAAGTATGGATTATTGATTATTACAATTATTTATTATTATCATATTCTTCTGTCTAATTATGTTGCAATCCCATGATAGATTTTTTTATTGAATTTTAGAACATCGAATGACTAAACTTTGAAACATCGTAATTGATATAAAATACTTAAATGTTTTTCTTTCTTTTCAGATATTCCTAAGATGCCAAAATTGAAGACAAGAGGTCAGTCGCCATGCCACTTGAGCCTGTTAGTCGGTACAGGCAAGGAGCTTCCCGTATCAGAACTACCAACAGTGCGAGACATGCTGAGACTAGGGTTACTCCTTCGTGAACAAAATACAAAGGATAGAAGGAACTACACAGAGAAAGAGCTCATAAGGGACATGATTCCCCCTCTTCTGCATCAGTGGAAAAAAGCTAATGTGTTATTCAAACCACCTGTACTCAATCAGTATAGAACTATTGAGCTAAAATTAACAAAGCTGTGGCACAAAGCAGTTGAGATATCACTTGGTAAAGGAAAACTAGCAAAGAAAAATAAATTTATGCATACACTTGATACTCTTCTTGACATTTTTAACTGCCAGTGTCCTATAGAGTTGTGTTCTGAAGCCAATTGTTCTCCCTCATGCAGAAGAGAACTTCACCCTCACATTGATTGTCGCTGTCCTCGTGAGAAGAAGATCCCTGTTTTGGAGCTGGCTTTCATAAAGGCGCAGAGAACAAAGGCAGGAGGCCAAGGAAGTATGCAGATTGATTCGGCAGATTATTCAGAAACCAAAAAACAGATTGTTATTGCTAAGAAAAAAGAGAAAATCCGAGAGGGGGAAGAAAGGAAGAAAAAGAAGAGTGAAGAAGCCACCCAAAGAGATGAAGAGCTCTATCAAGAGGTTTCTCACTTCTTTGAAAGCTCTTCAGATGAACAGAAAGCAGCAACATCAGATGATCTCCAAAATGCCATCTGAACCTTCGCCGAAGAGAATGAAATACAACACTAAAGACATCTCAAACATTGCCCTTACCAGTATTCGCCACCATACGGGGCTACGAGAGACTGCAGAGATTGCCACTGCCGCTTGGATAGATGCAGGCCTCATCAGCCGAGAGGATACATCCTTAGTGATGGATCATAATAAGATAAGAAGAGCACAAGAAAAAATAATGAAGGAAATATCTGATCAGCATGAAAAAGATTTGAAGGAGGAAGGTCTCTCTTGCCTTTTGTTTGATGGAAGAAGAGATGACACAAAAGTTCTCCTAGAGGTAGAGGGAATGGACAGAAAGTTTCCCAGTCTCATCAAAGAAGAATACGACTCTGTGTGTTCCGAACCTGGTGGCCGTTATTTGTTTCACTTTGTTCCTGAAACAGAAGTAGAAGGCAAGAAACATGCAGAGGCAATTGCTGATCAAATAATATGTTGGCTTCAAGAAAGAAGACTTGACAGTTCACTGCAGGCCGTTGGCGGAGACCCAACTGCGGTGAACACTGGATGGCAGGGTGGTGTTATGACGCATTTAGAGAAAAACTTGGAAGAAGGCTTGTTTGGATTGTATGTGATTTGCACACAGGGGAACTACCTCTTCGTCGTTTCATCCAGGAACTTGATGGTCCTACAAAGAGCAACAACAAGTGGTCAGGCCCCTTTGGCAACATGTTAGATGAAGCAACGGAATTAGAAATAAATACAAAATTTCCAAAGGTCGAAATAGGCCCTCCCCTTCCAGTGTTGTCTGAAGAAGTTATCAAAAACCTCAGCACGGATCAATCTTACGCTTATCGTATTGTTCAAGCAATCAGATCAGGAGAGTTGCCTCAAAATCTGGCTCTCTTGGAGATTGGACCCGTAAGTCAGTCACAGTCGTTGGTTAACTACAGCGATTCGTTTCTGCAGGATTTGAGTTTCCAAACACGCAATGAAGGGTAAAATGCTACAGAATTTGATGTTGATTGTTGAATTTATTATTGGGTTTTATCTTCCTCACTGGTTCAATGTAAAACTTAAAATGGCAATAAGATATCATTCAGTCTTTATTTGAAAGTAACCAATGCAGTCATGTCCTTTTTGCTGCGGTTCCTTGACATTAGCATTCGGCTTGCTACTTCCGCTTTGATGTAGCCTTCTCGCCTCTCGTGACTGCAAACTTGACTAGCTGCTTCTGTGACCATTTTCACACATCTCTCCACACTCTGAGTGTGAGAAGGCCACTTTGGCACTTGCATTGGGGCCTCTTTAAGTTGTGTTAAATCTTTGTTTGTTATACAATGTTGATAGGATGTTTGCGCATATTTGCTATTTGTTACGAAATTACAAAAAAATGGAATTTTTTAATTAAAATTGATGTAGGTTGGAGTTATTTTTTATTGTTTTTGAAGCAAGGATATTATTTTGTATGCAAAATGATTACATTAAATTGCTACCAAATCACATGATTTTCAATTTAGTCATTTCACCCCCAAAATTGACACACCCTAATATATATATATATATATATATATATATATGTTAAACACAGACCGTGCATGGAACAAGGAACTCTTCTGGGATAATTAAATCCACTATAGTCCGGATAAGTAATGGTAAATGACAAATACCATAGTTTTTTCTTTTCATGATTTTAGCCCGACGTGGGCAACGGGTCTCTCGCAAAGAGATCCCATAAATATAGCTTCCCTCACCAGCTATCTGCAAAGCAGACAGGATCCAGCTTTGGGACATGGATCTAGGGTTTAAAGCAAGCCTAGATCCCTACATTCAGAACCTCTATATAAGTAAAAGACTCGTTGCATTCACGTCGTGTTGAATAAATCATAGAAAAAGGGGGTAACTATTGTATTTTTAGCCAAAAAAAACCAAAACTTAAACCTCAACCGGGACATTGAGCGTCCACTTTTCAAGGCACGAAACACGTCCGTTTAGTATACACAAACTCAGAATGGTTCCCTGAGAACATTATATGTTAAACACAGACCGTGCATGGAACAAGGAACTCTTCTGGGATAATTAAATCCACTATAGTCCGGATAAGTAATGGTAAATGACAAATACCATAGTTTTTTCTTTTTCATGATTTTAGCCCGACGTGGGCAACGGGTCTCTCGCAAAGAGATCCCATAAATATAGCTTCCCTCACCAGCTATCTGCAAAGCAGACAGGATCCAGCTTTGGGACATGGATCTAGGGTTTAAAGCAAGCCTAGATCCCTACATTCAGAACCTCTATATAAGTAAATCCGGACTATAGTGGACTATAGTGGACTATAGTGGATTTAATTATCCCAGAAGAGTTCCTTGTTCCATGCACGGTCTGTGTTTAACATATAATGTTCTCAGGGAACCATTCTGAGTTTGTGTATACTAAACGGACGTGTTTCGTGCCTTGAAAAGTGGACGCTCAATGTCCCGGTTGAGGTTTAAGTTTTGGTTTTTTTTTGGCTAAAAATACAATAGTTACCCCTTTTTCTATGATTTATTCAACACGACGTGAATGCAACGAGTCTTTTACTTATATAGAGGTTCTGAATGTAGGGATCTAGGCTTGCTTTAAACCCTAGATCCATGTCTCAAAGCTGGATCCTGTCTGCTTTGCAGATAGCTGGTGAGGGAAGCTATATTTATGGGATCTCTTTGCGAGAGACCCGTTGCCCACGTCGGGCTAAAATCATGAAAAAGAAAAAACTATGGTATTTGTCATTTACCATTACTTATCCGGACTATAGTGGATTTAATTATCCCAGAAGAGTTCCTTGTTCCATGCACGGTCTGTGTTTAACATATAATGTTCTCAGGGAACCATTCTGAGTTTGTGTATATATAATATATATATATATATGTGTGTGTGTGTGTGTGAGTGAGTGTATACGACGACAGAATGCTTGGTATAACTGAGGATCGGATCAATCTTCTTGAGTTTGGGAAAGTAATCCAACATTAGGAGTTTCCATGGTAACGCTAGGTCATATGTCTGTGCGTCATCCAGCGTCACAATGTTTGGTTGTGTATCTATATGCTTTTCTACACACGTATGCCTCTAATTAAATGATGATGCTCTTTTTGCTGGTCATTCGAGATGTATAAGTTTATTCTTGTGAGAAAAAATCCAATGATATCATGAAGAAATCGAATTGCAACACATATTTTGAACTGTACATATAGCAAAAATAAACAAGTCTATTGATAACATGATTTTTATTCGAATTTTAAAACATGAGAGTAATTTTGTAAATGTAGAAATAATACCACCACAAGTAGTCTGGAATCATTTCAAAAAGTTTAAAATGATCTCACAATAATTATGATAATTAGTAATTTGGTTGGGATGAAACGTGCACGTGATCGTATAAAACCTGAAAAGTACGCGATGTAAACTAACAACAAACTAAAGAAATAAGGAAAAGAAGGTTTTGCTACTTTGAGTAATATGAATCAATGCAATAATTCACCCAATCGTCATGAAATATCTAAGGAAGTCTGTATTTACTCAACAATGGTGCTATGATGAGTTATTTATGTCTGTGAGATGTGTAAATGAGAGAGATGGAATCTTTTATTTCGTAGTAAAATTTAATTTTCCTTCATTTTACATTCTAGATATTGAATTAACCAATTTGAGGAGATGCTGTTGACTTCCGCTTAGGGACACATTGGCAATGCCTGAGAAAGCCTTGCTCGTTTATCAGACCTCACCAAACTAACGAGAAACCTCTGCTTCATTCTCAAACAGTTGATAGGACTTTCAGATCACCGAGAACCTTGTTCCTTGTTTGCATGGTGAAACTTTAGATTTCATCATAAACTGTGCAATGTTGGAATTTAAAATTATGAAGAATCCCTTTCTCATTCCATCACACTCTGACAGTGCATCCATTCAACCATGAGCAAAAAGTAATTCGTTGCGAGCACCAACGCTATGAGGCAAATGTAAAAGCATTTGTGGTGTCCTCATAGAAACTGTTGACATGATTCTTTTACGTTCTTCAACCACGAAGGGTCATTCACACACGCAGTAACGAGACCAAAACAGCTGAAAATAATGTCCCATCATCAGGAAGCGAATTTAGATGAGAGTAAATTATGAACAGTGGGTTGGTTACTGCTCCCCTTCTCTTTTCATCAGACTGGCTTTGGGCAATCTTTGGCTGGATTCATATAATCAATATATGTACTGAATTCGCACGAGAATTCCAATGTTCCACTTACTTTTTCTGTTTATTATATACAGGGTGTAACAAAAGTCCGTTTTCATAGGGAAATAAGATATAACAGAATTGAACGAGAAAATAGTTTTAACTATATGTTACAAACAATACAATCAACTTACCAATTAATCCAATACATTTTCGTCGCTCCAGTAACGATAACAGTGGCGATTCACTGTTCCATTTAAATGAAAACAAGTCTCGTCCCTAAATAAAATATCGTAAAAGAAGGGACTTCTTTTACACCCTGTATATAGTAAGGAAACAGGGTATGAAGATTAAGTGTATTGTACTCATACACTTACACAATTAAAATTCCATAAAATTAAAATAAAAGATAAAATTTAAAATGTTCAAACATAAATATTAAAAAAAAAAAATTAAAGTTTTAATGTGAAAAATTTAAGCTTTTATTACTGGTGGTATTTTAATTACTTAAGATTGACCATCGTCAGAGAGAACAATTCGAGCAGAAGAACAACTAGGGTTAAACCAGAGTTATATATATTACATTCAAACAACCGATCTGCACAACTGATCATCTTCATTGAGGTCGTTTCGAACAATGGACAACACCTAAAAAAGAATTAAAATATAATTCCAAAGTCATTACGAACATAATTTTATACAAGATTTATTATCCAAATTGCAACTTTAATTTTACACAAACACACACACACACACACACACACACACACACACACACACACACACACACACACAGAGGAAAGGGCATAACAGTTGAGAGAAATGACGTTTGAAAATTAACCTTTCTCATATGATTCATCGTCAATTAAATTAGACTTAAAATAAATATAAAAATAAAAATAAATAATTTCTTAATATTTAATTCAAACTTATTTTCTTCATTTTGAGAAACACGCCATGTTCTAAGGTCGGAATGACCGAACCGTGATTTCAACCCCTTTATAAGTACCGATCGTTTGTCGGGAGTAAAACACTCGCTTCGTTTCAGCGATCGGAGATGGTAGGTTGATGTTAAACTCGCTATCATTCTTTATAACAACACTTCGACTTCTTTCAAAGTACAAAAGCTTTAAAATACAATTAATTGTTTTATGCAATTGATCAAATAAGAATTTCTAAACATAATCCTTCGACATTTACAATCACTAATTTTTGATGAATTTAGTTCTCATCAACGATTTTGAACAACTTTTAAAATGTTGACGAAAATATTTTTAAAAACCTTTCCAATACTTTTCGAGTGAATAAATTACAAAGCAAAAATTTAAAAACTTTTAAACACAAATAACTCAAAAAACTTTAAAATAATCAAAATAATTTTTCAAAAATTTTTTAGTAAAATGAAAAAAGTAAAAATTTTGATTTGAGAATACGTTACTTGAATGATATAACTCATTTTGGTGCAAAGTATGTAAGGCGTAAATTTTTTCCTTTTCTTACAGATTCGTCTGTCATTCATCGTTCTTTTTGCCACCCTAATTGTTGCTTCGGTTCAAGCCGGAAGTAGCTATGGAGGTGGAGGTGGAGGTGGAAGATCTGGCGGAGGAAAGAGAGGCGGAGGAGGAGGAGGCGGAGGAGGATTTGGAGGTGGATCGGTAGGAAGAAAAGGTGGATTTGGAGGAGGAAGATCTGGTGGAAGTGGAGGAGGATATGGAGGAAGTGGATCTGGCGGAGGAGGACATGGAGGAAGTGGATCTGGCGGAGGAAAAGGAAAATCTGGAGGCGGTGGAAAGAGAGGATTTGGTGGTGGTGGATTTGGAGGAGGAAAAGGGGGATCTGGAGGTGGTAAAAGAGGAGGTGGAGGTGGCAGAAGAGGAGGAGGAGGAGGAGGAGGAGGCAGAGGAGGAGGTGGCAGTGGAGGTGGTTATAGAGGATACCATGGAAAATAAAAAGAATATTTCACAACGATATTTACCCTTATGTAAACAAAGCCTAAATTAGTTATTTACTTATTCTTAAGAATGTTTCGTGTAAACAAATAATAAAGATTATTTTTTCTTTCATTTCTTTTAAATCCTAACTTCGTTCTTGTACTCGACATTTTGGGTATTGCATTTGAGTAGACCAACTTCGAATTTTCCATTATTAAGGCTTAATTATTATCTTTGAACAATTACTATTTTTAAAATCTTTTAATTGTGATTTTATAAAGAAAAGCTATTTTTTTATGAAGAATATTACAATTGGAGACACATTTATATTTCATAGATTAAGTCCACCATAGTTAATAGGGTACATTTCAATGGTGATAAAGAGTTGTTTTCATTGAAACCTAAATCCTATTATACTGTATGTTAAGAAGAACTATCGTCGCGTTTTCACCAAATTTCTGTTTTTTGGGGGGGCTAACCCTCAGTAGAGTCGATCTTTCGCTTTTTCATAGTCCATAATTCTGCAGAATTATTATATATATATATATATATAATATATATATTATATAATATATATATATATATATATATAATATATATATATATATATATAAGAGGGTCTTCTTGATTAAAACTGAAACTAATGAATACATTTTTTATTGTTTTTTAATGACCATCTTTAGCAGAGATTTAGGACCTTCTGCAACTGAAAAGACTTGATATTAAAGTATTACAGCCCTCAGCGTTTCGTAGATCGATTGGATAGGGCCCCACCCGGCAGTGCTGAGACTCGGCTGAGTCGTGGATTCGAAGCCCAGTACATCCTAAAACAGGGCTGTTGTCTTTTCTGTATCTTACGTCACGAAGGAGAGGCGAGATGGACACTCCCATTTAATTGAATGTGACTAAGATAGCCCACGTTCGGAACCCTACCCCATCACTTCCTTAGTGAATATGGCACATGGATGTTACTTTTACCTATAACATTTGCCTTCTGAATCGAATAAGACAAGTTCCGAGTCTCTCTCTCTTATATTAAAAACCAAAACAAAAATGGGGATGATTAGAAAACGCGGTCTGTGATTCTTCTTTTCTTTCACTCATTTGCTGCAGATGAAAATTCGCCAAAAGATTTATTGCCTTTTCTTTCAATTATGTAAAAATATTGTTTAATAGACAATCTATTTAATTTATTGTAAATCAGATTCGTGAGTTATAAATAGGAAATTAGTTTAACGTATTTTGTTAATTCCTAAAAAAATTGTTAATTATTATTTTTAATTTTTGTGATAAATTAAGTGCTTAATAAATTATTGTTCCTGCATTTCAACTGAACTTTTCTCTAATTTTTTTAACTCTTTCAAATTCAAAAGTGTTCTTTCGAAGTAAGTAAAATTTGTCGTTAACCAGAACAAATTTGTAGAGGACTAAGATGGTCGACGCACACTTAACTAACGAATTATAACAATAAGTTTTATTCATTTATTTTATTCCTATTTTAAAATTTAAATCTTGTAAACAATTTAAAGCTGATTATCTTCCACTGAAAAACATTTGAATTCATTTGTACGTAAAATAAACTGTTTAACATTTCTTTAAGATAAAATACAATTGAAATTCATTTTAACCTTTCATGACGACACAATAAACTTTATTAAAGAAATTTATCCAAACATTTTAATTGTTTGTAACGCGTTTGTAATGAGTTGGTTTTTGTTAAAAATAAAAAAGTCTGTACACACACACACGCCCTGACGCACTTGAGAATAAGCAACCTCAAGTGTGTAATAATTTATAGATGTAGTTGGGTAATTTTTCGTGAGGTAACACTTTATTTTAGCTCAGAATATTATAAATTTATATAAAAATATGCAGAAACATTTTTACTGTCGAATAAAACAATAGAGCAATCCCTCACTTAGCACTCTTAATTGATTCTAAGAAAATAGGCGCTAAGTGAATCAGATCACCGCTAAGTGCGTCTTATTTCTCCATTGGACTCGATATAAATACCTTTAATTCGTGCCAGTAAATTTGATTTACAAGGCAAAGAAGCCCTTAATTGTAGCCCTATTTAACATAAATAATAAATGGTACACAGAAACAAGCAAATTGAGACAAATTTATTATTCAAACAAAAGGAAATTACTCAAAAGGAACGTGTAGCTCTCTTAAAGCTAAAGAAAGAATCTAAAATGAGTTGCACTTCACCCTTCTTCTCGTTGTACAGAACCTTGTAACAATTGCAGGCCTTTTCCATGGCCCTAATCATACACAAGCTTCTTGAAATCTTTTAGCATTACTGTACCTGCTGTAGATGAACTTGCACGATCAACCCTCATTGTAACTTTTGAAGGGTTAAATTTAATGTAAACAATACACCACAACAGTCTTTCAGCAAACAATATCCAAGATGGGGTCAGGCAGAACTGAGCTGAGCGTCGGTGAACGAAAATAGTAGGCGGACTACCTGCCAGACGTACGAGCGCCAACAGTGCTATATTGGGGGAGAGTTCGTTATAACGAATGTGGGGATATAATGTATTAATAGTGGTATAGTTTTGGTTGGGTTAAGATAGGCTAGAGTAGCGAGTACCTTACTACTTAATGACTTAACAGAGAACACCCCTCGAGCCCTGCATTGTGCCCGAAACAATTATCATGCCCTGGCCAGATCGATGGCATTGAGGTTAAGTTACTTTTTTTTTATGCAGGAAAGAGTGGCTAAGGGAGAATGCCTGAAAAAAGGGTTCCCCCCGCCAATAGAAGAAAAAGCAAAAATCAAGATCTGAGGTTTTCGAGATCCCTGGACACTCTGCGTTTGAAAGAGGTCATAGACAGGGGGAAAGATGGATTGAGGAAAATTGTTCGGGAGTTGACCGGTTGTGTAGATGAAAAATTTAAAATACCGATTAACTCTTGCGTTAGAGAGTTGGAGAGAAAAGGAACGAGAATATGTCGAAAGTCTGGTGCTGCGTGCTCTCTTTAAAGGAGGAAGCATGCAGTTAGAGAGTTCAGAAGAGCAGTGTCCATTATGATACCGATAGTAAAAAGAGAGTGAGGCAACAATGCGGCGAACAGAGAGAGAATGAAGACAGTCAGTAAGAGGCTACATTAGGTTACATTGACATACCTTTTTAGATATATAGATTTTAAAAAGTCGTTACCTCGTTCATACAGAGATGCGCATATGTGTGTGTGTGTGTGTGTGTGTGTGTGTGTCGACGACAGAATGTTTGGTATAACTGAGGATCGAGTCAATCTTCTTGAGTTTGGGTAAGTAATTAAACATTACGAGTTTCCATGGTAACGCTACGTCATATGCCTAGGCATCATCCAGCCTCACAATATTTGGTTGTGTATCTATATGCTTTTCTACACGCGTATGCCTCTAATTAAATGATGATGATCTTTTTGTTGGTCATTGGAGATGTATAAGTTTATTCTTGTGAGAAAAAATCCAATGATATCATGAAGAAATCGAATTACAACACATATTTTGAACTATAGAGCAAAAATAAACAAGTCTATTGATAACATGATTTTTATTCGAATTTAAAAACATGAGAGTAATTTCGTAAATGTAGAAATAATACCACCACAAGTAGTCTAGAATCATTTCAAAAAATTTAAAATGATCTCACAATAATTATGATAATTAGTAATTTGTTCGTGATGAAACGTGCGTGTGATCGTATAAAACCTGAAAAGTATGCGATGTAAACTAACAACAAACAAAAGAAATAAGGAAAACAAGGTTTGCTACTTTGAGTAATATGAATCAATGCAATAATTCACCCAATCCTCATGAAATATCTACGGAAGTCTGTGTTTACTCAACAATGGTGCTATGATGAGTTATTTATGTCTGTGAGATGTGTAAATGAGAGACATCGAATCTTTTATTTCGTTCTAAAATTTAATTTTTCTTCATTTTGCATTCTAGATATTGAATTATACAATTTAAGGAGATGCTGTTGACCTCCGCTTAGGGACACATTAGCAATGCCTGAGAAAGCCTTGCTCGTTTATCAGACCTCACCAAACTAACGAGAAACCTCTGCTTCATTCTCAAACAGTTGATAGGACTTTCAGATCACCGAGAACCTTGTTCCTTGTTTGCATGGTGAAACTTTAGATTTCATCATAAACTGTGCAATGTTGGAATTTAAAATTATGAAGAATCCCTTTCTCATTCCATCACACTCTGACACTGCATCCATTCAACCATGAGCAAAAAGTAATGCGTTGCGAGCACCAACGCTACGAAGCAAATTTAAAAACATTTGTGGTGTCCTCATAGAAACTGTTGACATGATTCTTTTACGTTCTTCAACCACGAAGGGTCATTCACACACGCAGTAACGAGACCAAAACAGCTGAAAATAATGTCCCATCATCAGGAAGCGAATTTAGATGAGAGTAAATTATGAACAGTGGGTTGGTTACTGCTCCCCTTCTCTTTTCATCAGACTGGCTTTGGGCAATCTTTGGCTGGATTCATATAATCAATATATGTACTGAATTCGCACGAGAATTCCAATGTTCCACTTACTTTTTCTGTTTATTATATACAGGGTGTAACAAAAGTCCGTTTTCATAGGGAAATAAGATATAACAGAATTGAACGAGAAAATAGTTTTAAATATACGTTACAAACAATACAATCAACTTACCAATTAATCCAATACATTTTCGTCGCTCCAGTAACGATAATAGTGGCGATTCACTGTTCCATTTAAATGAAAACAAGTCTCGTCCCTAAATAAAATATCGTAAAAGAAGGGACTTCTTTTACCCCCTGTATATAGTAAGGAAACAGGGTATGAAGATTAAGTGTATTGTACTCATACACTTACACAATTAAAATTCCATAAAATTAAAATAAAAGATAAAATTTAAAATGTTCAAACATAAATATTAAAAAAAAAAAAATTAAAGTTTTAATGTGAAAAATTTAAGCTTTTATTACTGGTGGTATTTTAATTACTTAAGATTGACCATCGTCAGAGAGAACAATTCGAGCAGAAGAACAACTAGGGTTAAACCAGAGTTATATATATTACATTCAAACAACCGATCTGCACAACTGATCATCTTCATTGAGGTCGTTTCGAACAATGGACAACACCTAAAAAAGAATTAAAATATAATTCCAAAGTCATTACGAACATAATTTTATACAAGATTTATTATCCAAATTGCAACTTTAATTTTACACACACACACAACACACACACACACACACACGACACACACACACAGAGGAAAGGTCATAACAGTTGAGAGAAATGACGTTTGAAAATAATTAACCTTTCTCATATGATTCATCGTCAACTAAATTAGACTTAAAATAAATTTAAAAATAAAAATAAATAATTTCTTAATATTTAATTCAAACTTATTTTCTTCATTTTGAGAAACACGCCATGTTCTGAGGTCGGAATGACCGAACCGTGATTTCAACCCCTTTATAAGTACCGATCGTTTGTCGGGAGTAAAACACTCGCTTCGTTCCAGCGATCGGAGATGGTAGGTTGATGTTAAACTCGCTATCATTCTTTATAACAACACTTCGACTTCTTTCAAAGTACAAAAGCTTTAAAATACAATTAATTGTTTTATGCAATTGATCAAATAAGAATTTCTAAACATAATCCTTCGACATTTACAATCACTAATTTTTGATGAATTTAGTTCTCATCAACGATTTTGAACAACTTTTAAAATGTTGACGAAAATATTTTTAAAAACCTTTCCAATACTTTTCGAGTGAATAAATTACAAAGCAAAAATTTAAAAACTTTTAAACACAAATAACTCAAAAAAAATTTAAAATAATCAAAATAATTTTTCAAATTTTTTTTAGTAAAATGAAAAAAGTAAAAATTTTGATTTGAGGAATACGTTACTTGAATGATGTAACTCATTTTGGTGGAAAGTATGTAAGGCGTAAATTTTTTCCTTTTCTTACAGATTCGTCTGTCATTCATCATTCTTTTTGCCACCCTAATTGTTGCTTCGGTTCAAGCCGGAGGTAGCTATGGAGGTGGAGGTGGAGGTGGAAGATCTGGCGGAGGAAAGAGAGGCGGAGGAGGAGGAGGCGGAGGAGGATTTGGAGGTGGATCGGTAGGAAGAAAAGGTGGATTTGGAGGAGGAAGATCTGGTGGAAGTGGAGGAGGATATGGAGGAAGTGGATCTGGCGGAGGAGGACATGGAGGAAGTGGATCTGGCGGAGGAAAAGGAAAATCTGGAGGCGGTGGAAAGAGAGGATTTGGTGGTGGTGGATTTGGAGGGAAAAGGGGATCTGGAGGTGGTAAAAGAGGAGGTGGAGGTGGCAGAAGAGGAGGAGGAGGAGGAGAGGGGCAGGGAGAGGAGGTGGTGGATGGTGGTTATGGAGGATACCATGGAAAATAAAAGAATATTTCACAACGATATTTTACCCTTATGTAAACAAAGCCTAAATTAGTTATTTCTTATTCTTAAGAATGTTTCGTGTAAACAAATATAAAGATTATTTTTTCTTTCATTTCTTTTAAATCCTAACTTCGTTCTTGTACTCGACATTTTGGGTATTGCATTTGAGTAGACCAACTTCGAATTTTTCCATTATTAAGGCTTAATTCTTTGAACAATTACTATTTTTAAAATCTTTTAATTGTGATTTTATAAAGAAAAGCTATTTTTTTTATGAAGATATTACAATTGGAGACACATTTATATTTCATAGATTAAGTCCACCATAGTTAATAGGGTACATTTCAATGGTGATAAAGAGTTGTTTGCATTGAAACCTAAATCTTATTATACTGTATGTTAAGAGAACTATCGTCGCGTTTTCACCAAATTTCTGTTTTTTGGGGGGGCTAACCCTCAGTAGAGTCGATCTTTCGCTTTTTCATAGTCCTATATTCTGCAGAATTATATATATATATATATATATATTATATATATCATGGCGACTCGTGACATTTTGTTCAGGCAATGCAATGTTATGGAATGGAAGAAAAACATCCGCCTAACCCTCTTGCCGAAACTTTGCATATTGTTTACATAGAACTTAGCAAGTTAAAGGTGTTTTACAAATTTTTGGGGACCTCTTTGAAGGAAAGTTCATTTAATGTTAGGCTTAAATATGCGAACAAAAAATTAGACATATTTATATATAGTAGTTACCGAATTGATCTAAAGAAAAAGATACAAATTTAAAATTTACCTTAAATAATTGTGAAGCATTATTTGAATTGAAATTCTGCTCTCCTAGTTTTCCTGCAAAATTCTTCGATGACCAAATTGTAAAAGTACTCTCGATTCTCCATAAGCTTCTTGAGGAAATTTTTTTCAATTGAAATTAAGGCAAGATTAGATAGCCTTTCTTCACTTTGGGAACTCCGTAAATAACTTTTAATTCTTTTAAGCGCAGAAAATGATCGCTCAACACTTGCTGTCGATATTGGTATAGTTAGAATCAAATTCGTCAATTTATATATTTCCTTAAGACCTTTGTGCATTTCGCTTTCCAGTAGATATTTTAGGAGCTCAGCAACATTCTTTTTGGCAAAAGATTTGTGCGAATATAAAACACACAATTCAGAACGGAGACGAGGAAACTCAAAAAATGAATTGTAGCTTCTTTTCAAAGATTCAAAAGCTCTCTCTGGGAAAGTAACATCATAGAACTCAAATTTTTTGCAATCTAAAAGCTCAATGAATTCCAATTTTTCCATTGAACTGAAACGCTCTTTCATTTGAAGTATATTATCGAATATTTCATGAAATAGTTGACTATACTTCTCTTGTGGAGAAAGACTCTGTTTCCTTTTACATACAGGTTCACCACATCTTTCTGTTATCAAGTCCCACATATCTGCAAATTTTGTATCCCTTATTTGTTTGATTTTTTTCATAGTGCTTTCAACGGTGATTGAGCTATACACAATATCCATAGATTTTGTTTGCAGCACATTAAATAGATATTCAGTAAAAGGAAAAATTGAAGAAAATACTTCTAATAAAAAATTAAAATCGAAAGTATCGATACCAGCAAGCAATCCGCGTGCACTATTTTTTGTTTTTTCATCAAATTTCTTTGGGTTTTCAAGAATGCTTTTTAAAAGATCTATTATATATCTTCTTTATTTTCCTTAACTCTTTCAACTAGACGAGATGAATAGTTCCACCGCGTTGGAGCCAGTTTAGGGAAACGCTTTCCAACAACTTTGTCAAGCATTGAAGTTTGCTTAGTTGAACTGCTGAAAAATGATGACAAACTTCCTAATACTGAAAAAAAATTATTACATTCGGAAATTTCAGCGACAGCTTGGGATAAAACAAGGTTAAGTTTATGGGCGTAGCAGTGAAGAAAAATAGCCTCTGGTACAGTTTCTCTAATCTTTGTTTGTACTCCATTAAGATCGCTCCCCATAACAGCAGCACCGTCGTAGGTTTGAGCAACTAATTTTTTCAAACAGCCCAGTTCACCTAGTTGCCTTATAGATAAATCAGAAATCGTTCCTGCACTTCTATCATTGCTGACGTCATTGAATTTTACAAATCGTTCACAAATCTCTCCATGTTTATTAACATAACGAACAACAGTAGAGAGTTGAGAAAAACAGCTGACATCAGATGTTTCATCTAATAAAATCGCCACATACATGCAGTCGATAAGCTCACGTTTTATTTGTTCTAACATAACTGCACTAATAGATTGAATTATGTCATTCTGAATAGCAGATGATGTTCCCTTAAAAACAGTCGCAGTTTTTAAATGGTTTTGAAGCTTTTCATCGAATTCTCCATACAAAATACCAATTCAATATAGTTACCCCTATTGTCAGCGTTTTCTTCTTCATTGTGACCGCGAAATGCTAATTCTTGCATACCTAAAAAAACATGTTATCCTAATCAAACGTTTCAAAATTTCTCGATTCTTATTAACTTCTTCGTTATGTCTGGAAATGGCAACTGATTTCTGCTTGTCGAGTATTAAATCAATTCTTTCTGACTTTCCAAATGTTTTAAGATCAACAAATGCATTTATGTGAGCAAGAGATTTTTCATGGCGAGAAATTGCAGTATGTAAATTGTTTAAATCGTCGTATCCACGACTAACAGAATTCCACACAGAGTTATCTCTTGAAAATAGGAACACGACCAACAGTACAATTTGCTATTTGAAATATTTCCACATAACCAGGGAACATCATCATACAGCTTAGGATTAAATTTCCTAGTGAAGCCTTATTTTCTTTGCTTAAATTCAAATGTGGAATCGGTCTGCCATTATTCAATGTGCGCTTTTTCTCATCAAAAGAGAGTGAGTAAAATCTTCTAGTCTTCAATTGATTAAACATCGTCAGTCATTATGGGCACTACAATGCTATAATTTATTTAACTGATTATCCAAAATAATTAAAGCACAAAAGGGAAACACCGAACACAAGTGGATGCTTGCGGCGGTGGTACTGGAAAGAAGCCTTGTCAGAATTGCCAGATGTTACTTTTTGGTGAATGCACCTATAAAACTGAATGCATGCCGTATTATTTTCATTAATTAAAAAAAATCAGAACAAAGCTTTTTAATTATTTTTAGTAAAAATATTAAGTAAATTTTCTAAGCATATTTTAAAACATATTGCCTTTTGAATTTAGCTATGAGGCTCAAAAAAAATATCTTATGGATAGTGAGAAGTCTCCTTAAAAAATTGCCCAAGGCAAGGCGGTGTAAACAAAATCATGTCTTATTTCACTAGACAATTAAGAACATTTTTCTGTACCCAGACTGAATTAGTGAATGCTTTAGCTACAAGTATTTCGATCTGTGTACAGAAAAATGTTCTTAATTGTCTAATGAAATAAGACATAATTTTGTTTACACCGCCCAATAGCCAGTACATGCGTGATTGAAGCCTTAGACTATTTTTAGTTTCTGAAAATTATTTTTGTCAATTATCTGGCCCATGAATCGTGACCTGGATGACTTCCTCCTTCAGTTAAATGACCAAGTCCCCTCCATTAAATTTACTTTAGAAGTGGAACAAGACAACTCAATCCCGTTTTTGGATGTGCGTGTTCATAGGGATAGCCCGGGTTTTAAGTTTAGTATCCATCGGAAAAAAACAAACAATTTGTCCTACGTACACTTTTACTCTGGACATGACACCCCTATTAAAAAGGCCATATTTTCCTCAATGTTTCTCCGCGCTCTTAGGATCGCCAGTCCGGAATACATCGATGCCGAATTGGAAAATATCAACGGTATTGGAAGTGAGTTGTGTTACCCATCTGCGTTCATGGAATCTTGTCTTAATAAGGCTAAACGAACCTTCTATCGTGTGAATAATAACACTCGCACCTTGTCAAAGAATATTTTAGTACTTCCATTTTTCCCGGGCTTCTTAGGCATTGCTAATGTACTTAAACTTTTGGATATCAGTGTAGTTTTTTCATATAACAATATTGTGAAAAACATCATAGTAAAAAATAGCCCTACCAATAATTTAGGCATTATCTATAAAATTGGGTGTAAGCAATGTGATTCCTTTTACATAGGTCAGACGGGAAAGGATTTGCAAACGCGTGTAAAACAGCATCAATATCCGTTAGAACGGGACAGTTGTCCAGTGCCCTTTTTGTCCATTTGTCAGAGTTATCCCATTGTATTGATTGGAATAATGTTTCAGTTTTGTTTCACTCTAGCAACATTGTTAATAGAAATATTCTTGAGTCGGCTATAATTCAACTTACAAATAACCTTAACATGAGTAAAGGTCTGTTTCAACTTGATCCCGTTGCTCTGAATTCCTTCAGAATGGATTTAAACAAAAAGGGCAGGTTGTTAAATCTTTGGTAAAAAATTTGTTTTTGTCTGTTGTTTCCCTTACAATTTTATTTTTCAATTTTTTGCTGTATGCGTGTATGTGTATGTATGTATGTGTATGTGAGTATGTGTGTGGTCATTGCAGTTAAATGTGTTTGTATGTATATGTGTGTATATGTATGTATGTATGTGTGTATATGTATGTATGTATGTATGTATGCAGTTAAATATATATATATATATATATATATATATATATATATATATATATATATATATATATATATATATATATATATATATATGTATATGTACCTTACCTTACCTTACAACCTCACAAAGGTTCTGCGGGATGATTTCTCATTTCGTGAAGGTCAAGCTTGTATATATATATATATATATATGTGTGTGTGTGTGTGTGTGTGTTTGTATATATGTGTGTATATGTATATATATATTTGGTTATGTGGGTATACATGTGTACGTGTATTATTTGTAATTTTTTCAATTTATATTTATTTTTATTTCTTTATTCTTTTGCGACCTACCGTTTTCTCAGACAATAATTATAAAAACAAATTTGGTAATTTTTTTTCCCTTATGCATATATATATATATATATATATTCTGTATATACTGCGTTTATATTTCGTATATATACCGTATATATGTTGTATATATATTTTATTGTTCTTTATATATCATCTAGGCATCATTTGTTTCCAATTTATATTTACTTGTACTTTTTTATTCGTTTGTGACTATAATATGCATATGTGGTAATTTTTCCCTTATAAATTGGTGTGCCTCTCTTAAAATTTATCTTTCAATTTATTATTATTATTTTTATTTTTTTAATAATTAATTTTTTTTTTTTTTTTTGGTTTATTTCTTTATTTTTTAGTGACATATATATCAATTTGGCAGCATCTATTAAATCGATTGTAAAACTTCCCTCTTGAGCTTGAATTGGTAGACTCCACTTACAATATTTATATTTATTTTTATTTCTTTATTCTTTTGTGACCTGTTCCATAAAAAAGCCATTTGAATTTATATTGAAGGTCGGCCAAAGTGCTAAAAGTGTCTTTATATATATATATATATGTATATATATATATGTATGTATGTATATTTATGGGTTTTTTTTTTATTTGCCTGTTTATTTCTTTATGATTATTTAGGCTGTGACATATATATCACTAAGGCACTATTTTGTAATTAATTTTTTCTCAATTTATATTTATATTTATTTTTATTTCTTTATTTTTCTGTGACCATATAAATGTTGGCTCCTCCCACAATTTTTTTCTATGCTTACTATATATATGTATATATGTATATATATATATATATAATATATGTATATATATGTGAATATGTATGTATGTATGTTTATTTTGTAACCTATATATTGCCTTGATCTGTCCTTTCACTCCAGTGTTCCTGAGGATGTCATTAGACGAAAGCGCTTGAGCACCCCTTTGTGTTTCTTTTTTCCTTCGTGGTTTTATTCATCATAAATACTTTTCACGTGTCACTTTCGTGAAATAATTTTTCATATATATATATAATATATATAAGAGGGTCTTCTTGATTAAAACTGAAACTAATGAATACATTTTTTATTGTTTTTTAATGACCATCTTTAGCAGAGATTTAGGACCTTCTGCAACTGAAAAGACTTGATATTAAAGTATTACAGCCCTCAGCGTTTCGTAGATCGATTGGATAGGGCCCCACCCGGCAGTGCTGAGACTCGGCTGAGTCGTGGATTCGAAGCCCAGTACATCCTAAAACAGGGCGGTTGTCTTTTCTGTATCTTACGTCACGAAGGAGAGGCGAGATGGACACTCCCATTTAATTGAATGTGACTAAGATAGCCCACGTTCGGAACCCTACCCCATCACTTCCTTAGTGAATATGGCACATGGATGTTACTTTTACCTATAACATTTGCCTTCTGAATCGAATAAGACAAGTTCCGAGTCTCTCTCTCTTATATTAAAAACCAAAACAAAAATGGGGATGATTAGAAAACGCGGTCTGTGATTCTTCTTTTCTTTCACTCATTTGCTGCAGATGAAAATTCGCCAAAAGATTTATTGCCTTTTCTTTCAATTATGTAAAAATATTGTTTAATAGACAATCTATTTAATTTATTCTAAATCAGATTCGTGAGTTATAAATAGGAAATTAGTTTAACGTATTTTGTTAATTCCTAAAAAAATAAAATTGTTAATTATTATTTTTAATTTCTGTGATAAATTAAGTGCTTAATAAATTATTGTTCCTGCATTTCAACTGCACTTTTCTCTAATTTTTTTAACTCTTTCAAATTCAAAAGTGTTCTTTCGAAGTAAGTAAAATTTGGCGTTAACCAGAACAAATTTGTAGAGGACTAAGATGGTCGACGCACACTTAACTAACGAATTATAACAATAAGTTTTATTCATTTATTTTATTCCTATTTTAATATTTAAATCTTGTAAACAATTTAAAGCTGATTATCTTCCACTGAAAAACATTTGAATTCATTTGTACGTAAAATAAACTGTTTAACATTTCTTTAAGATAAAATACAATTGAAATTCATTTTAACCTTTCATGACGACACAATAAACTTTATTAAAGAAATTTATCCAAACATTTTAATTGTTTGTAACGCGTTTGTAATGAGTTGGTTTTTGTTAAAAATAAAAAAGTCTGTACACACACACACACGCCCTGACGCACTTGAGAATAAGCAACCTCAAGTGCGTAATAATTTATAGATGTAGTTGGGTAATTTTTTGTGAGGTAACTCTTTATTTTAGCTCAGAACATTATAAATTTATATAAAAATATGCAGAAACATTTTTACTGTCGAATAAAACAATAGAGCAATCCCTCACTTAGCACTCTTAATTGATTCTAAGAAAATAGGCGCTAAGTGAATCAGATCACCGCTAAGTGCGTCTTATTTCTCCATTGGACTCGATATAAATACCTTTAATTCGTGCCAGTAAATTTGATTTACAAGGCGAAGAAGCCCTTAATTGTAGCCCTATTTAACATAAATAATAAATGGTACACAGAAACAAGCAAATTGAGACAAATTTATTATTCAAACAAAAGGAAATTACTCAAAAGGAACGTGTAGCTCTCTTAAAGCTAAAGAAAGAATCTAAAATGAGTTGCACTTCACCCTTCTTCTCGTTGTACAGAACCTTGTAACAATTGCAAGCCTTTTCCATGGCCCTAATCATACACAAGCTTCTTGAAATCTTTTAGCATTACTGTACCTGCTGTAGATGAACTTGCACGATCAACCCTCATTATAACTTTTAAAGGGTTAAATTTAATATAAACAATGCACCACAACAGTCTTTCAGCAAACAATATCCAAGATGGGGTCAGGCAGAACTGAGCTGAGCGTCGGTGAACGAAAATAGTAGGCGGACTACCTGCCAGACGTACGAGCGCCAACAGTGCTATATTGGGGGAGAGTTCGTTATAACGAATGTGGGGACAGGGGTTGTAAAAAATGAATTGATGAAAAATTAATTGCAATATATTGATCCAATTAATTGACTGGAACAGTATTGTCAATTAAATAATTGATTGCTACAAAACAATTAATTGCAATTAATTGCAATTAACTGCAATATTACCATAATCAGAAATTTCTACTCATAATGCAGGCTGCAGCTTATTCAATGACATCATCGCTGATGATTCATCAAGTCTAGGTGACTCAAAAACTAAAGTGACTGACTCCGTGACTCAGCAGTCAGCACAGACTCATCAATCGTCATCATCCTTCGACTTATTCGCGCAGTCGTCTGTACTTTTCGGTTAGTCAGCCCCGAGACTCGGCGATAGTAGGCTTTTGATGTGGTGTCGTAATATCAAATCTTTCAATTAACCCTCACCATGCCATCAAAAATGATCAAATCGTTAGACAATATTTTAACCAAACAGACTGTGAGCACTTATGGAAATGCAAGTGTGGTAAAAAGTTGACCCAGAAAAAAGGTACTGGTTGGACAAATCTTATGAATCATATAAAAAGCCAGCACCCAGAGTATTCTAACATAAAAGAAACTGGACAACGATCAGTATCGAGTTTTCTCTCTTCATCTCCTTCTACACTTGGTTTGGTCAGTCGCTCAGCATTAAAAGTTCATGGTTGGATTGAGTGGGTATGTGTTGGTTTAAAACCATTTTCTTTTGTTGATGACCCACTTACACGCAAGTATACAAATTTGGAGAGTATGACAAATGTGACATTGAAGAAGTGCATGGAGAAACTTACACATGAAGTAGAAAAGAAAATATCAGATGAACTTCCGGATAAATTTTCGTTGGTGATCGATGGCTGGACTAATGGTTCAACGCATTTTATTGGGCTTTTTGCATCGTATCCATGCGATCATCAAAATGGATACCGTACTGTTTTGCTGGCATTTTCGCCAATGATGAGTGAAACATCCTTCACTGCTTCTGATCATGTTGAATTTATTGAATATGTGTTAAGTGTATACAACAAAAATTTAGAAAATGTTGTTGCTATTACTGGTGATAATGCTGAAGTGAACAAATCTACAGCAAATTTGTGTGGAATGCCACTAATTGGATGTGCCTCTCATAAATTCAATCTAGCAGTTTCTGCTTATCTAGATAGGAAAGAAATTCTGTTAGGTAAAATTAATATGCTGATGGGCAAACTAAAATCATTAAAACTTGCGGGTAGACTTCATGAACACACACCGTTGCAACCTATACAAAGAAATAGAACCCGTTGGTCCAGTACTTATGATATGATTAAGAGGTACATCCAACTCAAACCTTTTTTGAATTTTTCAAGACGACCCTAAACTTATTGATTATCTCTTGACTCCACGCGAACACAATGATCTACAGACTCTGGAAGATGATCTAAAAAGGTTATTCTCAGTAACAGTTGCCTTGCAAAGAGAAGACATAGACTTGTATGATGTTCGAGTTCTTTTTGACGAAATTCTTGCATTGTATCCTTATGAAGAATTCAAAAAATATCTACCACCATCAGCAGCCATTGTCCACAGCCCAGATTTTGATAATGGTGTTGTAAAAATTTTACAGCACACAGAAGCAGAGCTAAATCCGAATGAAGTTTCTGCTCTACATAAGCTAAAAGTGGTAACGGTAACTGACACATCACATCAGTCTGATACTCTAGCAGAAAATTATGATTTTGCTTCTATTTGTTTGAAAAAGCGCAAAACAAATGAAATTTCATCTCAGCAATATCTAAATTCTAAACTGTACATTTCTGTTACCAACTTCTAACATCGTGGAACGTTTGTTCAGCTCAGCAGGTTACGCTTTAAATGATTTTCGGCAATCTTTGTCTCCAATGAATTTAGAAATGCAATTATTTCTAAAAGTTAATCGCTCTTTCTGGGATGAAGAAGTAGTTTCTGAAATCTGCAATCGTTCATGACTTGTTTGCTACTTCAGAAACTTTTAGTTGTATTACCTTAAGATTTAAGATCTTCAAAAGTTCAATTTATTTTTTACTAAAGCACTATACATTATACAATGCACATGTACATGTTGTCGGCTTGTCGCCATGAAAGTTTTCTGATAGATATTAAAGTGTTTTTGAATTAAGGGATGCCTTTTACTTTTCAGTCATTTTGGCTCTTATCTAAATCAAAACTAATACTCGAACATATACGGTGTTTTATGTTGGATAATTAATTGCAATTAATTGCAATTAATTGCAATTATTGATTGGCCAATATACCAATTAAAATTAATTGATTGATAAAATAATAATTGATTGGAAAGGTTCCAATCAATTATTTACAAGCTCTGTGTGGGGATATAATGTATTAATAGTGGTATAGTTTTGGTTGGGTTAAGATAGGCTAGAGTAGCGAGTACCTTACTACTTAATGACTTAACAGAGAACTCCCCTCGAGCCCTGCATTGTGCCCGAAACAATTATTATGCCCTGGCCAGATTGATGGCATTGAGGTTAGGTTACATTTTTTTTATGCAGGAAATAGTGGCTAAGGGAGAATGCCTGCAAAAAGGGTTCCCCCCTCCAATAGAAGAAGAAAAAGCCAAAATCAAGATCTGACGTTTTCGAGATCCCTGGACACTCTGCGTTTGAAAGAGGTCATAGACAGGGGGAAAGATGGATTGAGGAAGATTGTTCAGGTGTTGACGGGTTGTGTAGAAGAAAAATTGAAAATACTCATTAACCCTTGCGTTAGAGAGTTTGAGAGAAAAGGAACGAGAATATGTCGAAAGTCTGGTGCTGCGTGCTCTCCTTAAAGGAGGAAGCATGCAGTTAGAGAGTTCAGAAGGGCAGTGTCTATTATAATAGCGATAGTAAAAAGAGAGTGAGGCAACAATGCGGCGAACAGAGAGAGAATGAAGACAGTCAGTAGGAGCCTACATTAGGTTACATTGACATACCTTTTTAGATATATAGATTTTAAAAAGTCGTTACCTCGTTCATACAGAGATGCGCATACGTGTGTGTGTGTGTGTGTGTGTGTGTGTGTGTGTGTGTATTCGACGACAGAATGTTTGGTATAACTGAGGATCGAGTCAATCTTCTTGAGTTTGGGTAAGTAATTAAACATTAGGAGTTTCCATGGTAACGCTAGGTCATATGTATGTGCATCATCCAGCGTCACAATGTTTGGTTGTGTATCTATATGCTTTTCTACCCACGTATGCCTCTAATTAAATGATGATGCTTTTTTTCTTGGTCATTCGAGATGTATAAGTTTATTCTTGTGAGAAAAAATCCAATGATATCATGAAGAAATCGAATTGCAACACATATTTTGAACTATACATATAGCCAAAATAAACGAGTCTATTGATAACATGATTTTTATTCGAATTTAAAAACATGAGAGTAATTTTGTAAATGTAGAAATAATACCACCACAAGTTGTCTGGAATCATCTCAAAAAGTTTAAAATGATCTCACAATAATTATGATAATTAGTAATTTGGTCGTGATGAAACGTGCGTGTGATCGTATAAAACCGGAAATGTTTGCGATGTAAACTAATAACAAACTAAAGAAATAAGGAAAAGAAGGTTTTGCTACTTTGAGTAATATGAATCAATGCAATAATTCACCCAATCGTCATGAAATATCTACGGAAGTCTGTATTTACTCAACAATGGTGCTATGATGAGTTATTTATGTCTGTGAGATGTGTAAATGAGAGAGATGGAATCTTTTATTTCGTTCTAAAATTTAATTTTTCTTCATTTTGCATTCTAGATATTGAATTATACAATTTAAGGAGATGCTGTTGACCTCCGCTTAGGGACACATTAGCAACGCCTGAGAAAGCCTTGCTCGTTTATCAGACCTCACCAAACGAACGAGAAACCTCTGCTTCATTCTCAAACATTTGATAGGACTTTCAGATAACCGAGAACCTTGTTCATTGTTTGCTGGTGAAACTTTAAATTTTATGATAAAGTGTTCAATGTGGGAATATAAAATTATAAAGAATCTCTTTCTCATTCGATCACACTTTGACAGTGCATCCATTCAACCATGAGCAAAAAGTAATGCGTTGCGAGCACCAACGCTACGAAGCAAATTTAAAAACATTTGTGGTGTCCTCATAGAAACTGTTGACATGATTCTTTTACGTTCTTCAACCACGAAGGGTCATTCACACATGCAGTAACGAGACCAAAAGCTGAAAATATTGTCCCATCATCAGGAAGCGAATTTAGATGACAGTAAATTATGAACAGCGGGTTGGTTACTGCTCCTCTTCTCTACTCATCAGACTGGCTTTGGGTAATCTTTGTCTGGATTCATATAATCAATATATGTACTGAATTCGCACAAGAATTTCAATGTTCCACTTACTTTTTCTGTTTATTATATACAGGGTGTAACAAAAGTCCGTTTTCATAGGGAAATAAGATATAACAGAATTGAACGAGAAAATAGTTTTCACTGTACGTTAAAAACAATACAATCAACTTACCAATTAATCCAGTACATCTTTGTCGCTCCAGTAACGATAATAGTGGCGATTCACTGTTCCATTTAAATGAAAACAAGTCTCGGCTCTAAATAAAATATCGTAAAAGATTTCCCTACGAGAAGGGACTTCTTTTACACCCTGTATATAGTAAGGAAACAGTGTATGAAGATTAAGTGTATTGTACTCATACACTTACACAATTAAAATTCCATAAAATTAAAATAAAAGCTAAAATTTAAAACGTTCAAACATAAATATTAAAAAAAAAATTAAAGTTTTAATGTGATAAATTTAAGCTTTTATTACTGCTGGGATTTTAATTAATTAAGATTGACCATCGTCAGAGAGAACAATTCGAGCAGAAGAAAAACTAGGGTTAAACCAGAGTTATATATATTACACTCAAACAACCGATCTGCACAACTGATCATCTTCATTGAGGTCGTTTTGATAAATGGACAACACCTAAAAAAGAATTAAAATATAATTCCAAAGTCATTACGAACATAATTTTGTACAAGATTTATTATCCAAATTGCAACTTTAATTTTACACACACACACACACACACACACACACACAACACACAGAGGAAAGGTTATAAGAGTTTCCTTTCAAAAAAGAGAGAAATGACGTTTGAAAATTAACCTTTCTCATATGATTCATCGTCAACTAAATTAGACTTAAAATAAAAATAAAAATAAATAAATTTTTTATTATTTAATTCAAACTTATTTTCTTCATTTTAAGAAACACGCCATGTTCTAAGGTCGAATGACCGAAACGTGATTTCAACCCCTTTATAAGTATCGATCGTTTGTCGGGAGTAAAACACTCGCTTCATTTCAGCGATCGGAGATGGTAAGTTGATGTTAAACTCGCCATCATTCTTTATAACAACACTTCGACTTCTTTCAAAGTAGAAAATCTTTAAAATAAAATTCATTGTTTTATGCAATTGATCAAATAAGAACTTTTAAAATATTGATGAAAATATTTTTAAAAACCTTTCCAATACTTTTCGAGTGAATAAATTACAAATAAAAAATTTAAAAACTTTTAAACACAAATAACTCAAAAAAACTTTAAAATAATCAAAATAATTTTTCAAAAATTTTTCATTAAAATTAAAAAAGTAAAAATTTTGATTTGAGGAATACGTTACTTGAATGATGTAACACATTTTGGTGCAAAGTATGTAAGGCGTAAATGTTTTCCTTTTCTTACAGATTCGTCTGTCATTCATCGTTCTTTTTGCCACCCTTATTGTTGCTTCGGTTCAAGCCGGAAGTAGCTATGGCGGTGGAGGTGGAGGGGGAGGTGGAAGATCTGGCGGAGGAAAGAGAGGAGGAGGGGGAGGAGGATTTGGAGGTGGATCGGTAGGAAGAAAAGGTGGATTTGGAGGAGGAAGATCTGGTGGAAGTGGAGGAGGATATGGAGGAAGTGGATCTGGCGGAGGAGGACATGGAAGAAGTGGATCTGGCGGAGGAAAAAGAAGATCTGGAGGCGGTGGAAAGAGAGGATTTGGTGGTGGTGGATTTGGAGGGGAAAAGGGGGCTCTGGAGGTGGTAAAAGAGGAGGTGGAGGTGGCAGAAGAGGAGGAGGAGGCGGAGGAGGAGGCAAAGGCAGAGGAGGAGGTGGCAGTGGAGGTGGTTATGGAGGATACCATGGAAAATAAAAAGAATATTTCACAACGATATTTACCCTTATGTAAACAAAGTCTAAATTAGTTATTTACTTATTCTTAAGAATGTTTCGTGTAAACAAATAATAAACATTATTTTTTCTTTCATTTCTTTTAAATCCTAACTTCTTTCTTGTACTCGACACTTTGGGTATTGCATTTGAGTAGACCAACTTCGAATTTTCCATTATTAAGGCTTAATTAACTTTGAACAATTACGATTTTTAAAATCTTTTAATTGTGATTTTATAAAGAAAAGCTATTTTTTTATGAAAAATATTACAATTGGAGACACATTTATATTTCATAGATTAACTCCACCATAGTTAATAGGGTACATTTCAATGGTGATAAAGAGTTGTTTGCATTGAAACCTAAATCTTATTATACTGTATGTTAACAAGAACTATCGTCGCGTTTTCACCAAATTTCTGTTTTTTGGGGGGCTAACCCTCAGTAGAGTCGATCTTTCGCTTTTTCATAGTCCATAATTCTGCAGAATTATTATACATACATATATATATATATATATATATATATATATATATATATAAGAGGGTTTTCTTGATTAAAACTGAAACTAATGAATAAATTTTTTATTGTTTGTTAATGACCATCTTTAGCAGAGATTTAGGACCTTCTGCAACTGAAAAGACTTGATATTAAAGTATTACAGCCCTCAGCGTCTCTCTCTCTTATATTAAAAACCAAAACAAAAATGGGGATGATTAGAAAACGCGGTCTGTGATTCTTCTTTTCTTTCACTCATTTGCTGCAGATGAAAATTCGCCAAATGATTTATTGCCTTTTCTTACAATTATGTAAAAATATTGTTTATTAGACAATCTATTTAATTTATTGTAAATCAGATTCGTGAGTTATAAATAGGAAATTAGTTTAACGTATTTTATTAATTCCTAAATTATTGTTAATTATTATTTTTAATTTTTGTGATAAATTAATTGCTTAGTAATTATTGTTCCTGCATTTCAAATGCACTTTTCTCTTATTTTTTTAACTCTTTCAAATTGAAAAGTGTTCTTTCGAAGTAAGTAAAATTTGGCGTTAACCAGAACAAATTTGTAGAGGACTAAGATGGTCGACGCACACTTAAATAACGAATTCTAACAATAAGTTTTATTCATTTATTTTATTCCTATTTTAACATTTAAATATTGTAAACAATATTAAGCTGATTATCTTCCACTGAGAAACAGTTGAATTCATTTGTACGTAAAATAAACTGTTTAACATTTCTTTAAGATAAAATACAATTGAAATTCATTTTAACCTTTCATGACGATACAATAAACTCATTAAAGAAATTTATCCAAACATTTTAATTGTTTGTAACGCATTTGGAATGAGTTGGTTGTTGTTAAAAATAAAAAAGTCTGTACACACACACACACACACCACACACACACACACACACACGCGCGCGCGCGCGCCCTTACGCACTTTAGAATAAGCAACCTCAAGTGTGCAATAATTTATATATGTAGTTGGGTAATTTTTTGTGAGGTAACTCTTTATTTTAGCTCAGAACATTATAAATTGATATAAAAATATGCAGAAACATTTTTACTGTCGACTAAAACAATAGAGCAATCCCTCACTTAACACTCTTAATTGATTCTAAGAAAACAGGCATTAAGTGAATCAGATCACCGACAAGTGCGTCTGATTTCTCCATTGGACTCAATATAAATACCTTTAATTCGTGCCAGTAAATTTGATTTACAAGGCAAAGAAGCCCTTAATTGTAGCCCTATTCAACATAAATAATAAATGGTACACAGAAACAAGCAAATTGAGACAAATTTATTATTGAAACAAAAGGAAATTGCTCAAAAGGAACGTGTAGCTCTCTTAGAGCGAAAGAAAGAATCAAGAATGAGTTGCACTTCAGCCTTCTTCTCGTTGTACAGAACCTTGTAATAGTTGCAGGCCTTTTCAATGGCCCTAATCATACACAAGCTTCTTGAAATCATTTTAACATTACTGCAACTGCTGTAGATAAACTTGCACGATCAACCCTCATTGTAACTTCTAAAGGGTTAAATTTAATATAAACAATGCACCACAACAGTCTTTCAGCAAACAACATCTAAGAATGATGTCAGGCAGAACTGAGCTGAGAGTCGGTGAACGAAAATAGAACCGGACTAGCTGCCAGACGTACGAGCGCCAACAGCGCTATATCGGGGTAGAGTTTGTTATAACGAATGTGGGCATATAATGTATAAATAGTGGGATAGCGAAACCCCGCAGAGCAAAACGTGCTGTAATCGATGGCATTGAGTTTAAGTTACATTTTTTTTATGCAGGAAAGAGGGTCTAAGGGATAATGCCTGGAAAAAGGGTCCCCGCCAATAGAAGGAGAAAAAAGTCAAAATCAAGATCTAAGGTTTTCGAGATCCCTGGACACTCTGCGTTTGAAAGAGGTCATAAACAGGGGGAAAGATGGATTGAGGAAGATCATTCAGGTGTTGACCGGTTATGTAGAAGAAAAATAGAAAATACCGATTAACCCTTGCGTTAGAGAGTTGGAGAGAAAATGAACGAGAATATGTTGAAAGTCTGGTGCTGCGTGCTCTCTTTAAAGAAGGAAGCATGCAGTTAGAGAGTTCAGAAGGGCAGTGTCTATTATAATAGCGATAGTAAAAAGAGAGTGAGGCAACATTGCAGCAAACAGAGAGAGAATGAAGACAGTCAGTAAGAGGCTACATTAGGTTACATTGACATACCTTTTTAGATATATAGATTTTAAAAAGTCGTTACCTCGTTCATGCAGAGATACGCATATATATATATATATATATATATATATATATATATATGTGTGTGTGTGTGTGTGTGTGTGTGTGTGTGTGTATACGACGACAGAATGCTTGGTATAACTGAGGATCGGATCAATCTTCTTGAGTTTGGGAAAGTAATCCAACATTAGGAGTTTCCATGGTAACGCTAGGTCATATGTCTGTGCGTCATCCAGCGTCACAATGTTTGGTTGTGTATCTATATGCTTTTCTACACGCGTATGCCTCTAATTAAATGATGATGCTCTTTTTGTTGGTCATTCGAGATGTATAAGTTTATTCTTGTGAGAAAAAATCCAATGATAAGCTTATCATGAAGAAATCGAATTGCAACACATATTTTGAACTATATAGCCAAAATAAACGAGTCTATTGATAACATGATATTTATTCGAATTTAAAAACATGAGAGTAATTTTGTAAATGTAGAAATAATACCACCACAAGTAGTCTGGAATCATCTCAAAAAATTTAAAATGATCTCACAATAATTATGATAATTAGTAATTTGGTTGGGGTGAAACGTGCACGTGATCGTATAAAAGCGGAAATGTTTGCGATGTAAACTATCAACAAACTAAAGAAATAAGGAAAACAAGGTTTTGCTACTTTGAGTAATATGAATCAATGCAATAATTCACCCATTCGTCATGAAATATCTACGGAAGTCTGTGTTTACTCAACAATGGTGCTATGATGAGTTATTTATGTCCGTGAGATGTGCAAATGAGAGAGATGGAATCTTTTATTTCGTAGTAAAATTAAATTTTTCTTTATTTTGCATTCTAGATATTGAATTATACAATTTAAGGAGATGCTGTTGACTTCCGCTTAGGGACACATTGGCAATGCCTGAGAAAGCCTTGCTCGTTTATCAGACCTCACCAAACTAATGAGAAACCTCTGCTTCATTCTCAAACAGTTGATAGGACTTTCAGATCACCGAGAACCTTGTTCCTTGTTTGCATGGTGAAACTTTAGATTTTATCATAAACTGTGCAATGTTGGAATATAAAATTATAAAGAATCTCTTTCTCATTCGATCACACTTTGACAAGTGCATCCATTCAACCATGAGCAAAAAGTAATGCGTTGCGAGCACCAACGCTACGAAGCAAATGTAAAAACATTTGTGGTGTCCTCAGAAACTGTTGACATGATTCTTTTACGTTCTTCAACCACGAAGGGTCATTCACATATGCAGTAACGAGACCAAAACAGCTGAAAATAATGTCCCATCATCAGGAAGCGAATTTAGATGACAGTAAATTATGAACAGCGGGTTGGTTACTGCTCCCCTTCTCTATTCATCACACTGGCTTTGGACAATCTTTGGCTGGATTCAGATAATCAATATATGTACTGAATTCGCACGAGAATTCCAATGTTCCACTTACTTTTTCTGTTTATTATATACAGGGTGTAACAAAAGTCCGTTTTCATAGGGAAATAAAATATAACAGAATTGAACGAGAAAATAGTTTTTATTATACATTACAAACAATACAATCAACTTACCAATTAATCCAGTACATGTTCGTCGCTCCAGTAATGATAATAATGGCGATTCACTGTTCTATTTAAATGAAAACAAGTCTCGTCCCTAAATAAAATATCGTAAAAGAAGGGACTTCTTTTACACCCTGTATATAGTAAGGAAACAGTGTATGAAGATTAAGTGTATTGTACTCATACACTTACACAATTAAAATTCCATAAAATTAAAATAAAAGATAAAATTTAAAACGTTCAAACATAAATATTAAAAAAAAATTAAAGTTTTAATGTGATAAATTTAAACTTTTATTACTGGTGGGATTTTAATTAATTAAGATTGACCATCGTCAGAGAGAACAATTCGAGAAGAAGAAAAACTAGGGTTAAACCAGAGTTATATATATTACACTCAAACAACCGATCTGCACAATTGATCATCTTCATTGAGGTCGTTTTGATAAATGGACAACACCTAAAAAAGAATTACAATATAATTCCAAAGTCTTTACGAACATAATTTTATACAAGATTTATTATCCAAATTGCAACTTTAATTTTACACACACACACACACACACACACACACACACACACACACAGAGGAAAGGTTATAACAGTTTCCTTTCAAGAAAGAGAGAAATGACGTTTGAAAATTAACCTTTCTCATATGATTCATCGTCAATTAAATTAGACTTAAAATAAAAATAAAAATAAATATAAATTTTTTAATATTTAATTGAAACTTAGTTTCTTCATTTTGAGAGACACGCTATGTTCTAAGTCGGAATGACCGAACCGTGATTTCAACCCCTTTATAAGTACCGATCGTTTGTCGGGAGTGAAACACTCGCTTCATTTCAGCGATCGGAGATGGTAAGTCAGTGTTAAACTCGTCATCATTCTTTATAACAACACTTCGACTTCTTTCAAAGTACAAAATCTTTAAAATAAAATTAATTGTTTTATGCAATTGATCAAATAAGAATTTCTAAACATAATCCTTCGACATTTTACAATCACTAATATTTGATGAATTTAGTTCTCATCAACGATTTTGAACAACTTTTAAAATGTTGATGAAAATATTTTTAAAAACCTTTCCAATACTTTTCGAGTGAATAAATTACAAATCAAAAATTTTAAAACTTTTAAACACAAAATAACTCAAAAAAACTTTAAAATAATCAAAATAATTTTTCCAAAATTTTTCAGTAAAATGAAAAAAGTAAAAATTTTGATTTGAGGAATACGTTACTTGAATGATGTAACACATTTTGGTGCAAAGTATGTACGGCGTAAATTTTTTCCTTTTCTTACAGATTCGTCTGTCATTCATCATTCTTTTTGCCACCCTAATTGTTGCTTCGGTTCAAGCCGGAAGTAGCTATGGCGGTGGAGGTGGAGCTGGAGGTGGAAGATCTGGCGGAGGAAAGAGAGGAGGAGGTGGAGGATTTGGAGGTGGATCGGTAGGAAGAAAAGGTGGATTTGGAGGAGGAAGATCTGGTGGAAGTGGAGGAGGATATGGAGGAAGTGGATCTGGCGGAGGAGGACATGGAGGAAGTGGATCTGGCGGAGGAAAAGGAAGATCTGGAGGCGGTGGAAAGAGAGGATTTGGTGGTGGTGGATTTGGAGGAGGAAAAGGGAGATCTGGAGGTGGTAAAAGAGGAGGTGGAGGTGGCAGAAGAGGAGGAGGAGGAGGAAGAGGCAGAGGAGGAGGTAGCAGTGGAGGTGGTTATGGAGGATACCATGGAAAATAAAAAGAATATTTCACAACGATATTTACCCTTATGTAAACAAAGTCTAAATTAGTTATTTACTTATTCTTAAGAATGTTTCGTGTAAACAAATAATAAACATTATTTTTTCTTTCATTTCTTTTAAATCCTAACTTAACTTCATTCTTGTATTCGACATTTTGGGTATTGCATTTGAGTAGACAAACTTCAAATTTTTCATTATACAGGCTGTCTCGTAAGTCTGGAACCACAGGGCATAATGATAAAAACGCCAATAAAAACGCCGAAGAGACTTTTGGGGACTGTTTGTGAAATGAGCGAGGATGGTAGCGGCTGTGTCATCGTCGGTGAATGTCCTTGGAGGTCCACTGCGTGGTTTATCTCCTATGGATCCCGTTTCCCTGAACTTTGGTACAAGTTTGCCGACACAGCTGTGTGTTATCGTCGCGCGGTCCTGATGCAATCTGTTAAATTCCTCAGCGACCTCCCTCTGACTCCGATTTCCTACGAGCAGAATTACCTGGATGCGTTCTTCCTTACTCAAGGACATCATGGGCACTTGCGTAAACGGAAAAACATGAATTATTTATTTTACCCTATGGTTCCAGACTTATGGGACACCCTGTATACAACCATTTATTTATATATTCATTTATGTATTTTTTTCTTCATTTATCCTTTTCTATGTTTTCATTGTTTTCAAATATATTTATTTTGTTATTTTTAAAATAATTAATTTTAAAATAACTATTTGAAATTTAAATAATTTTTACTACTCATAGTTACAATGTCTTCTTTACTACTTTAATAATTAATTTAATGAACATTTTAAATTACTTTTTTGTTACTAAATGTGGTCAACCTTTTGAAATCACTTGAAATTTTAAGTGAGGAATTGAATTTTTTATTATTATTTATTGGAGAGTACAAATTATTGTCATTTTTTGTAGTAACTGAACGGCGTTTGGTCGTGGACATTATTAGTACAAGACCTCCCATTATTACATAATCATGTTTTTTCCCAAATATTTGTTTTAAAAAAGAATATCCGTTCAGATTAGGTAACATCCCCAACTTACGTAAACCCCTTTACCCCATCACACTAGGAAAAAGCTGGTAGCTTAACGAGGGTGAGGACACACTTGAAGAACTTCAGAAAGAAAACAAGAACTCTTTCTCTAGAGCTGTTGTCCCACCATTTACTTCTCCTTAGAGACGTTAAAAAGTCAAACCAACCAAAGATAATTATTTAACATTAACAACATTTAACCCATAAATAATCAGATTTGAAGATCTTCGGATCAATGAAAGAAAGCCACCCCCAAAGGGGTCGGGGGTGGCTTTCTTTCATTGATACAATTCTGGGGGTGGCTTTCTTTCATTGATACAATTCTGGGGGTGGCTTTCTTTCATTGATACAATTCTGGGGGTGGCTTTCTTTCATTGATATGTAAGTTATTTAGGTAGGTAGGTTATTTGGGTTAGGTTCTACAGATCTACAGAAGCTAAGGCTAACAAAGACCCTAAGATCCACTCTAAGGTCAGCCCGAGAGAAAGGAAAGAGTAGGGGGTTAAGAGAAGAGAATAAGGGGTTAAGTAAGTAGCAACACCTATCACTCGTGGGTTAACATTCATTCAGAAAAAGAGAAAAAAAGACTCACCATCATTATCCGCCGGCCACTGCCGACAAGTCAGAAAAATAGTCGAAGAGAATAGGAGAGGGGTGAAAGATGAAAAGAAGTAAAATAAGAACGCTTACAAACCATGCAAACACAGTCTTAACTCACAGTCATACCATGCAAATTACAGACATGCAAGTAAAGAGAGTTACAGACATGCAAGTAAGGAGACGATAAGAAAAAAAAAAGTAGGTAAAGTTAAAAAAAAAGTGGATTAGTTTACTCTACGAGCTACATCTACGTTCGTGTTAGACAATTTTTTTTTTTTAAATTTTATTGCTGGCATCACACGCTAGCATGTCACAAGCTGGCATTAATCGTCAACAGACTCATCCTCGACCACCACCCCGAGAGCTCTGTTACTAATTGTTTTTTTTTTTAAACAACGTTAATATTTTTAAAATGCCTATCTAAACGGTTCTTAAACATATTAACGCTGGTAGAGTGAACGACTGACGCGGGAAGATTATTCTATTTATCAATTACTTTAAACCTAAAGAAGTTTTTAGCGATATTAGTAATAAAACGTCTGGCACACAACTTACTGTAAATCCGTTATTACGAGTATTGCTATTATCGAAAGTGAACAGTTTGTCAAAATTTACGTTATCAATGTTATTAACGATTTTGAAAACTTCGATAAGCTCGACCCTTAATCTCCTAGTTTTGAGTGAATGCAAGTCTAACACTTTAATCTTAACTTCATAAGGCTTGTTGCGCAATGACGGAATTAGTTTCGTGGCACGACGCTGAACCCCTTCTAACCTATCAATATCCGGAGCTATTGAAGAATAGGGACCCCAGCCTTCTTTAGTTAGGCTTATAAGGCTAACTAACGAAAATATCACGACCTAACCTAACCAATCGTTAGGTTAACTGTACGCCATTGACGATTGGTTAGGTTAGGTCATGATATTTTCGTTAGTTAGCCTTATAAAGCTAACTAAAGAAGGCTGGGGTCCCTATTCTTCAATAGCTCCCAATATCCTCGCGCAAATATGGGCACCAAAACTGAACAGCATATTCTAAATGAGGCCTGACTAGGGACTTGTAAAGGGGCAATATAATATCCTTCGATTTAAATTCGAAATTACGCGCTATGAAGCCTAACATCCTATTCTTTTGCGCAAGACTCCAGGCACTGGTTCCTAACTTTTAAATCCTTAGATACGCGTACGCCTAAATCTACTTCCTCGTCAACGCTCACTAACTCTCTACCATCCATCGTGTACGTGTAATTATTGTTACGAGAACCTATATGCAAAACGGATCTTTGACTGCCGCCATTGAAACATAAGAGGTGAGTGCCCCCAGCCTTCTTTACTTAACCTTATAAGGCTAACTAACGAAAATATCACGACCTAACCTAACCAATCTTTAGGTCAACTGTACGACCTTGACGATTGGTTAGGTTAGGTCGTGATATTTTTGTTAGTTAGCCTTATAAAGCTAACTAAAGAAGGCTGGAGGCCCTGATCTTCAGGTGATCCCCTTATTTTTCTGAGTACACGATTAAAACTTGAAAATTAAGCATGGATCTTGAAAGTAATTAAAATTGTTTATAAGAAACAAAATTTGAAGGGGAAATTAAGAAAAGCTTTTTTATAAAGTAACTTATTTTGTATCATCAAGACATTTCAGTTAAAATACAAAAAGTTTAATTATGTTTCAATGGCGGCAGTCAAACGGAAAAGATCCTGCAAAACTTTACATTTGTCTTCGTTAAATTGCATCTGCCACTTATCCGTCCACTCCATAATCCTATTTTCCCTCTGTCTCCTAGCACGAAGCCATTCCTCTAACTAGTTAGCTACCTGACCGCGTATACCGTGCGCTTTAACCTTCGCAATTAATCTTCTATGCGGAACTGCATCGAATGCCTTTTTAAAATCTAAATAAATAACGTCAGCCGCTCTATGCCTATCTTATTCGCGCACTATTTCGTTATAAAATTCTAACAAATTAGTTAAACAAGATCTATGGCGTCGAAACCCATGCTGACTACTATTAATCAAATCTCTACTTTCTAAGTGATCGATGATACGATCCCTAACTACGGATTCCAAAAGTTTACCGACAATTGACATTAAGCTAATGGGCCTATAATTGCTAGCTACTGTGCGGTCGCCTTTTTAAAAAATAGGCGTGACGTTAGCTAATTTGAAGTCTTCAGGAATAATCCCCGTTTCGAGTGATTGATTAAAAATCTTCGTTAAGGGGCCTACGATAACGTCTTTCAAATCTTTCAAATGTCTAGGATAAAACGCGTCAGGGCCTGGAGCCTTGCTAACTTTTAGCCTATCGATATAATGCGCAATCTCACCCTCGTAAACAGTTATTTCATCAAAAATAGCCTCGCTACTAAATGGAACAATATCGTCCACGTCGGAAACATTATTTACGTCTTGTACGGTAAAAACTGTCGCAAAAGAGTTATTGAAAATCCCCGCCATCGCCTGAGCGTCAGAAGCCAAAGCGCCGTTAACATCCACTAGAGGGCCTATGTTATCTTTTATCAGCTTACGATTATTGACATATTCAAAAAACTTTTTTGGATTATGTTTACTATCCGCAGCTATAAGTATCTCTAAATTACGCTTAGTATTCTAACTGATCTTTTAAGCTCGATATATCTATTAAAGTTAGCTGCCGTGCCATTGCGCTTATTAAGTCTATACGCTCTGTTACGCTCGATTATGAACTCGCCTATTTCCCTAGTCCACCACTTGGGCCTACCATGATTTCTAGCGCGCTTGGGCCTACGAGGAATAAACTCCCTTTCAATATTCATAAAACTTTCTTTAAACGCCTCCCAATGCAAATTTGTGTCATTACCCTTAAATAGGTTATCCCAGTCCACTACTCTCATTCTATCCGCAAAACTATCAAAATTAGCCCTATGAAAATCAGGGACTTCTATTACGTTACTATCCTTGGTGTTTTCTATCAATAACTTAAACCTAAGAATTTGATGATCACTACATCCTAAACTCTCGCCTACTTCTAAACCTTCGACGATATTTTCGCCGTTCGTCATCACCAGATCTAAAATATTGTCACCGCGCGTTGGTTCGGTAACCATCTGTCGTAAAAAATTATCTTCCATGAACTCAATCTCAAACCCTCCTCATTATTAGGGCAGTTAAAGTCTCCGACAATTATACGATTCCGATTGTCAATAATTTTACCAAGAAGTGAGTAAAATCTAGTATCGGTATCGAGGGGTTGAACGGGAGGTCTATAAACAACAACAAAATTAAAACTAATACTACGCGCCCTAACTTCAACGCATATCGCATTAATTGCTGCCGGAAAATCTATCTTAACCCCGATAGCCCTAAGGGAATTACGAATGTACAGCAAAACGCCGCCACCAATCCTCTGTAACCTATCATTAGTAAAGAGTTTAAAACCCGGTACATTAAGTTCCCCCAACAAGTCCCGAGTCACGGTATTTAACCACGTTTCAGCGACAGCAATTATATCGTAGTTGCCGGACTAAATTATCGCCTTAAATTCATTTAATTTATTTCTAATACGACGCGCGTTACAATAAAAGACGTTTAAGTTATTTTTTACCACGGGCCGGCGTTTTAAACTATTTTTCACGTCGGGCCCGCGTTCCCCGGACCCACAACGTTTAAAGAAGGCTTGGAGCTATTGAAGAATAGGGACCCCAGCCTTCTTTAGTTAGCTTTATAAGGCTAACTAACGAAAATATCATGACCTAACCTAACCAGTCGTCAAGGGCGTACAGTTAACCTAACGATTGGTTAGGTTAGGTCGTGATATTTTCGTTTAGTTAGCCTTATAAGCCTAACTAAAGAAGGCTGGGGGTCCCTATTCTTCAATAGCTCCGAAGGCTTCGACCTATACAGCTTTCGTACGTTTTCGTCAATTAACTTACCTAGCCTAGCATTACCTATTTCATTAAAATGCACTCCATCTTTTATAAAAAGGCTAGGATCACTGAATTCTGACCACAGCTTTACGAAGGGTACATTTTCCTCAGCATAAATCTCTAATTTATTATTCAAAAATATTGTTTTTTACGTAATCCTAAGACCCAAACCGTGCCTATGGGTAATACCTAGAACTAAAGACCTCTCTGACCTCGCCTTCAGGGACCTAATTAACCCCCTATATCTCTCCAAAAGATCAGGCACTCTCGTATCGGGCATATACGAGTCGTTGCCTCCTACCATCGTCACCAACATCGAGTGACGGAAGGCAACGTCAATCCTATCCACTTCGTCTCTAACTCGTCAACCCTGGCCCCTGGGAGACAGACCCTCCTCCTCTTGGTTGGATGCCGTTTAATGAACTCTGTGTCCATATGGCGCACTAAAGAGTCCCCAATTAAAATAGTTTCCCCCTCATTACGTTTCTGAGGTTAGATTAAGTTGTGATATTTTAGTTAGTTTAAATGAAAATATCATCACTTAACCTAACTAATTAATTATCAAGGGCATACAGTAATAAATAATAAACAATTCCTCATGAAGGTGTTTTTACTTACATTCTTTACTTTAGTGATTTTGGGGGGTGACATTGTTTACTTGATCATTTTTTAGGATAGCATTGTTTACTAGAAACTTTTGGGGTGGCTTTCTTTCATTGATCCAGATCTTCTCTCGATTCTTGATGTACGTGAAGAAATTACGTGACCTTCTCATTTTCACACCTTAATCAAACCGTGGTGTATGGAGAGCAACCACTGTGCTCCATCTTTGTGAATGTAGAGTCAGAAATGAAAACACACACACACACACACACACACACAAATTTGTTCTGGTTAATGCCAATTTTTACTTACTTCGATAGGACACTTTTCAATTTGAAAGAGTTAAAAAAATAAGAGAAAAGTGCACTTGAAATGCGGGAACAATAATAATTAAGCACTTAATTTATCACAAAAATTAAAAATAATAATTAACAATAATTTAGGAATTAATAAAATACGTTAAACTAATTTCCTATTTATAACTCACGAATCTGATGTACAATAAATTAAATAGATCGTCTATTAAACAATATTTTTACATAATTGAAAGAAAAGGCAATAAATCATTTGGCGAATTTTCATCTGCAGCAAATGAGTGAAAGAAAAGAAGAATCACAGACGGCGACTTCTAATTAATCATCCCCATTTTTTTTTTTTTTAATATAATAGAGAGAGAGAGAGAGAGAGACGTGGAACTTGTCTCATTCTATTCAGAAGGCAAATATTATAGGTAAATGTAACATTCATGTGCCATATCCACAAAGGAAGTGATGGGGTAGGGGTCCGAGCGTGGACTACCTTAGCCAGAGTCATTTAAAGGGGGTTGTCCTGCCCCCCCCCCCACTCCTTCGTGACGTAAGATACAGAAAAGACAACCGCCCTAGTGTAGGACGCACTGGGCTTTGAATTTTGCAGGATTATGGACTACGAAAGACCGAAAGATCCACTCTACTAAAAGTTAGCCCATAAAAACAGAAATTTGGTGAGAACGTGACGATAGTTCTTGTTAAGATTCAATAAGATTTAGGTTTCAATGCAAACAACTCTTTATCACCATTGAAATGTACCCTATTAACTATGGTGGAGTTAATCTATGAAATATAAATGTCTCCAATTGTAATATTCTTCATAAAAAAATAGCTTTTTTTTATAAAATCACAAAAGATTTTAAAAATAGTAATTGTTCAAAGTTAATTAAGCCTTAATAATGGAAAATTCGAAGTTAGTCTACCCAAAATGTCGAGTACAAGAACGAAGTTAGGATTTAAAAGAAATGAAAGAAAAAATAATCTTTATTATTTGTTTACACTAAACATTCTTAAGAATAAGTAAATAACTAATTTAGACTTTGTTTACATAAGAGTAAATATCGTTGTGAAATGTTCTTTTTATTTGCCACAGTATCTTCCATAACCACCTCCATTGCCTCCTCCTCCACTTCTTCCTCCTTTTCCACCTCCACTTCCTTTTTTACCACCTCCAGATCCCCCTTTTCCTCCTCCAAATCCACCACCACCAGATCCACTTCCACCAAATCCTCTCTTTCCACCGCCTCCAGATCTTCCTTTTCCTCCGCCAGATCCACTTCCTCCATATCCTCCTCCTCCTCTTCCTCCAGATCTTGCTCCTCCAAATTCACCTTTTCTTCCCACCGATCCACCTCCAAATCCTCCTCCGCCTCCTCCTCTCTTTCTTCTGCCAGATCTTCCACCTCCAACTCAATCCCGTAGTACTTTAGAAGTGGAACAAGACAACTCAATCCCGTTTTTGGATGTGCGTGTACAGTGCTTACAAGAAGTCTCGCGCCTCTGTCTCGTCCCAAGCTAGTCTGTTAGGTATAAAATGGGCGGTCCTTATGGCAGCGGAGGTGTGCTCGGATTGGTGCACATAATTGCTCTAACCCCATCAATGACGTCCACATTATCATTGTGTTGATCGCTCTATCTATTTATATATAGAGACATACTGTATATAGATATATATAGAGTATGCAGGGGATAACGTGTCTCAGTCCCAGCTATGGTAGTTGTCTTACAATTAACAGTCCCAAGTGCAAGTTACGTTAACACCTCCACATAAACTACCCTGGACTAAAATAACATACGTGAAGCCCTTACCCACAAACCATTTAAAAGCTCTGTCTCTCTCTCTGTCTCTGTCTCTCTCTCTGTCTCTCTGTCTGTCTCTCTGTCTCTCTCTGTCTCTCTGTCTCTCTCTCTCCCTGTCTTTCTCTCTCTCTGTCTCTCTGTCTCTCTCTCTCTCTCTCTCTCTCTCTCCGTAGGGGGTACAAAGGTTATGACATTTCTTCTGGATGTTGTAAACTTTATACTTGGGGTGTGACAGCCCTCCGGTCCCGAGTCGTGGGATTCTAGAGAAATTGGCTGCCAGTTCCTTTAGGTTCTCTCTCTCTTTCGGGAGGGCGGGTAAAGTATGTTGTACAATCCTGTCCCGTGGGTTACTAGGACCCCATCCCATCCCTACTCTGTCCTTTTAGCTTACATTAAGGATGTTCTCCTCTGACTGGGGGAAAAAAAAAAAAAAACCTTTTCTTTTAGCATTAAGTATTTTTCTCTTCTTTTACTATTAGGACCCTACTGCTACCTCATGCGTGGGAAGAGAGGCTTTTGAACCTCTATAAATAACACCATTTAACGCTCGTAGGTTGTGAGAGACTGGGATGGAGGGGTCCCAGGCGTAGGGGTGCGATGAATGGAGTGTGGCTAGTGCCCCGTTAAGCCCATTCCTAACGCGTAATGGCCTGACCAGCCCCCTGCGACCGTTCTTTGGTGACCAATTGATGGTGCTTGGCTGTACTGCTCTGAGGTGAGAGAGCTTTACTGCCCAGCTGGCTGCCAGGCCAGCGTAAAGTCTCGGGCGTAGCCTCTGGGTCTGGTGGGATATCCCTTGAACACTGGATTCTAAGTCTGGCCGCTTGTGAGTGACTAGTAAGACTTAGTAAGGGGCTGCATCTCGCTGTCGCTCCTGGCGGGAAATCCGTGATGCATGTCTTCTGGAAAGGATGAACGTCACTTGCAAGTAGGTGGATGCGTCTACGCGCGGGATGAATTCACCCCCCCCTTTTTTTATATACTGGTCAGAACGTTTTTGATAGTTTTCATTGCTAGAACGCTTTATCTTATTCAGAGTATTCAGAAAAAAAAAAAGAAAATATGGCAGGGCCAGCTAAATTGAAAGCAGAATGCTTTAAATGTAAAGTTAATCATTGGTGCGTTGACTTCCCTGAAGGTAGTATCAGCGATATCACATCCCTTAGTGTATGTTTGTTTTGTAAACTTAGAGACAACCACGAAAAGGAAGTTAAAGAGCTAAAGGAATTAGTAAAAAAGCTTGAAGCTAGGATCGTCGCACTGGAAATCCAACCCAGTGGACAAGATCAAACTAAAAACATACCAGCAGATTTAAACTGTAAGATTAAGCATCTAGAACAAAGCGTGGCACGCTTGGAAAACACGGTGACTATTCCGGAAAATAGAACGGAGGAACAAGAATTCAAATTGGTCAAAAATAAAAGACTATATAACCCTACGTAGGAGGGTTAAGTCCTTAATTAGAACAGCCAAACGTGATGAAGAAGCTAGAGTTGCCTCACTCTGTAAAGTTAACCCTAAAGAATTTTTTGCCCATGTTAATAGCAGAAAGCCAATTAAAAATTCTGTAGGCCCCTTAAAAGATAGAAATGGCGTACTGAAATTCGGTGATAAAGATATAGCTAATACGTTAAACGAGTTCTTCGTTACAGTCTTCACGGAGGAAGACACAATAGAAGTGCCAAGTCCTCGGATTACATATGACGGTGACCAGCCCGTAGAGACCATAAGTTTTATGAGAAATGAGGTACAGCAATTAATTGATAAGATGAACAAATACAAATCACCTGGCCCCGATTTATTTCTTCCAAGGGTATTAAAAGAGGTTAGCCACAATGTTGTTGACGACTTAGTAACCATATTCAAACAATCAATCGAGTTAGGGAAAGTTCCAACCGACTGGAAGTTAGCAGATGTAACACCAATCTTTAAAAAGGGTGATAGGGAAAATCCTTGTAATTATCGCCCGATCAGTTTAACATCAGTTGTCGGCAAACTGTTGGAATCCATCATTACAAAACGTATTGTGTATCACCTTGAATCTAACAATCTAATTTTTTATTCTCAACATGGATTTAGGCGACATAGATCCTGTCTGACAAACCTGTTAGAGTTTTTCCATAATATGCATACAGTGTACGATGCAAGTAGAGCAATAGATATAGTGTATCTCGACTTTCAAAAAGCCTTTGACAAAGTCCCTCACGCTAGATTGATAGCTAAAGTCAAAGGACTAGGAATCACCGGGCTCGTTTCCAACTGGATTGAGGATTGGTTAAAAGATAGAAAGCAGAGAGTGGTAATAAATGGAGTGGCTTCGGAGTGGGCGCCCGTCACGAGTGGTGTCCCACAGGGTTCCGTTCTGGGTCCTTTACTTTTTATCATCTATATTAACGATATAGACATCGGGCTTCTAAGTGCAATCTCCAAATTTGCAGACGATACGAAATTAGGAAGTAGTGTAGGTACTGAGGAGGGCGTAAGAACGCTTCAGAACGATCTTGACAGGTTGGGCGAATGGTCTGCTACTTGGCAGATGCCATTCAACTTGAACAAATGTAAGGTAATGCACATAGGTTATAAAAACCCGAAGACCGATTACTCTCTCTTGGGAAGGAACTTGACTGAGACCGATCTAGAGAAAGACTTAGGAGTCTATATCAGCAACGATCTGAAACCGTCGAAGCACTGTGCAGAAGTCGAAAAGAGGGCCTTAAAATTATTAGGTTATATTAAAAGACAGTTCCAGTTTCGGAACAAGGAGACTGTAATGTGTCTTTATAATTCTCTAGTCAGACCTCAACTGGAATACTGTGCGCAGTTTTGGTCTCCATCCCTCAGGAATAGGCTGACCATACGTACCGTTTTGAACGGGACAGTACCGTTTTTTTTATGGGTTCTGTATGGGTTCTGTCACTGAAGAATAATTGTAAGCTCAATATGTTTATGTACTTACTTTTTCATGAATACAGAATATTACATAACCCCCGTCCCTTTTTTGCCATCCCAATGTCCCGTTTTTGTCTCAAGGAAATATGGTCAGCCTACTCAGGAAGGACATAGAAAGGTTAGAAAGAGTACAAGCAAGGGCTACAAAATTGATCCCTTCAATGAGAATGCAAAGCTACCAACGGAGATTGGAGCGCCTAAATCTGTTTAGCTTAGAGACGAGGAGGTTGCGGGGTCAGCTTATTCAAGTCTTCAAGATGCTCAAAGGAATAGACAGGGTAGATTACAGAAACTTATTCTCACTTAATGCCAATCCGACAAGAAATAATGGGTTTCAACTGGAACTAAAGACATTTAGGACCTCTGTCTGCGGAAATTTCTTTTCCTATAAAATAGTTAATATCTGGAACCAACTTCCCTCAGAGGTTGTTTCCAGTCAAAGTGTAAATGTGTTTGAAAATAGGCTAGACAAAGTACTGAACACACTCATAGTTTAAGATTAAAACCTCAGAAAACTCTGCAGGAGTTCGCTTGCACGGTGTCTCTGTGAGCAAGCTAAATATAGAGCTATTTATATATTCTCCACTTTCCTGTAAAATTTCCTTGGCTACTTTTCCAGGGTCAAGGTATTTTCTTCAACCTTTTTCCGAACCTGCCTCTGGCAGGGAGGGAGCGGAGGGTGGGGAGAGAGCCTTCTACTTTTCTATCCAGTTTTCTACTACTACAGTATTAGGATAGTTGAAACAAAAATAAACTTTTAATAACAGGAACCTCCCAGAGTGGACCGAAAGGTCTTTGAGGCTTCCTCTTGTCCTTGTAACTCCTTGTAACTCTCTCTCTCTCTCTCTCTTTCTCTCTCTCCAAACTAATCTATCATATTTTGCGACTTTTTAACTCTGGTAGGATTCATTTTCATTCCTATAGTGTAAGAGATACTTAAATTCATGTGTGTATTATGCCATATGATGTGCGTAATAAATAATCATTTTTAAATAGTTGGAGCGTTCAAGGTCATCTGTAATAATCTATAGACTACCCCTCAAGCCCACTCTCAACACTTAGATTCCCATAAGACATAGGCGTCTTCAAGTAACATGAATGCGTAGAGATCTAAGGTGTTAGATTCCATATTATATAATTTATGTGCTAGGTTTAAGAACGATGGCATTGAAGGATGGAAGGAAGGGACAGTAAAAGCGATAATAGGTTTAATGAAGGAAGTGGAATGAGGATGGAGGTAAGCGTTGCTATGTCGAAGGAAACGAGGTTGGGTGGGGAATTACGAAGGGAGGAGGAAATGCTAAACACAAACTCAAATATTTATTTTAATGCCCTAGACCAAGAAAGACAAAGAGCAAAATACCTTAAACTAACAATGAATTGACAGAAACAGAAGAGCCTGGTCTTAGACGCACTGATAGGTTTAACGTATGTGGCTAGAGGCCGCCACTCAGAATTACCACTACTACCTAAGTCATAATAAGGTTATTTACTATGACAGAGTAGTCATGAGTAGTTATGGAAATAAAATATGATTATACTATTGATGGCTGACTATATTCAGTTGGGATATACACTATTGCTGACAATCTTTGGATCCTTGGCTTTTAAGACGAATTTTTTATGCATATGTTCAACAAAATAGGAAATTGGCTGATTATTATTACCATTCGAAGGGTTGGTACCCTTCACAACCGAAATCAATTTCAGAAGGGGTACATGGTATCCTCATTTCCATAATCGTCCCAGCACGCTTCACATAAGCCATTTACACAAAGATGGAAAGGCCGTCTGTGCACCACGAGACGACCCAGGCAATGCGAGGAGCAATGGTGACATTGCATGAATATGGTGTGCCAATAAAAGAAATATCAAGACGACTAGACGTTCATCGAAGCACTGTGGAACGGTGGATTCATCGGTATGAAGCAGAAAACTCAATCGCTACTTTGCCGAGGTCTGGTCCTCCGCGTTCAACATCTCAAGAGGAAGATGCTGCGATTGTTAATCATGCCAGAGAGCATCCGTTTGTTCCAGCGACGCATATTTACAGACACCTGAACCTTCGTTGTAGCGCAAATACAGTGAACAACAGAGTTCACGAGGCAAGGTATTTTTCTCGCCGTCCAGCTATAAAACCTGCATTGACGATTGAGCATAAAGAGGCGCGGATGGGATTTGCCTTACAATACTTGCCGCAGGAGGAAGAATTCTGGAGAAAAGTTGTGTACTGTGACGAAAAAACATTTTCAACAGATAGTCATGGTTCCCCTGCATTGTTGGAGACAGCGCGGAAAACGCTATGAAGAAGGAAATGTTTTCCCGAGCAAACGTAGTGGTCACATCAATCTCGGTGTGTGGGGCTGGATGTCTGTCTATGGTGTCGGAGAATTGACTTAAGTAGATGGACGCTTTACTGGACAGCAATATTGCCAGATACTGGAAGAGGTGCTGCTACCCAGTGTTCGTGCGTATCTGGTTCCAGCACCGGAACCATTTTACTTAATGGAAGATAACAGTCTCATTCATAGGAGTAACGTTGTGAGAGCGTGGTACGAAGATCACCCAGAGATTATTAATCTAATTCTGCCACCACGTTCTCCTGATTTGAATCCGATTGAAAACCTTTGGGCAATAATGATTAACGAATGGGAGCAACGCCATGAAAGAACATTTGAAGCACTTTTAGCTCACACGAGGAATAGTTGGGAGAGCTTACGCCGAACACCAAACATTCCCTACAATCTGGCCTCTTCTATGCCGCAACGATTGCAAGAAATTATTGATGCTGGAGGAAGCTATACGAAATACTGATGTTAAAGCCATGACGTAAATGTGTATCGAATATATATTTATGTTAATATAGAATTTTATTATATTTTTATGTTTGACATCTATAAAAGTATATATTGTGACCATGAAAGAACTTTACTTATCCTTAGTTAGAATCTTTTCTTGCAATGTCTACGCGCGTGGAGATGATAATATATGTATTGTTGAAACAAACTATGAGAAGGTAATAGTTTCAGGAAAAAAATAAAAACTGGCAACATCGAGGTCATCACATGTTTATGGGAATTGTCATATGATATGCTACCAATAAACTCTTATATACTACTCTTATATATATATATATATATATATATATATATATATATATACTACTCTTATATACTACGATGAACAAATCAAATGCAAATTTCTCTGATTCACGGCCCACCAGTCTTGCTTTAGACTAATGCCTTTCATAAGATGGAATAGGTTTAACATAGTTCGTTTAATAGGTTACCACTTAAGACAATGGATAAACTATCTATTAGTGAGACGACCGTGACTTCCTCGAAATGCGAGCGCGTGAGAGGTTCACTGAGGAATTTGGTCATTAGATTCTTCACGTAGGATATATATCACAAACAACAATATTGACAACAATTCCCAACAATTACTTAATATCAATAATTGCATTTGAGCAAATAATTTAGACCTGCGTCAAAATAACTTAGGTATCATGCCATGATTTGGGATATTTGCCGAATTTAGTCGTTCTCTATAGTCTACAGTATATATTGAGACGGTATAATGTAATGCCCAGCTAATATTATGATGACTAGGATTGCTCCATAACCATCCCAACATCCCGAAACTTACTCCATTCTGCTTCTTAATCATTTGTATTTTAAACACTAAAATGTAGCAGAAGTGACGTAATAATGGACGTCATTGATTGTGTTGGAGCAGTTATGTGCACCAATCCGAACACACCTCCGCTGCCTTAAGGACCGCCCATTTTATACCAAACAGACTAGCTTGGGACGAGACAGAAGCGTGAGACTTCTTGTAAGCACTGTACATAGGGAAAGCTCAGGTTTTAAGTTTAGTATCTATCGGAAAAAACAAACAATTTGTCCTACGTACACTTTTACTCTGGACATGACACCCCCATTAAGAAGGCTATATTTTCTTCAATGTTTCTCCGCGCTCTTAGGATCGCCAATCCGGAATACATCGATGCCGAATTGGAAAAAATCAACGGTATTCGAAGTGATCTGTGCTACCCACCTGTGTTAATGGAATCTTGTCTTAACAAGGCAAAACGAACCTTCTATCGTGTGAATAATAACATTCACACTTTTTCAAAGAATATTTTAGTACTTCCATTTTTCCCGGGCTTTTTAGGCATTGTTAATGTACTTAAACTTTTGGATATTAATATAGTATTTTCATATAACAATATTGTGAAAAAATATCATAGTAAAAAATAGCCCTGCCAATAATTCAGGCATTATCTATAAAATTGGCTGTAAACAATGTGATTCCTTTTACAGTGGTCAGACAGGAAAGGGTTTGCACACACGTGTAAAACAGCATCAATATTCCGTTAGAATGGGACAGTCGTCCAGTGCCCTTTTTGTCCATTTGTCAGAGTTATCCCACTGTATTGATTGGAATAATGCTTCACTTTTGTTTCACTCTAGCAACATTATTAATAGAAATATTCTTGAGTCTGCTATTATCCAACTTACAAATAACTTTAACATGAGCCAAGGTCTTTTTCAACTTCATCCTGTTGTTTAGAATTCGTTCAGAATGGATTTAGACAAGAAGAGCAGAGTGCTAAAACTTTGGTAGTTTCCCTTATAAATTTGTATGCTCCTCTTACAATTTTTATTTTTCATTTTATTTTTATATTTTTGTATTTTTTGTGACCTATATATCATTCAGGCATTATCTATAAAATTGGTTGTAAACAATCCATTTGATCTTGTGTTGAATTCGTTCAGAACGGATTTAGACAAGAAGGGCAAAATGCTAAAATTGGTAGTTTTCCTTACAAATTTGTATGCTCCTCCCACAATTTTTATTTCTATATTTATTATATATATATTTTTTGTGACCTATATATCTCGAACTCTTTATTTACTTCAGTGTTCCTGAGGATGTCATTAAACGAAAGCGCTTGAGCACCATTCTGTGTTTCTTTTCTTTCGTGGTTTTACGTATTCATCATAAATATTTTTCATGAGTTACTTTCATGAAATAATTTTCATATATATATATCCTCCTCTCTTTCCTCCGCTATCTTCCACCTCCACCTCCACCTCCACCGCCATAGCTACTTCCGGCTTGAACCGAAGCAACAATTAGGGTGGCAAAAAGAATGATGAATGACAGACGAATCTGTAAGAAAAGGAAAAAATTTACGCCTTACATACTTTGCACCAAAATGTATTACATCATTCAAGTAACGTATTCCTCAAATCAAAATTTTTACTTCTTCATTTTATTGAAAAATTTTGGAAAAATTATTTTGATAATTTTAAAGATTTTTGAGTTATTTGTGTTTAAAAGTTTTTAAATTTTTGTTTTGTAATTTATTCACTCGAAAAGTATTGGAAAGGATTTTAAAAATATTTTCATCAACATTTTAAAAGTTGTTCAAAATCGTTGATGAGAACTAAATTCATCAAAAATTAGTGATTGTAAAATGTCGGACGATTATGTTTAGAAATTCTTATTTGATCAACTGCATAAAACAATGAATTTTATTTTAAAGCTTTTGTACTTTGAAAGCAGTCGAAGTGTTGTTATAAAGAATGATGGCGAGTTTAACACCGACTTACCATCTCCGATCGCTGAAATGACTTTGGAATTATATTTTAATTTTTTTTTTTAGGTGTTGTCCATTTATCAAAACGACCTCAATGAAGATGATCAATTGTGCAGATCGGTTGTTTGAATGTAATACACCGGGTGTACATAAAGTCAGGATCTATTTTTGTGAAGCACTTGGAAATTATATGGAATTCAATCATAAAATCATAAAGTGGTAACATTTATTAAATGATTAAGAGTAGGATTCGACGTGACGCCCATCAGTATCCCTGCACAGCTCAAATCGTTCCGCAGCATTTCTAAACACATTCTGGAGCATTTGCGGGTTATGTTATCTGCAGCAGTTCGTATACGTGTACGTAAGTTTTCAAGACTCGTAATCTTCGTCTGATAGACGTGCGATTTGATAAAGCCCCATGCAAAGAAATCTAAAGGGGTTAAATCTGGTGATCTCGCTGGCCAAGGTCTGTTGCTTCCGCGTCCGATCCAGCGATTTGGAAAACATCCATTTAGATAATCCTGAACAATTTTGGCATAGTGACAAGGAGCACCATTATGTTGATAGACGACGGGGATAGGATTGTTAGTACCGTCGTCTATCAACATGATGGTGCTCCTTGTCACTATGCCAAAATTGTTCAGGATTATCTAAATGGACGTTTTCCAAATCGCTGGATCGGACGCGGAAGCAACAGACCTTGGCCAGCGAAATCACCAGATTTAACCCCTTTAGATTTCTTTGCATGGGGCTTTATCAAATCGCACGTCTATCAGACGAAGATTACGAGTCTTGAAAACTTACGTACACGTATACGAACTGCTGCAGATAACATAACCCCGCAAATGCTCCAGAATGTGTTTAGAAATGCTGCGGAACGATTTGAGCTGTGCAGGGATACTGATGGGCGTCACGTCGAATCCTACTCTTAATTATTTAATAAATGTTACCACTTTATCATTTTATGATTGAATTCCATATAATTTCCAAGTGCTTCACAAAAATAGATCCTGACTTTATGTACACCCTGTATATAACTCTGGTTTAACCCTAGTTTTTCTTCTGCTCGAATTGTTCTCTCTGACGATGGTCAATCTAAATTAATTAGAATCTCACCAGTAATAAAAACTTAAATTTATCACATTAAAACTTAAATTTTTTTTTTTAATATTTATGTTTGAACGTTTTAAATTTTATCTTTTATTGTAATTTTATGGAATTGTAATTGTGTAAGTGTATGAGTACAATACACTTAATCTTCATACACTGTTTCCTTACTATATACAGGGTGTAAAAGAAGTCCCTTCTCGTAGGGAAATCTTTTACGATATTTTATTGAGGGAACGAGACTTGTTTTCATTTAAATGGAACAGTGAATTGCCAATATTATCGTTGCTGGAATATTATCGTTGCTGGAGCGACGAACATGTACTGGATTAATTGGTAAGTTGATTGTATTGTTTGTAATGTATAGTTAAAACTATTTTCTCGTTCAATTCTGTTATATCTTATTTCCCTATGAAAACGGACTTTTGTTACACCCTGTAAATAATAAACAGAAAAAGTAAGTGGAACATTGGAATTCTCGTGCGAATTCAGTACATATATTGATTATATGAATCCAGCCAAAGACTGTCCAAAGCCAGTCTGATGAATGGAGAAGGGAAGCATTAACCAACCCACTGTTCATAATTTACTGCCCTCTAAATTTGCTTCCTGGTGATGGGACATTATTTTCAGCTGATTTGGTCTCGTTACTGCATATGTGAATGACCCTTCGTGGTTGAAGAACGTAAAAGAATCATATCAACAGTTTCTATGAGGACACCTCAAATGTTTTTACATTTGCCTCGTAGCGTTGGTGCTCGCAACGCATTACTTTTTGCTCATGGTTGAATGGATGTACAGTCAGAGTGTGGTCGAAATGAGAAACAGATTCTTCAAAATTTTATACTTTTACGTTGCACAGTTTATGATAAAATTTAAAGTTTCACCATGCAAACAATGAACAAGGTTCTCAGTGATCAGAAAGTCCTGTCGACTGTTTCAGAATGAAGCAAAGGTTTCTCGTTCGTTTGGTGAGGTCTGATAAACGATAAAGACTTTCAGGCATGGCCGTTTCTAGCCATTACGGGGCCCTAAGCAGCATACCCATTTGAGGTCCCACCCCTCTATCCACCAACTCACGCCTTACTACATCACCTCAGCACACACGTACAAAAAATGGCTGTGTTAATAAAAAACAATGATGAAACAATTTTACCGAAACATTTATCTCCGAAACAACAAATATATACTTTCAGAAGACAAAGAAAAAATAATCTTCATGAAATTCCTGAAAATTAGCTCATACATTATTTAGAATAAATGACAGAAATATGTATAAAAAAATAATGCAATTATCCACTACCAAATAATTACTAACTACGATACAATCGTGTAATAGCTAACAGTTATACAGAACCGTTCGTACCTTCAAAATTTTTGCCTCCTAGATTTTTTCTGGGCGAAATCATCAATAACATCATCATATGAAATCTCCCTGCCAACGTCCTGGTTGATGCTTATGATGCGAAGGCCACTGAGGCGATCCTGCCCCATTGATGATCTGAGGTAGTTCTTGATTAGCTTCATCTTAGAGAAGCTCCTCTCGGCTGACGCTACTGTCACAGGTAGAGTGCAGGCAATTCTTAGTGCAACCCAGAGATTAGGGTATAGTTCCTCCAGTTGCTTCTGATGAATGAAGGAGAGAAGCTCCAATGCAGTCATGTTGTGTGAAGGTAAAGTCTGCAAGTTCTTAATTTCGAGGGCCAGTTCTCTTCCATCAATGTCAGAGTCAGCTCCAGAGCTCAGTATCTTAGGGAGCTTTTCACACTTGCAGGACAAGTCTTCCTTGTTCATTGTGGTGAAGTTTAGGAGAACCCCAAATATGTCCCTCACATCATCTAATGTTTTGAATCTCTCATTTATTGACCCGATGGCACAATCCACCACCACATTGAAAAATTTGACTTCCAGCCTCTTTAAGGCCCCTGTAAATGGTTCGTCAGGAGCTTCGTAAGCAAAGTGCTTTTTTGTAGATCTGAGCCTCTTCTCCTTCAGCACAGCCTCCACATTCATTTCCTCACATATATCCCTAGCTACGACTTGTGCTGCAACAAAACCTGTGTTTCTGTTGCTGGTGAGTGAGTCTTTTGTTTTTGTGAGGAGGTTGACTGCCACATCAAACTGCATTGTAAGAGACTGCAGAAGTTTTTTCACGTGGTTAAATGCATGAAGAATGTCATACCCTACTACTGTGCAAATCTGAAAGCGATAAGACCCTATCTCCTCTGCAAGTGCTTGTGCTTCAGTCCTGGCTATGGCATCTGTGGCATTGTTTCTGACTTCCAACAGGACCTCTCTGATGTTGTGGCTCTGATATCGCACAGCCTCAATGCTCTTAAGCCGGCTCTCCCACCTGGTTTCACTCCAAGACTTGAGTGTTATGTTCATGCTTCTTTAGGATTGGCCATCTCTGTGTAGCTGCTGCAAAAAGGTTGTACAATTTTTGTACATTGCCAAAGAAGCTGATGGCATCTGTGGAAGCTTTAGCTGCATCAGCCACTACAAGATTCAGAGTGTGAGCCTCACATGGGACATAGCGTGCACGACAGTTCTTCTCTAATAACCTTGCCTGAACACCTTTGTTCTTGCCCTTCATGTTCGCTCCATTGTCATATGACTGTCATCTGCAGCCATCAAAGTGAATATTCAGTTCATCTAGTCTCTTCAGAATCAGAACTGATAAAACCAGGCCTGTACTTTCTGAAGCCTCAAGAAAGCCCAAGAAGTAGTCTTTTATTTCTGGTACTTCACCCATTTTAACAGTTCTGATAATAATCGACATCTGTTCTTGGTGGCTTATGTCTGGAGTGCAGTCTAAAATGAGTGAGTAATATTTAACTTGTTTTATTTCTGCAACAATGGCATCCAAAAATTTTCCCACTAATGGACCCAATGAGCTCATTTTGAATGATGTTTCCTAGGTAACTTCAATGACTATATTGGCCACTTTCGACTCTGCTGATGTGTTGTTTCATCACTGGATCAAATTTGGCAAGCAGGTCAACCTCCTTCAAGAAGTTGCCATTATCTCGATTGTACAATGTAGAGGAAGACCCCCTGAAAGCAAGGTTTCTCTCTGCCAGTGATTGGATTATACTTACAAGACGTGTGAGAACATCTCGCCAGCGTCTTCGCTCTACCACCTCCATTAATGACATTTCAGTTTGGTCAATGGTCCTCCCAGTTTTTAGCCGCAGTTCCAGATCTTTCCATGTTGCTGTGTTATCTGCATGTTCTGAACTATTTTCATGGCCTTTCAGAAGCGAACCAACGTTCATCCAGTAGGGTGTGTCAATTTGGGAGGTGAAAATCAATTTTTGCCAATTCCTTCACTGAGTGGTTTTAAAAATATGTTTTTGGATGTGAAGAATTCAAATCTGCTATTATTTTTGTGATTGCTCAACACTTAGCTTGGTAAATCTACGTTTGATTAAAAAGCACATAAATTGCTCTCGGAAAACAACATTTATTAATTTTAGCTTCTCACAATGTCAGGTAATGTTATAAAAATTTTAGTTTCTCTGCATAAAACATATCCTAGTAATCATAAAACATATCCTTGTAATCATAAAACAACATTAGAAAGTAATGACATCAGTAAAAAAAAATATTTAAACAACAAGTTTCATCAAGTCTTGCTTTGATTCGTTCTTGGACATCAGCCGCCGACTTGCTTCTTGGCCTCTGATATAGCCCTCACGTTTCTCATGTGTATACACCCTGCCTGCTGCCTCTGTGACTTGTTTCACACACCTCTCTATTGACTGAGCATGACAGGGCCACTGTGGAACTTGCATAGGCTTGTCAAAGAACTTCTTTACTTCCGCTGTAGTCAGTTTACATGTCAAAGGAGGTTCAAATACCCCGTCAGACCTGGGACGTACAGAAAGATCTCCAAGTGTGTCATCATCTTCACCCCTCATGTCAACAATCTTTTGGACACCAGCTCTCCTCTCCTCACTGTCATCTGAGCACAAGAGTGTCTGGATTATCATTTCGCTGAATGCATACCATGCTGAGCGCTTGATGGTTGGCAAAACAGCATCCACTACAGCCTTCTTTTGCAGCCTAACTAGCCGCAGCTGAAACAAGATGTGGCGTGGGCCTTCTACCCAAGAGTGTTTTACTTTGATGTTGAACCAACAGGGGTAGTACACACCAACAATGTATTCCACTATCAGTCTTAAGTTGTTGAGGGTTTTGCCTTTAAGGCCATGTTTTGAAACCATATGCGACAAAGCCTGTTTGCTGTTGTCAACCACCTTGAATGGCTCACTGGACCAATTTCAAGAAGGGCCAGATCTGTGGGAAGTTCTCCTGTCCTTATGGCCTGTGTGATCCTATACCCGTACGCTTGATCAGTAGAGAGATCCTTTACGACATTGTCACTCAGTGAAGTAAGAGGCTCTCCAATTGAGAGTTTGGTGAATGAAGGATCAATTTCAAGTTCGGTTGCAGTGTCTAGCATCTTGCCAATGTTACCTGTCCACTTGTTGTTAGACAAGGTCTTCCCATCCAGTGCTGTGATCAAGTGTCGCAGGGGTAACTCGTTAGTGTGGAGGGCACAAACCAACCAGATCAGCTTACGGCAAAGCTTGACCTCTACCCAATGCATGGAACCACCCTCCCAGCCAGTGTTAACATTTGTAGAATCACTTCCAATGGCCTGCAGGCTTTTATCAATGCCCTTCTTCTTCATGAAATCTACAAGATTATCAGCAATAACTTCAGCAGGTTTTTTTCTCGTTGAGCCTTTCTCAGGAGTGAAGTGGTAGAGATATCTTCCACCTGGCTCACTGCACACAGAATAATGCTCTTCTTTGATGATGCTGGGGAAATGACGATCTGAATTGTCTGCTTTCAGCATAACTTTAGTTGTATCTTGACGGCCGTCAAAGAAGATGCAGTCAATTTCACCCTTCTTACAAAGATCATCAAATTCCTGATCCAGGGATCTCATAACTTTTTTGGGCCCTCTTGACTTTATTGTGATCAACTACAAGTCTCTTGTCTTCTTCAGTGATCAAGCCAGCATCCATAAAGGCAGCAGTGGTGATGGCAGTTGTGGCACGCAGGCCAACACCATATCTGATGCTATGCATAGCAACATTAGGTATTTCTAATGTGTTGTACTCTGGCTTTTTATTGGAAGTTGAAGACGTGCTTGGTATTTCTAATATCACTTCATAACTTCCATCCTTTCCATCTTCAGCATCAGCTATTTGTTCTTCATTTTCATCATCAGAGAAAATTATTTCATTTATGCATTGAAACTCCTGCTTACTTGTCTGCTTATATTCAGCAAGCCTTCTTCTTTCGTCTTCTTGCCGCTTCTGCTTTTTGACTTGTCTGTTGTGCTCAGGTTGATCTGGCAAGCCAATCTGATGTGGTCCAATAGAACCAGACTTGTCTCTCTGACCTTTAATGAAAGCAAGTTCCTTCACAGGGATCTTCATCTCCCTAGGGCATGTACAGTTAATGTGAGTTTCGTTTTTGCAACCAGCATCTGCAAGGCAGCCAAATTCAGAGCAGAGAACAATTTTACACTTGCAACTGAGGATGTCAAAAAGCTTGTCAAGTTTTGCAATGAAAGCCTCTTTGACATGTAGCTTTCCTCTCCCAAGAGATATGTTTTTGGCCTGCTCCCAGCTGTCTTGGATCTTGTTTAAGATTGTGACTCGTGAATTTACAACGGGGGCTACAAAAGAACTGTTTGCTCGTTCCCACTTTTCAAGCACTTTAGGGTAAATGTCCTTTGCAAGACTGGCTGCTGGGTAGTTTCTCACATCCTCACCACTTTGTTCTCTTAGCAGTAGCCCATATTTCAGAACGTCTCGCAGAGTTGGGAGTTCAGAGGGCAACAACTCTCTACCAGTTCCAATTAGGTTGCTCATATGTGTGAATGTCCCCAGTCTTGTCCTCCTTTTAGAAGCCATTGTAGGTCAATTCCCACTGGTTAGGATGGTAGCACTGACGGACAAGTAATCTTCAGCACACTGATGAATATGTTTCAACCTGTGAAATAAGCAAAAACAGCAGTGCATTATATATACAGCCAGTGGCGGACCTACATTTTTGGACCCTGAAGCTTGAACCGTTATGGGGGCCCCTTCGCAACCAGCAACAATAGGGCAACATCCAACAAGGTTCAAAGGGCCTTGCTGCCCTTGCAAGGACCTCGAGGCCCAAATGGCGGAGAACGGGGTGGTGGGGTGGTGTCCTTGAAAATGGGCCATACAGTGAGCCCCTTCCCACCAGCAACGAGGTCTGGCGAGCTCAGCGAGCCCATACAGCTCGGGGTTCGGGCGCTGCAAGCCCACAAGAAAATTTTGAAATTTGACCAATTACAGGGGCATTTTGAGGCCATATGAAATGGGTATTAGAGCATATTCTAAGGTCAATATTAAGTACTTCAACCCATTGGCTTATGATTCTATCACTAAAATAGCCTTATTTTAACAACAAACACTTTAAAAAACTCCATCGATTTTGTTGAAAAATTCACTCATTAAAAAAAAAGTTGCTTCAGGGCCCCTCCTGGATTAGGGGCCCTGAAGCTTAAGCTTCATTAGTTTCATAATAGATCCGCCACTGTATACAGCATATATAATTATTAATATAATAATTATTATATAATTCCACAAAAAAGTCAAAAAAGTCACTATTTTTATGTAGCTTCTTACCAAGCAAAACTAAATTATATTAAATTAACAAAAATATCTTTAGAATTCCTAAGTCATGCTGCAACTTTTTAGCACCCCTCATATTTGGAATTTGAAAGTTGAAAAATTCGACACACCTTATAAAATCATCCAGTCTGAAGGTCCATCCGTAATTAGTTTGTACGACTTCCTTGAAAACAACTTGCAGCAGAAGCAATAAAGAGCATCATTCCTTCTAGAGTACATCAGCCAGCTTCGCTTTATTTTTCCCCATTAATTAATGTTCTGTACATGTAATGATGATGAACGCTTCTACCGTCCTCTCTTTTAGGGAATGTGACATCTGGACTGCTTTGAAATGGTCCTCGAGACACCAGATCTGTCTTCAAGGCATCTGACAGGACAACTGGCCAGTCATACGGATCAAGCGGTGGAGCAGATCTTGGTTCTCATTGCTCAGTAGAAATGCCTGTGTGTGGTGTTTGAAACTGAACAGAAGATGGGCCACTTGTTGGTTCATCAGGTTCTACTTCTACTGGTGTTTGAGGTTGCATAGAGGATGGTCCTGCTGTTGGCTCATGATGCTCATCAGGCTTTGCTGAGGATGGCTTTTCCAAATATTTCAGTAGTGCTCCTGAGAAGAACATAACATTACATATTCTGTTGATTTTTGTTAAAATACTCTTTCTTATCTTGTTTGATAATTTAACTGATCTGTGTGAACAGAATTTGAGGTGATGTGACCCATTAAATTTCACATTTCGAAATATTATAAATATTACAGAGACTAGCTTACTCTACACGATTCCTGAGCACTTGCCTAGCTTGATGGTCTACCTAACCTAGTTGCCTGAACTGTAATCACAAGAATATACAAGTGGTACATCTCACCTGTGCTACTGGAAAGCTTCTCCTCCTCTATTTTCTTCTTTTTCCGTTTTTCAGCTCCTGATGGATAATGTCGTTTCATTTTCCAAGATGCACGAAGTCACATCTAGTTGACCACAGCTAATCTGCTAAATAATAATAATCATGATAATAATGATGATAATAATAATAATAATAATAATATAATAATAATAATAACTTCAGCTATATTCCTATTCTTGCCCACTGAGCTATGACCTGGGAGCCTGTCTAGGGGCCCCCTAGTAGCAGTGGGGCCCTAATCGGCCGCTTAGTCTGCTTATGCCCGGAAACGGCCCTGCTTTCACGCATTGAAAATGTGTCCCTAAGCGGAGGTCAACAGCATCTCCTTAAATAGTTTAATTCAATATCTAGAATGCAAAAGGAAGAAAAATTAAATTTTAGAACGAAATAAAAGATTCTATCTCTCTCATTTACACATCTCACAGACATAAATAACTCATCATAGCACCATTGTTGAATAAACACAGATTTCCGTAGATATTTCATGACGATTGGGTGAATTATTATTGCATTGATTCATATTACTCAAAGTAGCAAAACCTTGTTTTCCTTATTTCTTTAGTTTGTTATTAGTTTACATCGCCATACTTTTCAGGTTTTATACGATCACACGCACGTTTCATCACAGAAATTATTAATTATCATAATTATTGTGAGATCATTTTAAGTTTTTTGAGATGAATCCAGACTATTTGTGGTGGTATTATTTCTACATTTACGAAATTACTCTCATGTTTTTAAATTCGAATAAAAATCATGTTATCAATAGACTTGTTTATTTTGGCTATGTGTCTAGTTCAAAATATGTGTTGTAATTCGATTTCTTCATGATATCATTGGATTTTTTCTCACAAGAATAAACTTATACATCTCGAATGACCAGCAAAAAGAGCATCATCATCATTTAATTAGAGGCATACGCGTGTAGAAAAGCATATAGATACACAACCAAACATCGTGACGCTGGATGATGCACAGACATATGACCTAGCGTTACCATGGAAACTCCTAATGTTTAATTACCTACCCAAACCCAAGAAGATTGACTCGATCCTCAGTTATACCAAACATTCTGTCGTCGAATACACACACACACCACACACACACACACACACACACACACATATATATGCGCATCTCTGTATGAACGAGGTAACGACTTTTTAAAATCTATATATCTAAAAAGGTATGTCAATGTAACCTAATGTAGCCTCTTACTGACTGTCTTCACTCTCTCTCTGTTCGCCGCATTGTTGCCTCACTCTCTTTTTACTATCGCTATTATAATAGACACTGCCCTTCTGAACTCTCTAACTGCATGCTTCCTCCTTTAAAGAGAGCACGCAACACCAGACTTTCGACATATTCTCGTTCCTTTTCTCTCCAACTCTCTAACGCAAGGGTTAATCGGTATTTTCACTTTTTCATCTACACAACCGGTCAACTCCCTAACAATCTTCCTCAATTCATCTTTCCCCCTGGCTATGACCTCTTTCAAACGCAGAGTGTCCAGGGATCTCGAAAACCTCAGATCTTGATTTTGGTTTTCTTCTTTTATTGGCGGGGAAAACCCTTTTTGTGGACATTCTCCCTTAGCCACTCTTTCCTCCATAAAAAAAAAATCTAACCTAACCTCAATGCCATCGATCTGGCCAGGGCGTGATAACTGTTTAGGGCACAATGCAGGGCTCGAGGGGAGTTCTCTGTTAAGTTATTAAGTAGTAAGATACTCACTACTCTAGCCTATCTTACTCTAACCAAAACTTCACTAACGTAACATGGCGTAACCTTACCTAATCACGACTAATACAGCAATCCCTCGTTACAGCGCGTTTCGCTCTGCGCGGTTTCGCTATACCACTATTAATACATTATATCCCCACATTCGTTATAACGAACTCTCCCCCGATAGAACGCTGTTAGCACTCGTACGTCTGGCAGCTAGTCCGTCTACTATTTTCGTTCACCGACGCTCAGCTCAGTTCTGCCTGACACCATCTTGGATATTGTTTGCTCAAAGACTGTTGTAGTGTATTGTTTATATTAAATTTAACCCTTTAAAAGTTACAATGAGGGTTAATCATGCAAGTTCATCTACAGCAGGTACAGTCAGAGCCGGATTTAGACGTGTGGAGGCCCTGGGCAGCCTCCATGTGGAGGCCCCCCTACCTTAGGGGAAGACATAATTGAAGTCATCCATAAGATTCATAATATAATTAACATACATACACTTTCAAAACATCGTGCACTCTTGTGTCTGTCCATTCCACTCATTTCTGCAAAAAATGAAAGCCTCGGGTTCCTCGGGTATTCCATTATAGTGAGAGTAGGCCTAAAAGAGTAATAAACACAAAATAATAATCAGTACACAACAAATAGTAATTGGTAAAAGTTTATGTACTACAGTGGTATTGGATGCGCGTGTTTTTTTGTTGATCATCTATCGGGTTTTTCTAGTTTCGGGTTTTTTCTATTTTGATAATGGCTTGTCAATATGTGGAGGCCCCCAAGATGTGGAGGCCCATGGGCAGCTGCCCACTTTGCCCACTCCTAAATCCAAAGGTGGGCAGGACCGAGTTCCAAAAGGACCGAATTCCAGGAACTCGGTCCTTTTTAAGGACCGTGAGCGGGAAAGTAGGTCCTTTTCTCAGTGAGGACCGAAATGAGGAGCGACGGTCCATTTTTAAGCAATTTCGGACGGTCCGGTCCGGACGGTCTTTTTTAGTGATTTTAGTGTGTTTAGTGATTATTTGAAGTTCTAAAGAAGATGGATCGTTTCCTCCAGAAGACTCAGAAAGAGACTGAGACTGAACTGAAACTTGTTTCAACACCTGGCACCATCCAGTGCCGCCGTGGAGAGGCTCTTCTCTTTGGGGAAGGACGTCCTCAAGCCGAAAAGGTCATGGCTCAGTGACAGCCATTTTGAAATGCTAGACTTCTTGAAGGGAAACTCAAGCATTTAACTTAATAACTTTTTTTCATCATTTATGTATTGTATTAATTATAATTTACGTTAATAAAATTAAAGATTTCCGGTGTCTTTAATTTCATTTTTCATTTTAATCAAATTTTTCACTTATATTATATATAAGGACCGAGGACCGAGTCGTTCCTAGGTCCTATCTTCAGAAAGGACCGTGACCGGGACCGTCGGTTTGAGGCAAGGATCGGGACCGGGACCGTCGGTCCTTTTTGAGGCCCGGGTGCCCACCTTTGCCTAAATCCGGCCCTGGGTACAGTAATGCTAAAAAGATTTCAAGAAGTTTGTGTATGATTAGGGCCATGTAAAAGGCCTGCAATTGTTGCAAGGTTCTGTACAACGAGAAGAAGGCTGAAGTGCAACTCATTTTAGATTCTTTCTTTAGCTTTAAGAGAGCTACACGTTCCTTTTGAGTAAATTCCTTTTGTTTCAATAAAAAATTTGTCTCAATTTGCTTGTTTCTGTGCACCATTTATTATTTATGTTAAATAGGGCTACAATTAGGGGCTTCTTTGCCCTTGGAATTCAAATTTACTGGCACAAATGAAAGGTATTTATATTGATTCCAAAGGTGAAATCAAACTCGCTAGGCGCTGATTCACTTAGCGCCTATTTTCTTAGAATCAATTAAGAGTGTTAAGTGAGGGATTGCTCTATTGTTTTATTCGACAGTGAAAATGTTTCTACATATTTTTATATCAATTTATAATGTTTCGAGCTAAAATAAAGAGTTACCTCACAAAAAATCACCCAACTACTCAACTGTACATCTATGATTTAGTATACACTTGAACTTGCTTATTCTCAAGTGCGTACGCGCGCGCTCGCGAGTGTGGTGTGTGTGTGTGTGTGTGTGTGTGTACGTCTGCACAGACTTTTTTATTTTTAACAAAAACCAACTCATTACAACGCTTTACAAACAATTAAAATGTTTGGATAAATTTCTTTAATACATGTAGAGTTTATTGTATCGTCATGAAAGGTTAAAATGAATTTCAATTGTATTTTATCTTAAAGAAATGTTAAACAGTTTATTTTACGTACAAATGAATTCAACTGTTTTTCAGTGGAAGATAATCAGCTTTAAATTGTTTACAAGATTTAAATTTTAAAATAGGAATAAAATAAATGAATAAAACTTATTGTTATAATTCATTATTTAAGTGTGCGTCGACCATCTTAGTCCTACAAATTTGTTCTGGTTAACGCCAAATTTTACTTACTTCGAAAGAACACTTTTGAATTTGAAAGAGTTAAAAAAATAAGAGAAAAGTGCACTTCAAATGCAAAAACAATAATTTAATTTATCACAAAAATTAAAAATAATAATTAACAATAATTTAGGAATTAATAAAATACGTTAAACTAATTTCCTATTTATAATTACGAATCTGATTTACAATAAATTAAATAGATTGTCTATTAAACAATATTTTTACATAATTGAAAGAAAAGGCAATAAATCATTTTTTTTGTTTTGGTTTTTAATATAAGAGAGAGAGACGCGGAACTTGTCTTATTCGATTCAGAAGGCAAATATTATAGGTAAAAGTAACATCCATGTGCCATATCCACTAAGGAAGTGATGGGGTACTGTTCCGAACGTGGGCTATCTTAGTCACAGTCAATTAAATGGGAGTGTCCAGCTTGCCCCTCCTTCGTGACGTAAGATACACAAAAGGCAACCGCCCTAGTCTAGGACGGATTGGGCTTCGAATCCACAACTCAGCCGAGTATCAGCACTACCGGGCGGCGCCCTATCCGATCGATCTACGAAACGCTGAAGGCAAATATACCAAGAAGTAAATGTTGGGGTGACTTTATAGCTGCAATACTTTAATATCAAGTCTTTTCAGTTGCAGAAGGTCCTAAATCTCTGCTAAAGATGGTCATTTAAAAAACAATAAAAAAATTATTCATTAGTTTCAGTTTTAATCAAGAAAACCCTCTTATATACAGGGTGTACATAAAGTCAGGATCTATTTTTGTGAAGCACTTGGAAATTATATGGAATTCAATCATAAAATGATAAAGTGGTAATATTTATTAAATAATTAAGAGTAGGATTCGACGTGACGCCCATCAGTATCCCTGCACAGCTCAAATCGTTCCGCAGCATTTCTAAACACATTCTGGAGCATTTGCGGGGTTATGATATCTGCAGCAGTTCGTATACGTGTACGTAAGTTTTCAAGACTCGTAATCTTCGTCTGATAGACGTGCGATTTGATAAAGCCGCATACAAAGAAATCTAAAGGGGTTAAATCTGGTGATCTCGCTGGCCAAGATCTGTTGCTTCCGCGTCCGATCCAGCGATTTGGAAAACGTCCATTTAGATAATCCTGAACAATTTTGGCATAGTGACAAGGAGCACCATCATGTTGATAGACGACGGGGATAGGATTGTTAGTACCGTCGTCTATCAACATGATGGTGCTCCTTGTCACTATGCCAAAATTGTTCAGGATTATCTAAATGGACGTTTTCCAAATCGCTGGATCGGACGCGGAAACAACAGATCTTGGCCAGCGAGATCACCAGATTTAACCCCTTTAGATTTCTTTGCATGGGGCTTTATCCAATCGCACGTCTATCAGACGAAGATTACGAGTCTTGAAAACTTACGTACACGTATACGAACTGCTGCAGATAACATAACCCCGCAAATGCTCCACAATGTGTTTAGAAATGCTGCGGAACGATTTGAGCTGTGCAGGGATACTGATGGGCGTCACGTCGAATCCTACTCTTAATCATTTAATAAATGTTACCTCTTTATGATTTTATGATTGAATTCCATATAATTTCCAAGTGCTTCACAAAAATAGATCCTGACTTTATGTACACCCTGTATATTCTTTGCCGTTAATACAAAGATCAGTAGAAAAATAAGAAACCCAGAAGATATAGGATCTCTACAAACAGACATGAACAGAATCTACAAGTGGACGGAAGACAACAACATGAAGTTTAACACTGAGAAATTTCAGCTGTTACGTTACGGAAAAAGAGAGGACCTAAAATCCATGGAATATTATAACTCAAATGGACAGGAATTTCTGAGAAATTCTAAAGCAAAAGACTTAGGGGTTGTAATGACTGATGATGCGAAATTTGAAACACAAAATAAGATAGCAGTAAATAGAGCAAAGAGAGTAACTGGGCAGATACTGATCAGAACCTATAAACGAAGGGATAGGAATATAATGATTCCTCTACTGAAAACACTAATCATACCTAAATTGAAATATTACTCGGTCCTAAGATGTCCATATAAAAATGAAGACATTAGACAACTAGAAGTGATTCAGAGAAGCTTGACAGCCAAGATCAAGGGGTGCAAAGAACTAAATTACTGGGAGAGGTTACTCGAATTAAACCTTTATTTAGCCTACTAGAAAGGAGGAGAGAGAGAGAGAGAGAGAGAGAGAGAGAGAGAGAGAGAGATACACCATTATTTACACTTGGAAAATAATGGAGAAACTAGTCACTAATCTTACTCTGAACCCTGTAACTCGCCAGACAACAGTGGAAAGTAGACAAATAAGACTGTGCCGTGTTCCTAAATTAAAGGCTAGACAGGGAACATCCTTAACCCTGAAAAAAAAATGATTTTGTTGTGAGAGGACCAAATCTCTTTAATCAGCTACCCAAAGACCTAAGGAACACGAATGGGGTTACAGTGGACATTTTCAAAAGAAGACTAGACGCCTGGCTCAGAACAATCCCGGATGAGCCGGGCGTACCTGGCTATGTGGTGGTAGAGGGTACAGGAAACCAACTCACTCCTTCACCAGGCCAACTCGAGAGGAGGGGCGACAAGCGTGACCTTCGTGAAATGAGGAATCATCGAGCCGAACAGTTGAAAAGTTGAAATGGTGTGTGTGTATATATATATATATATATATATATATATATATATATATACACACACAAACTCAGAATGGTCCCCTGAGAAACTTATATGTTAAACACAGACCGTGCACGGAACAAGGAACTCTTCTGGGAAAATTAAATCCACTATAGTCCGAATAAGTACTGTAATGGTAAATGACAAATACCATAGTTTGTTTTTCTTTTTCATAAAAAGAAAAGCTATGGTATTTGTCATTTACCATTACTTATTCGGACTATAGTGGATTTAATTTTCCCAGAAGAGTTCCTTGTTCCATGCACGGTCTGTGTTTAACACATATATATATATATATATATATATAATATATATATATATATATATATATATATGATGAATAAAACCACGAAGGAAAGGAAACACAGATGGTGCTCAAGCGCTTTCGTCTAATGACATCCTCAGGAACACTGAAGTACATAAAGAGTTACAACCTATATGTAGGTTACAAAAAAAAAAAAAAAAAAAATCTATATATATATATACAGCGTGTCCCAAAGAAATGTATACCCACTTTGTTCGATAATACCAGCTATAAGGATAATAAATATTTACTTTTTATATGTGTTTTAATAAAGAATTTTCTCCTGAATCTAAATATGTAATTATTTTTATTAAAAATTGAAAAACAAAAACGTTACAGATGTTTAAATTATAATTATTATTTTCGAGACTTCATGTGCGATATTTTCTAATATTTTTGCACGTATTCGAGATATGTTTGAAACCGACGGCACTGTGCAAAACTTACAAAAACAACGTTCTGGAAGACGTCGAACATCTTAGATAAAGTGTCATTTAACCATGGAATTTGTAAATTTTTTGAATTAACTAATAATTACAACATTTATGCTTCAATATCAACACTAAACATAAGTATCTCAAAACACTCGGTTAAAATATTAGAAAATATCGCGCATGAAGTCTCGAAAATAATAATTATAATTTAAACATCTGTAACGTTTTTGTTCTTCAATTTTTAATAAAAATAATTATATATTTAGATTCAGGAGAAAATTCTTTATTAAAAAACATATAAAAAGTATATATTTATTATCCTCATAGCTGGTATTATCGAACAAAGTGGGTATACATTTCTTTGGGACACGCTGTATATACAATAAACGGAAAAACAAAATTAAAGGATTGTGGAAGGGGGCACACAAATTTATAAGGAAAAACTATCGATTTTTAGCACAAGATTAAAAGAATTGTTTCCAACCAATGTTATAGATAAAAAAAAAATATATATATATACAAATTTATACTGGAAATCTGCCCGGGTTTTAGCACTCTGCTCTTTTTGTATATAAAAAGAAAAAAATTGAACAATTATCGATTTTTAGCACAAGATTAAAAGAATTGTTTCCAACCAATGTTATAGATAAAAAAAATAAAATAAAATAAAAAAATAAAATATATATACAAATTTATACTGGAAATCTGCCCGGGTTTTAGCATATCGATTTTTAGCACAAGATTAAAAGAATTGTTTCCAACCAATGTTATAGATAAAAAAATAAAATATATACAAATTTATACTGGAAATCTGCCCGGGTTTTAGCACGCTGCCCTATTTTTTGTATATAAAAATTGAAAAATAAAAGTTAGTGGCATACAAATTTACCAAAGATTTAGCGTTCTACCTTTCTTATCTAAATCTGTTCTGAAGGAATTCAAAACAACAGGATCGAGTTGAAAAAGACCTTTGCTTATGTTGAAGTTATGTGTTAGTTGGATAATGGCAGACTCAAGAATATTTCTATTAACAATGTTGCTAGAGTGAAATAAAACTGAAGCATTATTCCAATCAATACAGTGGGATAACTCTGACAAATGGACAAAAAGAGCACTCGACAACTGTCCTGTTCTAACGAATATTGATGCTGTTTTATACGTGTGTGCAAATCCTTTCCCGTCTGACCTATGTAAAAGGAATCACATTGTTTGTATGCCACTAACTTTTATTTTTCAATTTTTATATACAAAAAATAGGGCAGAGTGCTAAAACCCGGGCAGATTTCCAGTATAAATTTGTATATATATTTTATTTTTTTTATCTATAACATTGGTTGGAAACAATTCTTTTAATATTGTGCTAAAAATCGATATGCTAAAACCCGGGCAGATTTCCAGTATAAATTTGTATATATATTTTATTTTTTTTATTTTTTATTTTTTTATCTATAACATTGGTTGGAAACAATTCTTTTAATCTTGTGCTAAAAATCGATAATTGTTCAATTTTTTTTTTTTTACAAAAAGAGCAGAGTGCTAAAACCCGGGCAGATTTCCAGTATAAATTTGTATATATATATATTTTTTTTTTTATCTATAACATTGGTTGGAAACAATTCTTTTAATCTTGTGCTAAAAATCGATAGTTTTTCCTTATAAATTTGTGTGCCCCCTTCCACAATCCTTTAATTTTGTTTTTCCGTTTATTGTATATATATATATATATATATATATATATTATAGATTTTTTTTTTTTTTTTTTTAACCTATATATTGGTTGTAACTCTTTATGTACTTCAGTGTTCCTGAGGATGTCATTAGACGAAAGCGCTTGAGCACCATCTGTGTTTCCTTTCCTTCGTGGTTTTATTCATCATAAATACTTTTCACGTGTTACTTTCGTGAAATAATTTTCATTCATATATATATATATATATATATATATATATATATATATATATATATATTTTTTTTTTTTTTTTTTTTTTTTTTTAGGAAGAACCGATTCGCCTCTATTTAAAGGGCATATCTCAGCGGAAAAAACAAAGAAAAAGTGAGAGGAAAGACAGAGGAAAAAGAAAGGGTGGAGGGGACAGTCGAAGTGGAAAAAGACCAAGGATGACAAGGACTGCAGGGTCGAGCCCCATCATCCTTGGGTGCTAGGGCCGGGAGGGCGCACGTGAAACCTCCAGGAACAAGCACGTACAAACGAGCACAAAGAGCACTCAAGAGCACGAGCTTAGAACCCCCTTGCGGGGATATATATATATATATATATATATATATATATATATATATATATATATATACAGGGTGGGGCACGGGAATCAAGTGTTTTTTGAATAGCTAGTAATCGGCCATTAGGAATGGGAGGGGCGTGCGGTAGGTAGCATTCCATTCCTAGGTTCATAGCATTTAACTTTAACTAACACTCACCTATATCTTTCAGGTGCCATCATGGAGCAGTGGACGTTAGAACACCGCATGTTCGCGTATGATCATTTTGTTAGGAGTGGCGAGTCAGTGACAGCAGTTCAGCGTGCGTTTCGCCGCAGATTCAACATTCATCGAAATGACTCTGTTCCCGCTCGTGACACAATCTTACGTTGGGTTAACAATCTTCGAACAGGAGGCTCAATAATGAAAACAAAACCGAAGGGGCCGCAACGCACTGTGCGTACTCCAGAGAACGTTGAAAGGGTCAGACAAGCGATGTTGCAAAGCCCAGGCCGCTCTGCTCGGAGACATTCAGCTGCACTCGGAATCAGCAATCGTACTGTTAGACGGATTTTGCATGAAGAATTACATTTTCACCCATACAAGTTAGCGATGGTGCAGGAATTGAATGTAAACGATTGCCCCCAACGACTGAATTTTGCACAGGAAATGCTTGCACTTTATGAGCAGAATGAAAACATGATGGTGGTAATGAGTGATGAAGCCCATTTCCACCTTAATGGGGCCGTCAACAATCAAAACTGTCGGTATTGGGCTGCTGAAAATCCGCGACAACTCCATGAAAAACCGCTGCATAGCCCTAAGGTTACAGTTTGGTGCGCGGTGGGAAAGTTTGGCGTCATCGGTCCCTATTTCTTCGAACAAAATGGGGTTACCGTTACCATAACATCTGGGCGTTACATTGAGATGGTGAACACCTTTTTCATCCCTGAGTTACGAAGAAGGCGTATTGCTCGTCGACATTTGTGGTTTCAGCAAGATGGGGCCACGCCACACACCGCCAGAGCGTCAATGGCTGTTCTTCGCCCCCTGTTTCCCAACCATCTCATTTCGAGATTTGGTGACATTGCATGGCCCCCTCGGTCCCCTGACTTGTCCACATGTGACTTCTTTCTATGGGGTACCTCAAGTCACGTGTCTACGAGGACAAGCCCCGTACATTAGATGCATTGAAGGAAGCGATCCGTCAACAAATCATCCAAATCAACAGAGACCTGCTGGGAAGAGTGGAGGCCAATTTTCGTAAACGCCTTCAACAATGCGTCGACGGCCAAGGACATCATATGCCAGATATAATTTTCGGTACATGATTATTATGACATGAAATGCTATGTTCTTACGAATGTTGTTCTACCAATATATTTTCTTTACAAAAATAAATATCATTTTCCTGATTATTCCAAAAACACTTGGTTCCCGTGCCCCACCCTGTATATATGGGAATGAACTCAGAATGGTTCCTTGAGGTTTTTTATGATACACACAGACCGTGCATGGAACAAGGAACCCTTCTAGGAAAATTAAATCCACTATAGTCCGAATAAGTAATGGTAAATGACAAATACTATAGTTTTATCTTTTTCATGATGCTAGACCGACGTGGCCAACGGGTCACTCGCAAATAGGTCCCAAAAAATATAGCTTCCCTCACCAGCTATCTACAACGCAGATAGGATCCAACTTTGGGACAGGATCTAGGGTTTAAATCAGCCTAGCCCAGCTACATTTAGAATTTCAATATAAACAAAAGACTCGCTGCCTTCACGTCAGATTGAATACATCAAAGAAAAAGGGGTAACTATTATATTTTTAGCCAAAAACCAAAACTTAAACCTCAACTGGCAGAATTGAGCGTCCTCTTTTCAAGGCACATAACATGTCCGTTTCATGATGGGAATGAACTCAGAATGGTTCCCTGAGGTTTTTTATGATACACACAGACCGTGCATGAAACAAGGAACTCTTCTATAGTGGATTTAATTTTCCTAGAAGAGTTCCTTTTTCCATGCACGGTCTGTGTGTATCATATATATATATATATATATATATATATATATATATATATATATATATAAAATGAAAAATTCGAAGTTGGTCTACTCAAATGCAATACCCAAAATGTCGAGTACAAGAACGAAGTTAGGATTTAAAAGAAATGAAAGAAAAAATAATCTTTATTATTTGTTTACACGAAACATTCTTAAGAATAAGTAAATAACTAATTTAGGCTTTGTTTACATAAGGTAAATATCGTTGTGAAATATTCTTTTTATTTTCCATGGTATCCTCCATAACCACCTCCACTGCCACCTCCTCCTCTGCCTTTGCCTCCTCCTCCGCCTCCTCCTCCGCCTCCTCCTCTTCTGCCACCTCCACCTCCTCTTTTACCACCTCCAGATCCCCCTTTTCCTCCTCCAAATCCACCACCACCAAATCCTCTCTTTCCACCGCCTCCAGATCTTCTTTTTCCTCCGCCAGATCCCCTTCCTCCATGTCCTCCTCCGCCAGATCCACTTCCTCCATATCCTCCTCCTCTTCCACCAGATCTTCCTCCTCCAAATCCACCTTTTCTTCCTACCGATCCACCTCCAAATCCTCCGCCTCCTCCACCACCTCCTCTCTTTCCTCCGCCAGATCTTCCACCTCCACCTCCACCGCCATAGCTACTTCCGGCTTGAACCGAAGCAACAATTAGGGTGGCAAAAAGAACGATGAATGACAGACGAATCTGTAAGAAAAGGAAAAAATTTACGCCTTACATACTTTGCACCAAAATGAGTTACATCATTCAAGTAACGTATTTCTCAAATCAAAATTTTTACTTTTTTCATTTTACTGAAAAATTTTGGAAAAATTATTTTGATTATTTTAAAGTTGTTTTGAGTTATTTGTGTTTAAAAGTTTTTAAATTTTTGTTTTGTAATTTATTCACTCGAATAGTATTGGAAAGGATTTTAAAAATATTTTCATCAACATTTTAAAAGTTGTTCAAAATCGTTGATGAGAACTAAATTCATCAAAAATTAGTTATTGTAAAATGTCGAACGATTATGTTTAGAAATTCTTATTTGATCAATTGCATAAAACAATAAATTTTATTTTAAAGCGTTTGTACTTTGAAAGAAGTCGAAGTGTTGTTATAAAGAATGATGACGAGTTTAACACCGACTTACCATCTCCGATCACTAAAATGAAGCGAGTGTTTTACTCCCGACAAACGATCGGTACTTATAAAGGGGTTGAAATCACGGTTCGGTCATTCCGACCTTAGAACATAGCGTGTTTCTCAAAATTAAGAAAATAAGTTTCAATTAAGTATTAAAAAATTAATTTTTATTTTTATTTTAAGTCTAATTTAGTTGACGATGAATCATATGAGAAAGTTTAATTTTCAAACGTCATTTCTCTCTTTCTTGAAAGGAAACTGTTATAACCTTTCCTCTGTGTGTGTGTGTGTGTGTGAAATTAAAGTTGCAATTTGGATAATAAATCTTGTACAAAATTATGTTCGTAATGACTTTCTAATTATATTGTAATTTTTTTTTACGTGGTGTTCATTGATCGAAATGACCTCAATGAAGATGATCAATTGTGCAGATCGGTTGTTTGAATGTAATATACAGGTTGTCCGAGAATTATCTGGACAATTCTTGGCTGTTATTAAAGGTCAACCATGAAGTGTAGAAATTCCAGTGTTGTCCCATTTTACAGAGAATCTCATTAAGTGTTTTCTGATACCAAGTTTTGACAAGTCTTTTAGAAATTCCAGTGTGTCCGAACATTATCTGTACAATTTCATCTTTTAATAAAATTCTTGATAACACACGTAAAATTCTTAAACAAGATTATTTAGAATCTGTATTTTCAAAAGTTTCTTTTATTAAAATAATGTTGTTACAAACATTCGATATGTGCACCATTAGTGATTCGCAAAACATCCAATCGATACTCCAAATGTTGCCATGTACGCTGCAGCATATCCACATCAATTCGCTCAATAGCAGCTGTGATTCTTGCTTTTAAATCATCAATGTCTGTCACCCGCGTACATTTCTAAAAAACTTGTCAAAACGTGGTATCAGAAAACACTTAATGAGATTCTCTGTAACATGGGACAACACTGGAATTTCTACACTTCATGGTTGACTTTTAATAACAGCCAAATATTGTACAGATAATTCTCGGACACCCTGTATATAACTGGTTTAACCCTAGTTTTTCTTCTGCTCGAATTGTTCTCTCTGACGATGGTCAATCTTAATTAATTAAAATCCCACCAGTAATAAAAGCTTAAATTTATCACATTAAAACTTTAATTTTTTTTTTAATATTTATGTATGAACGTTTTAAATTTTATCTTTTATTTTAATTTTATGGAATTTTAATTGTGTAAGTGTATGAGTACAATACACTTAATCTTCATACACTGTTTCCTTACTATATACAGGGGGTAACAGAAGTCCCTTCTCGTAGGGAAATCTTTTACGATATTTTATTTAGCGACGAGACTTGATTTCATTTAAATGGAACAATGAATCGCCACTATTATCGTTACTGGAGCGACGAACATGCACTGGATTAATTGGTAAGTTGATTGTATTGTTTGTAACGTATAGTTAAAATTATTTTCTTGTTTAATTCTGTTATATCTTATTTCCCTATGAAAACGGACTTTTGTTACACCCTGTAAATAATAAACAGAAAAAGTAAGTGGAACTTTGGAATTCTCGTGCGAATTCAGTACACATATTGATTATATGAATCCATCCAAAGACTGTCCAAAGCCAGTCTAATGAATGGAGAAGGGAAGCATTAACCAATCCACTGTTCATAATTTACTGCCCTCTAACTTTGCTTCCTGGTGATGGGACATTATTTCCAGCTGATTTGGTCTCGTTACTGCATATATGAATGACCCTTCGTGGTTGAAGAACGTAAAAGAATCATATCAACAGTTTCTATGAGGACACCTCAAATGTTTTTACATCTGCCTCGTAGCGTTGGTGATCGCAACGCATTGCTCTTTGCTCATGGTTCAATGGATGCACAGTCAGAGTGTGGTCGAAATGAGAAAGAGATTCTTCAAAATTTTATACTTCAACGTTGCAGAGTTTATGATAAAATTTAAAGTTTCACCATGCAAACAATGAACAAGGTTCTCGGTGATCAGAAAGTCCTGTCGACTGTTTGAGAATGAAGCAAAGGTTTCTCGTTCGTTTGGTGAGGTCTGATGAACGAGCAATGCTTTCAGGCAGGGCCGTTTCTAGCCATTAGGGGGCCCTAAGCAGTATACCCATTTGAGGTCCCACCCCTCCATCCACCAACTCACGCCTTACTACATCACCTCAGCACACATACAAAAAATGGCTGTGTTAATAAAAAACAATTATGAAACAATTTTAATGAAACATTTATGTCCGAAACAACAAATATGTACTTTCAGAAGACAAACACAAAAAAATACTCTTCATGAAATTCCTGAAAATTAGCTTATATATTATTTAGAATAAATGACAGAACTGTGTATAAAAAAATAATGCAATTATCAAATACCAAACAATCACTAACTACGATACAATCGTGTAATAACCAACAGTTATACAGAACAGTTTGTATCTTCAAAATTTTTGCCTCCTAGATTTTTTCTGGCCGAAATCATCAATAACATCATCGTATGAAATCTCCCTGCCAACGTCCTGGTTGATGCTTATGATGCGAAGGCCACTGAGGCGATCCTGCCCCATTGATGATCTGAGGTAGTTCTTGATTAGCTTCATCTTAGGGAAACTCCTCTCGGCTGACGTTACTGTCACAGGTAGAGTGCAGGCAATTCTTAGTGCAACCCAGAGATTGGGGTATAGTTCCTCCAGTTGCTTCTGATGAATGAAGGAGAGAAGCTCCAATGCAGTCTTGTTGTGTGAAGGTAAAGTCGGCAAGTTCTTAATTTCGAGGGCCAATTCTCTTCCATCAATGTCAGAGTCAGCTCCACAGCTCAGTATCTTAGAGAGCTTTTCACACTTGCAGGACAAGTCTTTTGTTTTTGTGAGGAGGTTGACTGCCACATCAAACTGCATTGTAGGAGACTGCAGAAATTTGCTCACGTGGCTAACTGCATGAAGAATGTCATACCATACTACTGTGCAAATCTGAAAGCGATAAGACCCTACCTCCTCTGCAAGTGCTTGTGCTTCAGTCCTGGCTATGGCATCTGTGGCATTGTTTCTGACTTCCAACAGGACCTCTCTGATGTTGTGGCTCTGGTATGGCACAGCCTCAATGCTCTTAAGCCGGCTCTCCCACCTGGTTTCACTCCAAGACTTGAGTGTTATGTTTACGTGCTTCTTTAGGATTGGCCATCTCTGTGTAGCTGCTGCAAAAAGGTTGTACAATTTTTGTACATTGCCAAAGAAGCTGATGGCATCTGTGGAAGCTTTAGCTGCATCAGCCACTACAAGATTCAGAGTGTCAGCCCCACATGGAACATAGAGTACACGACAGTTCTTCTCTAATAACCTTGCCTGAACACCTTTGTTCTTGCCCTTCATGTTCGCTCCGTTGTCATATGACTGTCCTCTGCAGTCATCAAAGTGAATATTCAGTTCATCTAGTCTCTTCAGAATCAGAACTGATAAACCCAGGCCTGTATTTTCTGAAGCCTCAAGAAAGCCCAAGAAGTAGTATTTTATTTCTGGTACTTCACCCATTTTAACAGTTCTGATAATAATCGACATCTGTTCTTGGTGGCTTATGTCTGGAGTGCAGTCTAAAATGAGTGAGTAATATTTAGCTTGTTTTATTTCTGCAACAATGGCATCCAAGATCTTCCCACTAATGGAGCCAATGAGCTCATTTTGAATGATGTTTCCTAGGTAACTTGAATGACTATATTGGCCACTTTCGACTCTGCTGATGTGTTGTTTCATCACTGGATCAAATTTGGCAAGCAGCTCAACCTCCTTCAAGAAGTTGCCATTGTTTCGATTGTACAATGTAGAGGAAGACCCCCTGAAAGCAAGGTTTCTCTCTGCCAGTGATTGGATTATACTTACAAGACGTGTGAGAACATCTCGCCAGCGTCTTCGCTCTACCTCCATTAATGACATTTCACTTTGGTCATTTCACTTTGCCATGTTATGTGCTTGTTCTGAACTATTTGCATGGCCTTTCAGAAGCGAACCAACGTTTATCCAGTCTGAAAGTCCATCCGTAATTAGTTTGTACGACTTCCTTGAAAACAACTTGCAGCAGAAGCAATAAAGAGCATCATTCCTTCTAGAGTACATCAGCCAGCTTCGCTTTATTTTTTCCCCATTAATTAATGTTCTGTAAATGTAATGGTGATGAACGCTTCTACCGTCCTCTCTTTTAGGGAATGTGAAATCTGGACTGATTTGAAATGTTCCTCGAGACACCAGATCTGTCTTCAAGGCATCTGACAGGACAACTGGCCAGTCATACGGATCAAGCGGTGGAGCAGCTCTTGGTTCTTGTTGCTCAGTAGAAATGCCTGTGTGTGGTATTTGAAGCTGAACAGAAGATGGGCCACTTGTTGTTTCATCAGGTTCTACTTCTACTGGTGTTTGAGGGTGCATAGGGGATGGTCCTGCTGTTGGCTCATGATGCTCATCAGGCTTTGCTGAGGATGGCTTTTCCAAATATTTCAGTAGTGCTCCTGAGAAGAACATAACATTACATATTCTGTTAATTTTTGCTAAAATACTCTTTCTTATCTTGTTTGATAATTGATCTGTGTGAACAGAATTTGAGGTGATGTGATCCATTAAATTTCACATTTCGAAATATTATAAATATTACAGAGATTAGCTTACTCTACACGATTCCTGAGCACTTGCCTAGCTTGATGGTCTACCTAACCTAGTTGCCTGAACTGTAATCATAAGAATATACAAGTGGCACATCTCACCCGTGCTACTGGAAAGCTTCTCCTCCTCTATTTTCTTCTTTTTCCGTTTTTCAGCTCCTGATGGATAATGTCGTTTCATTTTCCAAGATGTACGAAGTCACATCTAGTTAACCACAACTAATCTGCTAAATAATAATAATCATGATAATAATGATGATGATAATAATAATAATAATAATAATAATAATAATAATAATAATAATAATAATAATTGTTATAATTGTAACGTTGATGAAATACATTCAAATAATCAGACCATTTAGGTTTTAACCAACAAAATTCACATTATCTGAAAAAGATGAGAAAAGAATTAATAAACTTTAAAACATAACGAAAATAATCCTAGGTTTTAAAGTGTTACAAAATCTCTTAATAATTAGTAAATTAGTGAAATAATGTTTTACAATACTAGAAAAATTAAGCATTTAGGAAAGTATAAGCATATAGTAAGAATAAAGTTAAATAATATAGAAATAAGATCTCACAATAGTTATTTACACATAACGACCAAAACGTTTCATTTGTCTCTGTTTTATCACATTTGTCTCATACAAAAACTTTAATTAATACGACAATAATAATAATAATAATAATAATAATAATAATAACAATAATATTAATAACAACTCCAGCTATATTCCTATTCTTGCCCACTGAGCTATGACCTGGGAGCCTGTCTAGGGGCCCCCTAGTAGCAGCGGAGCCCTAAGCGGCCGCTTACTCTGCTTATGCCAGGAAACGGCCCTGCTTTCAGGAAGTGAAAATGTGTCCCTAAGCGGGGTTCAACAGCATCTCCTTAAATTGTAAAATTCAATATCTAGAATGCAAAATGAAGAAAAATTTAATTTTAAAACGAAATAAAAGATTCGATCTCGCTCATTTACACATCTCACAGACATAAATAACTCAGCACCATTGTTGAGTAAACACAGACTTCCGTAGATATTTCAGGAGGATTGGGTGAATTATTGCATCGATTCATATTACTCAAAGTAGCAAAACCTTGTTTTCCTTATTTCCTTAGTTTGTTGTTAGTTTACATCGCATACTTTTCCGCTTTTATACGATCACGTGCACGTTTCATCCCAACCAAATTACTAATTATCATAATTATTGTGAGATCATTTTAAACTTTTTGAAATGATTCCAGACTACTTGTGGTGGTATTATTTCTACATTTACAAAATTACTCTCATGTTTTTAAATTCGAATAAAAATCATGTTATCAATAGACTCGTTTATTTTGGCTATATGTATAGTTCAAAATATGTGTTGCAATTCGATTTCTTCATGATATCATTGGATTTTTTCTCACAAGAATAAACTTATACATCTCGAATGACCAACAAAAAGAGCATCATCATTTAATTAGAGGCATACGCGTATAGAAAAGCATATAGATACACAACCAAACATTGTGACCAGTGGTGTAGTGCTAAATAAAGAAGTGAGGGAACGCATTTTGAAAGTGTTACTCAGATGCAGGGGGGACAGTGGCGAGCGCGGCGAGCCCATACAGCTGGGGGTCCGGGGGCACTGTAAGCCTCCCGGGAAATCTTTTGAAATCTGACCAATTTCAGGGATATTTTGATGTCATATGCACTGGATATTAGGATATATTCCAAGGTTGAAGATGCAGTACTTCCAGTGTCATTAGATATACGACATCCAGTACGATCAATAAAAATAGCTAACAACTGGAATGATTAACTAAAAAAAAGTTAACAACTGTTACGCCGTGGTGACTGTTTCACCAGATCTTTATAGGCTAGCATTGCCTCAGTCGAAGCTAAAAGAAATGAAGCAGTTAATGATTCTTTCTCATATTTCTTCTAGGGGTGGGAATTAAAATTTCATGACGTTAGAGATTTGTAAGTTCGGATTTACTTGAAATAGTGAGGGAACGCCGTTCCGTCTACCAAAAAAGTAAGGGAACGCCGTTCCCACGCGTTCCCACAGCTCTACATCACTGATTGTGACGCTGGATGAAGCAAAGACATATGAACTAGCGTTACCATGGAAACTCCTAATGTTTAATTACTTACCCAAACTCAAGAAGATTGACTCGATCCTGAGTTATACCAAACATTCTGTCGTCGAATACACACACACACACACACACACACACACACACACGCACACACACACACACATATGCGCATCTCTGTATGAACGAGGTAACGACTTTTTAAAATCTATATATCTAAAAAGGTATGTCAATGTGACCTAATGTAGCCTCTTACTGACTGTCTTCAATCTCTCTCTGTTCGCCGCATTGTTGCCTCACTCTCTTTTTATTATCGCTATTATAATAGACACTGCCCTTCTGAACTCTCTAACTGCATGCTTCCTCCTGTAAAGAGAGCACGCAGCACCAGACTTTCGACATATTCTCGTTCCTTTTCTTTCCAACTCTCTAACGCAAGGGTTAATCGGTATTTTCACTTTTTCATATACATAACCGGTCAACTCCCGAACAATCTTCCTCAATCCATCTTTCCCCATGTCTATGACCTCTTTTAAACGCAGTGTCCAGGGATCTCGAAGACCTCAGATCCTGAGTTTGGTTTTCTTCTTCTTCTATTGGCGGGAAAAACCCTTTTTGCGGACATTCTCCCTTAGCCACTCTTTCCTGCATAAAAAAAATTTAACGTAACCTCAATGCCATCGATCTGGCCAGGGCGTGATGTGTTTCGGGCACAATGCAGGGCTCGAGGGGAGTTATCTGTTAGTCATTAAGTAGTAAGATACTCACAACTCTAGCCTATCTTACCCTAACCAAAACTTCACTAACGTAACATGGCGTAACCTTACCTAATCACGACTAATACAGCAATCCCTCGTTACAGCGCGTTTCGCTCTGTGCGGTTTCGCTATACCACTATTAATACATTATATCCCCACATTCGTTATAACGAACTCTCCTCCGTTATAGCGCTGATGGCGCTCGTACGTCTGGCAGCTAGTCCGTCTACTATTTTCATTCACCGACGCTCAGCTCAGTTCTGCCTGACACCATCTTGGATATTGTTTGCTGAAAGACTGTTGTAGTGCATTGTTTATATTAAATTTAACCCTTTAAAAGTTACAATGAGGGTTAATCGTGCAAGTTCATCTACAGCAGGTACAGTAATGATAAAAAGATTTCAAGAAGCTTGTGTATGATTAGGGCCATGGAAAAGGCCTGCAATTGTTACAAGGTTCTGTATAACGAGAAGAAGGCTGAAGTGCAACTCATTTTAGATTCTTTCTTTAGCTTTAAGAGAGCTACACGTTCCTTTTGAGTAATTTCCTTTTGTTTGAATAATAAATTTGTCTCAATTTGCTTGTTTCTGTGTACCATTCATTATTTATGTTAAATAGAGCTACAATTAGGAGCTTCTTTGCCCTTGGAATTCAAATTTACTGGCACAAATTAAAGGTATTTATATTGATTCCAATGGAGAAATCAGACTCACTTAGCACTGATTCACTTAGCGCCTATTTTCTTAGAATCAATTAAAGCAGTAAAAATGTTTCTACATATTTTTATATCAATTTATAATGTTCCGAGCTAAAATAAAGAGTTACCTCACAAAAAATTACCCAACTACATCTTTGAATTATTATACACTTGAACTTGCTTATTCTCAAGTGCGTACGCGCGCGCTCGCGTGTGTGTGTGTGTGTGTGTGTTTGCACGCCTGCACAGACTTTTTTATTTTTAACAAAAACCAACTCATTACAAACGCATTACAAACAATTAAAATGTTTGGATAAATTTCGTTAATAAAGTTTATTGTATCGGGGTCTTTTCCATTTGGCGGCAGGCGGTTTTTTTTAACCAAATTTTCACCAGTAATACTTTTTTGTGTGCTAAATACGAATCTAACACTCTTTTTTGAGAGAAATGAAAGGAAAATATCGAAAAAAAGATTTTAAATACGAACTACTTTATACCGCGCACGAACTATTTACACTGCGAAATTCTATATATTTTTGCAATAATATAATTATAGTATTGTATTATATAATAATTTATTAATTTATATTATATTAATTATTTTATGAATATTAATTATTTGTTTATATAAATTTAATTATTCCAAAATCTGTAGAATAATTATGGCAACTCGATATGATTAAGCATTCCGCGCGATTCATTATTGTTTCTGGAAATACGAGTAAATCATGGACGTGAATTATAATTTACAGTGGATTTTTGTGAATATTATATCAGAAGAAGATGCAGTGAAATTTTTTCGGTAATTATGTGTTTTAAGTAACTCAGTCATTTTACACACCAAAATACATTTTTCTAGTAGTATTTGATGTGATTTGTTCAAATATGACCTCCATTTCCGTCGGAAATGAGATCCAACAAAGCTATAGTACTTTGAAGTTTGGTCCATTTTCAAGGGAAATGGAGGTCAAAATCTAAGCAAAACACCTCAAATATTACTAGGAAAATGTATTTTGGTATTAATTAACCTAACCTAACCTTACCTAACATGAATATGTTATTACATTATCATTTGTATAATTTAGGTCTCGGGGGTACGGGGGCTCCGCCCCCGTAAAAATCACGCATCACAAATTGATCGATTGAACGACATTTTAGCGTCGGAATTTCAAAAATAAAAAATATAACCCCATACCGATCAATTTGTGATGCGTGATCTTTACGGGGGCTCTGCCCCCGTACCCCCGAGACCTAAATTATACAAATGATGCGAATTTATTTGGCGGAAGCGTAATGAAAACGAAGATATATTTAGAAAAATATTAAAGGATATAGCTGATTTCAAATAAATATTTCCCTTTCGTACGCCGTATAAAGTAGTTCGTATTTAAAATCTTTTTTTTCGATATTTTCCTTTCATTTCTCTCAAAAAAGAATGTTAGATTCGTATTTAGCACACAAAAAAGTATTACTGGTGAAAATTTGGTTAAAAAAAACCGTCTTCCGCCAAATGGAAAAGATCCTTGTATCGTCATGAAAGGTTAAAATGAATTTCAATTGTATTTTATCTTAAAGAAATGTTAAACAGTTTATTTTACGTACAAATGAATTCAAATGTTTTTCAGTGGAAGATAATCAGCTTAATATTGTTTACAATATTTAAATGTTAAAATAGGAATAAAATAAAAGAATGAAACTTATTGTTATAATTCGTTATTTAAGTGTGCGTCGACCATCTTAGTCCTCTACAAATTTGTTCTGGTTAACGCCAAATTTTACTTACTTCGAAAAAACACATTTCAATTTGAAAGAGTTAAAAAAATAAGAGAAAAGTGCACTTGAAATGCAGGAACAATAATTACTAAGCACTTAATTTATCACAAAAAATAAAAATAATAATTAACAATAATTTAGGAATCACGAATCACGAATCTGATTTACAATAAGTTAAATAGATTGTCTATTAAACAATATTTTTACATAATTGAAAAAAGGCCATAAATCATTTGGCGAATTTTCATCTGCAGCAAATGAGTGAAAGAAAAGAAGAATCACAGACCGCGTTTTCTAATCATCCCCATTTTTGTTTTGGTTTTTAATACAAGAGAGCGAGACGCGGAACTTGTCTTATTCGATTCAGAAGGCAAATATTATAGGTAAAAGTAACATCCATGTGCCATATCCACTAAGGAAGTGATGGGTACTGTTCCGAACGTGGGCTATCTTAGTCACAGTCAATTAAATGGGAATGTCCAGCTTGCCCTCCTTCGTGACGTAAGATACACAAAAGGCAACCGCCATAGTCTAGGACGGATTGGGCTTCCAATCCACAACTCAGCCGAGTATCAGCACTGCTGGGCGGCGCCCTATCCGATCGATCTACGAAACGCTGAAGGCAAATATACCAAGAAGTAAATTTTGGGGTGACTTTATAGCTGCAATAGTTTAATATCAAGTCTTTTCAGTTGCAGAAGGTCCTAAATCTCTGCTAAAGATGGTCATTTAAAAAACAATAAAAAATTTATTCATTAGTTTCAGTTTTAATCAAGAAAACCCTCTTATATACAGGGTGTCCATAAAGTCAGGATCTATTTTTGTGAAGCACTTGGAAATTATATGGAATTCAATCATAAAATGATAAAGTGGTAACATTTATTAAATAATTAAGAGTAGGATTCGACGTGACGCCCATCAGTATCCCTGCACAGCTCAAATCGTTCCGCAGCATTTCTAAACACATTCTGGAGCATTTGCGGGGTTATGGTATCTGCAGCAGTTCGTATACGTGTACGTAAGTTTTCAAGACTCGTAATCTTCGTCTGATAGACGTGCGACTCGATAAAGCCCCATGCAAAGAAATCTAAAGGGGTTAAATCTGGTGATCTCGCTGGCCAAGATCTGTTGCTTCCGCGTCCGATCCAGCGATTTGGAAAACGTCCATTTAGATAATCCTGAACAATTTTGGCATAGTGACAAGGAGCACCATCATCTTGATAGACGACGGGGATAGGATTGTTAGTACCATCATCTATCAACATGATGGTGCTCCTTGTCACTATGCCAAAATTGTTCAGGATTATCTAAATGGACGTTTTCCAAATCGCTGGATCGGACGCGGAAGCAACAGATCTTGGCCAGCGAGATCACCAGATTTAACCCCTTTAGATTTCTTTGCATGGGGCTTTATCGAGTCGCACGTCTATCAGACGAAGATTACGAGTCTTGAAAACTTACGTACACGTATACGAACTGCTGCAGATACCATAACCCCGCAAATGCTCCAGAATGTGTTTAGAAATGCTGCGGAACGATTTGAGCTGTGCAGGGATACTGATGGGCGTCACGTCGAATCCTACTCTTAATCATTTAATAAATGTTACCACTTTATGATTTTATGATTGAATTCCATATAATTTCCAAGTGCTTCACAAAAATAGATCCTGACTTTATGTACACCCTGTATATTCTTTGCCGTTAATACAAAGATCAGTAGAAAAATAAGAAACCCAGAAGATATAGGATCTCTACAAACAGACATGAACAGAATCTACAAGTGGACGGAAGACAACAACATGAAGTTTAACACTGAGAAATTTCAGCTGTTACGTTACGGAAAAAGAGAGGACCTAAAATCCATGGAATATTATAACTCAAATGGACAGGAATTTCTGAGAAATTCTAAAGCAAAAGACTTAGGGGTTGTAATGACTGATGATACGAAATTTGAAACACAAAATAAGATAGCAGTAAACAGAGCAAAGAGAGTAACTGGGCAGATACTGATCAGAACCTATAAACGAAGGGATAGGAATATAATGATTCCTCTACTGAAAACACTGATCATACCTAAATTGGAATATTACTCGGTCCTAAGATGTCCATATAAAAATGAAGACATTAGACAACTAGAAGTGATTCAGAGAAGCTTGACAGCCAAGATCAAAGGGTGCAAAGAACTAAATTACTGGGAGAGGTTACTCGAATTAAACCTTTATTTAGCCTACTAGAAAGGAGGAGAGAGAGAGAGAGAGATACACCATTATTTACACTTGGAAAATAATGGAGAAACTAGTCACTAATCTTACTCTGAACCCTGTAACTCGACAGACAACAGTGGAAAGTAGAAAAATAAGACTGTGCCGTGTTCCTAAATTAAAGGCTAGACAGGGAACATCCTTAACCCTGAAAAAAAAATGATTTTGTTGTGAGAGGACCAAATCTGTTTAATCATCTGCCCAAAGACCTAAGGAACACGAATGAGGTTACAGTGGACATTTTCAAAAGAAGACTAGACGCCTGGCTCAGAACAATCCCCGATGAGCCGGGCGTACCTGGCTATGTGAGGTAGAGGGTACAGGAAACCAACTCACTCCTTCACCAGGCCAACTCGAGAGGAGGGGCGACAAGCGTGACCTTCGTGAAATGAGGAATCATCGAGCCGAACAGTTGAAAAGTTGAAATGGGTGTGTGTGTATATATATATATATATATATATTAGTGATGTAGGTCACATCCGCATCCGCATCCGCGGAACATCCGCACATTTTCTCGCATCCGCATCCGCGTCCGCATCCGCACTTTGGACTGCGGATGTCGTGCGGATGTGGACCGTTGAGATAAAACGTCATTAATAAGCGGAAATTATCAAATTCTACTATATTAATAGAACTAGTTCATTGTGCGCAAAAGTGATGCAAGCGACAAGACGAGAGGCTGTTCTTGTATGAAGTTACTCTCTTGCAACCTACTTAGATCCACGTTACAAAGCTAAGTTATTTTCACCTAGTACATTAGAACGAGTTAAATCATCACTTGGCAAAGCAGTTGAAGAGCTTCAATCTCTTGAATCTGTCGCTTCGCCACCCACCAAAAGAATAAAAGTTTCAGTGACAGAACCAACACCTTCAACAAGCAAATCTATCACAGAATCTGTCTCTCAGTTTCTTGAGTCAAGCAGCAATGACGAGACCTACGCGATGTCAAAAGATGTAGTAAAAATGATCGAGAGCTATCACCAAGAAAAACGCCTGGCTGCCTGTGACAATCCTATTAGTTGGTGGAAAAATACGCAGAATATCTATCCATACTTGAGTAAACTTGCAAGGAAACATTTAGCCTGTCCTCCAACAAACGTACCAAGCGAGAGATTATTTAGCAGTGCTGGATTAATATATGATGAAAAGAGAAACAGACTGGCAGCAGAAAAGGCAGAAAAATTAATGTTCCTTAAGCATAACCTTCCTATAATTAAGTTTGAACATTAAACGATGAACATCTTAGTTTACTTTATTTTAATTACTCATTTATAAATATGCCTAATAAAACTTTAAACTTAATATAAATAGTTATCAAGCTAATTAAAGATCTTTCTATAAGGGTGGAGGTTGGGGAAAGAGGTCGGTGGGGTGCAGTTGAGTTGGGTTCACGTCCCGCATCCTGGTAACACAATTATGGTTTCTAATTGTGGCTGAAACTCAACAAAATATAACGAATTTATTTGCAGACGAATTCAGTGATTGATTTCTATATTAGTTAGATGCTTGATATTATTTTATATGGTCAGAGAAAAGTACAGCAATTATTGTACAATTAATCAATTATACTACATTATAGCTACAGCTCTCTCTATATAATAACTTATTATATACGTTAAACACAACAAATCTCGAATATATCCTAAAAAATAACGAAAATGTAGACATCCGCATCCGCATCCGCGGATGTTCAAATCAAACATCCTCATCTGCATCCGCATCCGCGGATGTGAAAAAAATGACATCCGCTACATCACTATATATATATATATATATATATATATATATATATACACAAACTCAGAATGGTCCCCTGAGAAACTTATATGTTAAACACAGACCGTGCACGGAACAAGGAACTCTTCTGGGAAAATTAAATCAACTATAGTCCGAATAAGTACTGTAATGGTAAATGACAAATACCATAGTTTTTCTTTTTCATGAAAAAGAAAAGCTATGGTATTTGTCATTTACCATTACTTATTCGGACTATAGTGGATTTAATTTTCCCAGAAGAGTTCCTTGTTCCATGCACGGTCTGTGTTTAACACACACACATATATATATATATATATATATATATATATATATATATATATATATATATATATATGATGAATAAAACCACGAAGGAAAGGAAACACAGATGGTGCTCAAGCGCTTTCGTCTAATCACATCCTCAGGAACACTGAAGTACATAAAGAGTTACAACCTATATATAGGTTAAAAAAAAAAAATATATATATATATATATATACAATAAACGGAAAAACAAAATTAAAGGATTGTGGAAGGGGGCACACAAATTTATAAGGAAAAACTCTCGATTTTTAGCACAAGATTAAAAGAATTGTTTCCAACCAATGTTATAGATAAAAAAATATATATATATATATATATACAAATTTATACTGGAAATCTGCCCGGGTTTTAGCACTCTGCTCTTTTTGTATATAAAAAGAAAAAAATTGAACAATTATCGATTTTTAGCACAAGATTAAAAGAATTGTTTCCAACCAATGTTATAGATAAAAAAATAAAATATATATACAAATTTATACTGGAAATCTGCCCGGGTTTTAGCACGCTGCCCTATTTTTTGTATATAAAAATTGAAAAATAAAAGTTAGTGGCATACAAATTTACCAAAGATTTAGCGTTCTACCTTTCTTCTAAATCTGTTCTGAAGGAATTCAAAACAACAGGATCGAGTTGAAAAAGACCTTTGCTTATGTTGAAGTTATGTGTTAGTTGGATAATGGCAGACTCAAGAATATTTCTATTAACAATGTTGCTAGAGTGAAATAAAACTGAAGCATTATTCCAATCAATACAGTGGGATAACTCTGACAAATGGCCAAAAAGAGCACTCGACAACTGTCCTGTTCTAACGGAATATTGATGCTGTTTTATACGTGTGTGCAAATCCTTTCCCGTCTGACCTATGTAAAAGGAATCACATTGTTTGTATGCCACTAACTTTTATTTTTCAATTTTTATATACAAAAAATAGGGCAGAGTGCTAAAACCCACGCAGATTTCCAGTATAAATTTGTATATATATTTTATTTTTTTATCTATAACATTGGTTGGAAGCAATTCTTTTAATATTGTGCTAAAAATCGATATGCTAAAACCCGGGCAGATTTCCAGTATAAATTTGTATATATATTTTATTTTTTTATTTTATATTTTTTTATCTATAACATTGGTTGGAAACAATTCTTTTAATCTTGTGCTAAAAATCGATAGTTTTTCCTTATAAATTTGTGTGCCCCCTTCCACAATCCTTTAATTTTGTTTTTCCGTTTATTGTATATATATATATATATATATATATATAGATTTTTTTTTTTTTTTTTTTGTAACCTATATATAGGTTGTAACTCTTTATGTACTTCAGTGTTCCTGAGGATGTCATTAGACGAAAGCGCTTGAGCACCATCTATGTTTCCTTTCCTTCGTGGTTTTATTCATCATAAATACTTTTCACGTGTTACTTTCGTGAAATAATTTTCATATATATATATATATATATATATATATATATATATGGGAATGAATTCAGAATGGTTCCTTGAGGTTTTTTATGATACACACAAACCGTGCATGGAACAAGGAACTCTTCTAGGAAAATTAAATCCACTATAGTCCGAATAAGTAATGGTAAATGACAAATACTATAGTTTTATCTTTTTCATGATGCTAGACCGACGTGGCCAACGGGTCACTCGCAAAGAGGTCCCAAAAAATATAGCTTCCCTCACCAGCTATCTGCAAAGCAGATAGGATCCAACTTTGGGACAGGATCTAGGGTTTAAAGCAGCCTAGCCCAGCTACATTTAGAACTTCAATATAAACAAAAGACTCGCTGCCTTCACGTCAGATTGAATACATCAAAGAAAAAGGGGTAACTATTATATTTTTAGCCAAAAACCAAAACTTAAACCTCAACTGGCAGAATTGAGCGTCCTCTTTTCAAGGCACATAACATGTCCGTTTCATGATGGGAATGAACTCAGAATGGTTCCCTGAGGTTTTTTATAATACACACAGACCGTGCATGAAACAAGAAACTCTTCTACAGTATAGTGGATTTAATTTTCCTAGAAGAGTTCCTTTTTCCATGCACGGTCTGTGTGTATCATATATATATATATATATATATATAATGAAAAATTCGAAGTTGGTCTACTCAAATGCAATACCCAAAATGTCGAGTACAAGAACGAAGTTAGGATTTAAAAGAAATGAAAGAAAAAATAATCTTTATTATTTGTTTACACGAAACATTCTTAAGAATAAGTAAATAACTAATTTAGGCTTTGTTTACATAAGGGTAAATATCGTTGTGAAATATTCTTTTTATTTTCCATGGTATCCTCCATAACCACCTCCACTGCCACCTCCTCCTCTGCCTTTGCCTCCTCCTCCGCCTCCTCCTCCTCTTCTGCCACCACCACCTCCTCCTTTACCACCTCTAGATCCCCCTTTTCCTCCTCCAAATCCACCACCACCAAATCCTCTCTTTCCACCGCCTCCAGATCTTCTTTTTCCTCCGCCAGATCCACTTCCTCCATATCCTCCTCCGCCAGATCCACTTCCTCCATATCCTCCTCCTTTTCCACCAGATCTTCCTCCTCCAAATCCACCTTTTCTTCCTACCGATCCACCTCCAAATCCTCCGCCTCCTCCACCACCTCCTCTCTTTCCTCCGCCAGATCTTCCACCTCCACCTCCACCTCCACCGCCATAGCTACTTCCGGCTTGAACCGAAGCAACAATTAGGGTGGCAAAAAGAATGATGAATGACAGACGAATCTGGAAGAAAAGGAAAAAATTTACGCCTTACATACTTTGCACCAAAATGTGTTACATCATTCAAGTAACGTATTTCTCAAATCAAAATTTTTACTTTTTTCATTTTACTGAAAAATTTTGGAAAAATTATTTTCATTATTTTAAAGTTTTTTGAATTATTTGTATTTAAAAGTTTTTTAATTTTTGTTTTGTAATTTATTCACTCGAAAAGTATTGGAAAGGTTTTTAAAAATATTTTCATCAACATTTTAAAAGTTGTTCAAAATCTTTGATGAGAACTAAATTCATCAAAAATTAGTTTTTGTAAAATGTCGAACGATTATATTTAGAAATTCTTATTTGATCAATTGCATAAAACAATTAATTTTATTTTAGAAGTTTTTGTCTTTGAAAGAAGTCGAAGTGTTGTTATAAAGAATGATGGCGAGTTTAACACCGACTTACCATCTCCGATTGCTGAAATGAAGCGAGTGTTTCACTCCCGACAAACGATCGGTACTTATAAAGGGTTTGAAATCACGGTTCGGTCATTCCGACCTTAGAACATGGCGTGTTTCTCAAAATGAAGAAAATAAGTTTCAATTAAGTATTAAAAAATTTAAATTTATTTTTATTTTTATTTTAAGTCTAATTTAGTTGACGATGAATCATATGAGAAAGGTTAATTTTCAAACGTCATTTCTCTCTTTCTTGAAAGGAAACTGTTATAACCTTTCCTCTGTGTGTGTGTGTGTGTGTGTGGTGTGTGTGTGTTTGTGTGTGTGTAAAATTAAAGTTACATTTTCGATAATAAATCTTGTATAAAATTATGTTCGTAATGACTTTGTAATTATATTTTAATTCTTTTTTAGGTGTTTTCCATTGATCGAAATGACCTCAATGAAGATGATCAATTGTGCAGATCGGTTGTTTGAATGTAATATATATAACTCTGGTTTAACCCTAGTTTTTCTTCTGCTCGAATTGTTCTCTCTGACGATGGTCAATCTTAATTAATTAAAATCCCACCAGTAATAAAAGCTTAAATTTATCACATTAAAACTTTAATTTTTTTTTTTTTAATATTTATGTTTCAACGTTTTAAATTTTCTCTTTTATTTTAATTGTATGGAATTTTAATTGTGTAAGTGTATGAGTACAATACACTTAATCTTCATACACTGTTTCCTTACTATATACAGGGTGTAACAGAAGTCCCTTCTCGTAGGTAAATCTTTTACGATATTTTATTTAGGGACGAGACTGTTTTCGTTTAAATGGAACAGTGAATCGCCACTATTATCGTTACTGGAGCGACGAACATGTACTGGATTAATTGGTAAGTTGATTGTATTGTTTGTAACGTATAGTTAAAACTATTTTCTCGTTTAATTCTGTTATATTTTATTTTCCTATGAAAACGGACTTTTGTTACACCCTGTAAATAATAAACAGAAAAAGTAAGTGGAACATTGGAATTCTCGTGCGAATTCAGTACATATATTGATTATATGAATCCAGCCAAAGACTGTCCAAAGCCAGTCTGATGAATGGAGAAGGGAAGCAGTAACCAACCCACTGTTCATAATTTACTGCCCTCTAAATTTGCTTCCTGGTGATGGGACATTATTTTCAGCTGATTTAGTCTCGTTACTGCATATGTGAATGACCCTTCGTGGTTGAAGAACGTAAAAGAATCATATCAACAGTTTCTATGAGGACACATTAAATGTTTTTACATTTGCCTCGTAGCGTTGGTGTTCGCAACGCATTACTTTTTGCTCATGGTTGAATGTATGCACACTCAGAGTGTGGTCGAAATGAGAAACAGATTTTTCAGAATTTTATACTTCTACGTTGCACAGTTTATGATAAAATTTAAAGTTTCACCATGCAAACAATGAACAAGGTTCTCAGTGATCAGAAAGTCTTGTCGACTATTTGAGAATGAACCAAAGCTTTCTCGTTCGTTTGGTGAGGTCTGATAAACGAGCAAGGCTTTCACGCAGGGCCGTTTCTAGCCATTAGGGGGCCCTAAGCAGTATACCCATTTGAGGTCCCACCCCTCCATCCACAAACTCACGCCTTACTACATCACCTCAGCACACATACAAAAAATGGCTGTGTTTATAAAAAATAATTATGAAACAATTTTAATGAAACATTTATGTCCGAAACAACAAATATGTACTTCCAGAAGACAAACAGAAAAAATACTCTTCATGAAATTCCTGAAAATTAGCTTATACATTATTTAGAATAAATGACACAGAACTACGTACAAAAAAATAATGCAATTATGAACTTCCAAACAATCACTAACTATGATACAATCGTGTAATAGCTAACAGTTATACAGAACAGTTTGTATCTTCAAAATTTTTGCCTCCTAGATTTTTTCTGGGCGAAATCATCAATAACATCATCATATGAAATCCCCCTGCCAACGTCCTGGTTGATGCTTATGATGCGAAGGCCACTGAGGCGATCCCTGCCCATTGATGATCTGAGGTAGTTCTTGATAGCTTCATCTTAGAGAAACTCCTCTCGGCTGACTCTACTGTCACGGGTAGAGTGCAGGCAATTCTTAGTGCAACCCAGATATTGGGGTATAGTTCCTCCAGTTGCTTCTGATGAATGAAGGAGAGAAGCTCCAATGCAGTCTTGTTGTGTGAAGGTAAAGTCGGCAAGTTCTTAATTTCGAGGGCCAGTTCTCTTCCATCAATGTCAGAGTGAGCTCCAGAGCTCAGTATCTTAGAGAGCTTTTCACACTTGCAGGACAAGTCTTCCTTGTTCATTGTGGTGAAGTTTAGGAGAACCCCAAATATGTCCCTCACATCATCTAATGTTTGAAATCTCTCATTTATTGACCGGATGGCACAATCCACCACCACATTGAAAAATTTGACTTCCAGCCTCTTTAAGACTTCTGTAAATGGTTCGTCAGGAGCTTCGTAAGCAAAGTGCTTTTTTGTGGATCTGAGCCTCTTCTCCTTCAGCACAGCCTCCACATTCATTTCCTCACATATGTCCCTAGCTACGACTTGTGCTGCAACAAAACCTGTGTTTCTGTTGCTGGTGAGTGAGTCTTTTGTTTTTGTGAGGAGGTTGACTGCCACATCAAACTGCATTGTAGGAGACTGCAAAAGTTTGCTCACGTGGTTAACTGCATGAAGAATGTCATACCATACTACTGTGCAAATCTGAAAGCGATAAGACCCTACCTCCTCTGCAAGTGCTTGTGCTTCAGTCCTGGCTATGGCATCTGTGGCATTGTTTATGACTTCCAACAGGACCTCTCTGATGTTGTGGCTCTGGTATCGCACAGCCTCAATGCTCTTAAGCCGGCTCTCCCACCTGGTTTCACTCCAAGACTTGAGTGTTATGTTCACGTGCTTCTTTAGGATTGTCCATCTCTGTGTAGCTGCTGCAAAAAGGTTGTACAATTTTTGTACGTTGCCAAAGAAGCTGATGGCATCTGTGGAAGCTTTAGCTGCATCAGCCATTACAAGATTCAGAGTGTGAGCTCCACATGGAACATAGAGTACACCACAGTTCTTCTCTAATAACCTTGCCTGAACACCTTTGTTCTTGACCTTCATGTTCCCTCCGTTGTCATATGACTGTCCTCTGCAGTCATCAAAGTGAATATTCAGTTCATCTAGTCTCTTCAGAATCAGAACTGATAAACCCAGGCCTGTACTTTCTGAAGCCTCAAGAAAGCCCAAGAAGTAGTCTTTTATTTCTGGTACTTCACCCATTTTAACAGTTCTGATAATAATCGACATCTGTTCTTGGTGGCTTATGTTTGGAGTGCAGTCTAAAATGAGTGAGTAATATTTAGCTTGTTTTATTTCTGCAACAATGGCATCCAAGATCTTCCCACTAATGGACCCAATGAGCTCATTTTGAATGATGTTTCCTAGGTAACTTGAATGACTATATTGGCCACTTTCGACTCTGTTGATGTGTTGTTTCATCACTGGATCAAATTTGGCAAGCAGCTCAACCTCCTTCAAGAAGTTGCCATTGTTTCGATTGTACAATGCAGAGGAAGACCCCCTGAAAGCAAGGTTTCTCTCTGCCAGTGATTGGATTATACTTACAAGACGTGTGAAAACATCTCGCCAGCGTCTTCGCTCTACCTCCATTAATGACATTTCAGTTTGGTCAATGGTCCTCCCAGTTTTTAGCCGCAGTTCCAGATCCTTCCATGTTGCCATGTTATCTGCATGTTCTGAACTATTTTCATGGCCTTTCAGAAGCGAACCAACGTTTATCCAGTCTGAAAGTCCATCCGTAATTAGTTTGTACGACTTCCTTGAAAACAACTTGCAGCAGAAGCAATAAAGAGCATCATTCCTTCTAGAGTACATCAGCCAGCTTCGCTTTATTTTTTCCCCATTAATTAATGTTCTGTACATGTATGGTGATGAACGCTTCTACCGTCCTCTCTTTTAGGGAATGTGAAATCTGGACTGATTTGAAATGTCCTCGAGACACCAGATCTGTCTTCAAGGCATCTGACAGGACAACTGGCCAGTCATACGGATCATGCGGTGGAGCAGATCTTGGGGTTTGTTGCTCAGGAGAAATGCCTGTGTGTGGGATTTGAAGCTGAACAGAAGATGGGCCACTTGTTGGTTCATCAGGTTCTACTTCTACTGGTGTATGAGGGTGCATAGAGGATGGTCCTGCTGTTGGCTCATGATGCTCATCAGGCTTTGCTGAGGATGGTTTTCCAAATATTTCAGTAGTGCTCCTGAGAAGAACATAACATTACATATTCTGTTAATTTTTGCTAAAATACTCTTTCTTATCTTGTTTGATAATTGATCTGTGTGAACAGAATTTGAGGTGATGTGATCCATTAAATTTCACATTTCGAAATATTATAAATATTACAGAGACTAGCTTACTCTACACGATTCCTGAGCACTTGCCTAGCTTGATGGTCTACCTAACCTAGTTGCCTGAACTGTAATCATAAGAATATACAAGTGGCACATCTCACCTGCTACTGGAAAGCTTCTCCTCCTCTATTTTCTTCTTTTTCCGTTTTTCAGCTCCTGATGGATAATGTCGTTTCATTTTCCAAGATGCACGAAGTCACATCTAGTTAACCACAACTAATCTGCTAAATAATAATAATCATGATAATAATGATGATGATAATAATAATAATAATAATAATAATAATGTTATAATTGTAACGTTGATGAAAACATTCAAATAATCAGACCATTTAGGTTTTAACCAACAAAATTCATTATCTGAAAAAGATGAGAAAAGAATTAATAAACTTGAAAACATAACGAAAATAATCCTAGGTTTTAAAGTGTTACAAAATCTCTTAATAATTAGTAAATTAGTGAAATAATGTTTTACAATACTAGAAAAATTAAGCATTTAGGAAAGTATAAGCATATAGTAAAATAAAGTTAAATAATATAGAAATAAGATCTCACAATAGTTATTTACACATAACGACCAAAACGTTTCGTTTGTCTCCGTTTTATCACATTTGTCTCATACAAAAACTTTAATTAATACGACAATAATAATAATAATAATAATAATAACATAATATTAATAATAACTTCAGCTATATTCCTATTCTTGCCCACTGAGCTATGACCTGGGAGCCTGTCTAGGGGCCCCCTAGTAGCAGCGGGGCCCTAAGCGGCCGCTTAGTCTGCTTATGCCAGGAAACGGCCCTGCTTTCAGGAATTGAAAATGTGCCCCTAAGCGGGGTTCAACAGCATCTCCTTAAATTGTAAAATTCAATATCTAGAATGCAAAATGAAGAAAAATTAAATTTTAGAACGAAATAAAAGATTCGATCTCTCTCATTTACACATCTCACAGACATAAATAACTCATCATAGCACCATTGTTGAGTAAATACAGACTTCCGTAGATATTTCATGACGATTGGGTGAATTATTGCATTGATTCATATTACTCAAAGTAGCAAAACCTTGTTTTCCTTATTTCTTTAGTTTGTTGTTAGTTTACATCGCATACTTTTCAGGTTTTATACGATCACACACACGTGTCATCACGACCAAATTACTAATTATCATAATTATTGTGAGATCATTTTAAACTTTTTGAAATGATTCTAGACTTCTTGTGGTGGTATTATTTCTACACTTACAAAATTACTCTCATGTTTTTAAATTCGAATAAAAATCATGTTATCAATAGACTTGTTTATTTTGGCTATATGTATCGTTCAAAATATGTGTTGCAATTCGATTTCTTGATGATATCATTGGATTTTTTCTCACAAGAATAAACTTATACATCTCGAATGACCAGCAAAAAGAGCATCATTATTTAATTAGAGGCATACGAGTATAGAAAGGCATATAGATACACAATCAAACATTGTGACGCTGGATGATGCACAGACATATGACCTAGCGTTACCATGGAAACTCCTAATGTTTAATTACTTACCCAAACTCAAGAAGATTGACTCGATCCTCAGTTATACCAAACATTCTGTCGTTGAACACACACACACACACACACACACACACACACACACACACATATATATATATATATGCGCATCTCTGTATGAACGAGGTAACGACTTTTTAAAATCTATATATCTACAAAGGTATGTCAATGTAACCTAATGTAGCCTCTTACTGACTGTCTTCACTCTCTCTCTGTTCGCCGCATTGTTGCTTCACTCTTTTTACTATCGCTATCATAATGGACACTGCCCTTCTGAACCCTCTAACTGCAAGCTTCCTCCTTTGAAGAGAGCACGCAGCACCAGACTTTCGACATATTCTCGTTCCTTTTCTCTCCAACTCTCTAACGCAAGGGTTAATCGGTATTTTCAATTTTTCATCTACACAACCGGTCAACTCCCGAACAATCTTCCTCAATCCATCTTTCCCCCTGTCTATGACCTCTTTTAAACGCAGTGTCCAGGGATCTCGAAAACCTCAGATTCTGAGTTTGGTTTTCGTCTTCTTTTATTGGCGGGAAAAACCTTTTTTGCGGCATTCTCCCTCAGCTACTCTTTCCTGCATAAAAAAAAAATCTAACGTAACCTCAATGCCATCGATCTGGCCAGGGCGTGATGTGTTTCGGGCACAATGCAGGGCTCGAGGGGAGTTCTCTGTTAAGTCATTAAGTAGTAAGATACTCGTTACTCTAGCCTATCTTACCCTAACCAAAACTTTACTAACGTAACATGGCGTAACCTTACCTAATCACGACTAATACAGCAATCCCTCGTTACAGCGCGTTTCGCTCTGCGCGGTTTCGCTATACCACTATTAATACATTATATCCCCACATTCGTTATAACGAACTCTCCTCCGTTATAGCGCTGATGGCGCTCGTACGTCTGGCAGCTAGTCCGTCTACTATTTTCATTCACCGACGCTCAGCTCAGTTCTGCCTGACACCATCTTGGATATTGTTTGCTGAAAGACTGTTGTAGTGCATTGTTTATATTAAATTTAACCTTTTAAAAGTTACAATGAGGGTTAATCGTGCAAGTTCATCTACAGCAGGTACAGTAATGCTAAAAAGATTTCAAGAAGCTTGTGTATGATTAGGGCCATGGAAAAGGCCTGCAATTGTTACAAGGATCTGTACAACGAGAAGAAGGCTGAAGCGCAACTCATTTTAGATTCTTTCTTTAGCTCTAAGAGAGCTACACGTTCCTTTTTAGCAATTTCCTTTTGTTTGAATAATAAATTTGTCTCAATTTGCTTGTTTCTGTGTACCATTTGTTATTTATGTTAAATAGGGCTACAATTAGGAGCTTCTTTGCCCTTGGAATTCAAATTTACTGGCACAAATTATAGGTATTTATATTGAGTCCAAAGGTGAAATCAGACTCGCTAGGCGCTGAATCACTTAGCGCCTATTTTCTTAGAATCAATTAAGAGTGTTAAGTGAGGGATTGCTCTATTGTTTTATTCGAGAGTAAAAATGTTTCTACATATTTTTATATCAATTTATAATGTTCCGAGCTAAAATAGTCACCTCACACAAAATTACCCAACTACATCTTTGCATTATTATACACTTGAACTTGCTTATTCTCAAGTGCGTACGCGCGCGCTCGAGAGTGTGTGTGTGTGTGTGTGTGTGTGTGTGTGTGTGTGTGCACAGACTTTTTTATTTTTAACAAAAGCCAACTCATTCCAAATGCGTTATAAACAATTAAAATGTTTGGATAAATTTCTTTAATAAAGTTTATTGTATCGTCATGAAAGGCTAAAATGAATTTCAATTGTATTTTATCTTAAAGAAATGTTAAACAGTTTATTTTACGTACAAATGAATTCAAATGTTTTTCAGTGGAAGATGATCAGCTTTAAATTGTTTACAAGATTTAAATTTTAAAATAGGATTAAAATAAATGAATAAAACTTATTGTTATAATTCGTTATTTAAGTGTGCGTCGACCATCTTAGTCCTCTACAAATTTGTTCTGGTTAACGCCAAATTTTACTTACTTCGAAAGAACACTTTTCAATTTGAAAGAGTTAAAAAAATAAGAGAAAAGTGCACTTGAAATGCAGGAACAATAATTACTAAGCACTTAATTTATCACAAAAAATAAAAATAATAATTAACAATAATTTAGGAATCACGAATCACGAATCTGATTTACAATAAGTTAAATAGATTGTCTATTAAACAATATTTTTACATAATTGAAAAAAGGCAATAAATCATTTAGCGAATTTTCATCTGCAGCAAATGAGTCAAAGAAAAGAAGAATCACAGACCGCGTTTTCTAATCATCCCCATTTTTGTTTTGGTTTTTAATATAAGAGAGAGAGACGCGGAACTTGTCTTATTCGATTCAGAAGGCAAATATTATAGGTAAAAGTAACATCCATGTGCCATATCCACTAAGGAAGTGATGGGTACTGTTCCGAACGTGGGCTATCTTAGTCACAGTCAATTAAATGGGAGTGTCCAGCTTGCCCCTCCTTCGTGACGTAAGATACACAAGAGGCAACCGCCCTAGTCTAGGACGGATTGGGCTTCGAATCCACAAATCAGCCGAGTATCAGCACTACCAGGCGGCGCCCTATCCGATCGATCTACGAAACGCTGAAGGCAAATATACCAAGAAGTAAATGTTGGGGTGACTTTATAGCTGCAATACTTTAATATCAAGTCTTTTCAGTTGCAGAAGGTCCTAAATCTCTGCTAAAGATGGTCATTTAAAAAACAATAAAAAATGTATTCATTAGTTTCAGTTTTAATCAAGAAAACACTCTTATATACAGGGTGTACATAAAGTCAAGATCTATTTTTGTGAAGCACTTGGAAATTATATGGAATTCAATCATAAAATGATAAAGTGGTAACATTTATTAAATAATTAAGAGTAGGATTCGACGTGACGCCCATCAGTATCCCTGCACAGCTCAAATCGTTCCGCAGCATTTCTAAACACATTCTGGAGCATTTGCGGGTTATGTTATCTGCAGCAGTTCGTATACGTGTACGTAAGTTTTCAAGACTCGTAATCTTCGTCTGATAGACGTGCGATTTGATAAAGCCCCATGCAAAGAAATCTAAAGGGGTTAAATCTGGTGATCTCGCTGGCCAAGATCTGTTGCTTCCGCGTCCGATCCAGCGATTTGGAAAACGTCCATTTAGATAATCCTGAACAATTTTGGCATAGTGACAAGGAGCACCATCATGTTGATAGACGACGGGGATAGGATTGTTAGTACCGTCGTCTATCAACATGATGGTGCTCCTTGTCACTATGCCAAAATTGTTCAGGATTATCTAAATGAACGTTTTCCAAATCGCTGGATCGGACGCGGAAGCAACAGACCTTGGCCAGCGAGATCATCAGATTTAACCCCTTTAGATTTCTTTGCATGGGGCTTTATCAAATCGCACGTCTATCAGACGAAGATTACGAGTCTTGAAAACTTACGTACACGTATACGAACTGCTGCAGATAACATAACCCCGCAAATGCTCCAGAATGTGTTTAGAAATGCTGCGGAACGATTTGAGCTGTGCAGGGATACTGATGGGCGTCACGTCGAATCCTACTCTTAATCATTTAATAAATGTTACCACTTTATGATTTTATGATTGAATTCCATATAATTTCCAAGTGCTTCACAAAAATAGATCCTGACTTTATGTACACCCTGTATATTCTTTGCCGTTAATACAAAGATCAGTAGAAAAATAAGAAACCCAGAAGATATAGGATCTCTACAAACAGACATGAACAGAATCTACAAGTGGACGGAAGACAACAACATGAAGTTTAACACTGAGAAATTTCAGCTGTTACGTTACGGAAAAAGAGAGTACCTAAAATCCATGGAATATTATAACTCAAATGGACAGGAATTTCTGAGAAATTCTAAAGCAAAAGACTTAGGGGTTGTAATGACTGATGATGCGAAATTTGAAACACAAAATAAGATAGCAGTAAACAGAGCAAAGAGAGTAACTGGGCAGATACTGATCAGAACCTATAAACGAAGGGATAGGAATATAATGATTCCTCTACTGAAAACACTGATCATACCTAAATTGGAATATTACTCGGTCCTAAGATGTCCATATAAAAATGAAGACATTAGACAACTAGAAGTGATTCAGAGAAGCTTGACAGCCAAGATCAAGGGGTGCAAAGAACTAAATTACTGGGAGAGGTTACTCGAATTAAACCTTTATTTACTAGAAAGGAGAGAGAGAGAGAGAGAGAGAGAGAGAGAGAGAGAGAGATACACCATTATTTACACTTGGAAAATAATGGAGAAACTAGTCACTAATCTTACTCTGAACCCTGTAACTCGCCAGACAACAGTGGAAAGTAGAAAAATAAGACTGTGCCGTGTTCCTAAATTAAAGGCTAGACAGGGAACATCCTTAACCCTGAAAAAAAAATGGTTTTGTTGTGAGAGGACCAAATCTGTTTAATCAGCTGCCCAAAGACCTAAGGAACACGAATGGGGTTACAGTGGACATTTTCAAAAGAAGACTAGACGCCTGGCTCAGAACAATCCCCGATGAGCCGGGCGTACCTGGCTATGTGAGGTGGAGGGTAAAGGAAACCAACTCACTCCTTCACCAGGCCAACTCGAGAGGAGGGCGACAAGCGTGACCTTCGTGAAATGAGGAATCAT